>OU343163.1:80102453-80702453 GCA_910595825.1 Philhelius pedissequus
TGAGCTTATCATACGCTGCCGTTGCAGTTGTACATCCGAAGAACAAGGAGGTTTATCTGAAAAACGAATATGAAAAGCTGAGAGTACTATCGTCAGCAAAACAATTCAGTGGATTGGAAGTTCCAGATAAGAGATCATTAATAAAAATGAGAAAAAGGGTCGGAGACAATACGGATCCCTGGGGCGCACCAGCATTTATTTTGTGAATATTAGACTTGAAACCGTCCAATACAACTTGTATTGAACGTTCCGAAAGGTAATTTCTAATCCATCGAAGAAGAGATTCGTCGATACCAAATGCACGCATTTTCGATAAGATAGCTTGATGCCAATCTCTATCAAATGCTTTTGAAATATCAAGCGCAATAACCTTACTTTCTCCAAAACGATGTAAAGATTTGTGCCACTGTTAGGTGAAATAGGACAGATGAAAAAGCTTACGCAGCAGTTTTGCCAGCGTAAAAGAACGCCTCTTCAGAACGATGAGAGGGATACTATCCCGGCCAGCGGATTTGTTTATATCAAGGTCTTTGAGGACTCTAGCAACTGCACGAGTGCTAAAGAAGATTCGTCCCATAAAATCGTTTACGCTCTCAAGTACAGGAGGATTCATATCACTTTCTGGCAACGTCGAATTAACTGGGAACTGCGCTGCAAGCAAATTGTCTTTTTCACGAGAGCTGACAAAAGGGGTGTCATTAAAGACGATAGTTGGAACCGAAAACCAAGTTGAATTTCGAAGATTTTTTACAAATGACCAAAAATTCTTACTACCTTTGGGACATTGTAGTATTTTTTGCCTTAGTTTTTGGTCATGCAAACATTTGGTTCTTTGTCATGTTGATTGTTCTGAACCGCGAAAAGTAAAATCAGTGCACGAATTTATTGAACATTAGGCCCGGACCATTATGTTGACCGTTAAATTAAGAAAATGCTCAATGAATTTCGCGAATAGATTTTTTTTGTTCAAAGAAATTTCCACAATTTGGAAGCGTTGTTCCGGCGTTAGACGATTCATGATGAATTGCCAAATCTTACCGAACAGAAATGTAAACACAGTTCCACATTCTCAACTTTCAAACCATAGACAACAATCACCGAAACTTCTCATGCAGTGGTCCATATGCCTGTCATTTTATCCTTCACAGACCAAATCGTGAGCTTTCAAACTGTGTCAACTTAGAGACCTGAGCATTGCTTTCTAATTTAGTTATTTTCTAACTTACCTACTACGCCGGGCACTTCTGGACTACTCTAGCACGTTTTGTATATTCTTGGTTCTTAATCCCGCAAATGAAAGTCAAGTATATGAATTTTAACTCTGAGTTTTCAAAATTCTATAGAAGTTTGTAGGAGCATTCATCGATTTCACGAAATGTAGGTATTGAGTTAACTCTAGATCTACATTATACATATACATTGATTAGGAACAAAGTTTCAGAAAAGGCTTAAAATCAGCTATAACCTATGTATATTTATTATGTAGCTTTATATGCCACATAAGTTCAACAACTGTTCAACTAGCTTTTCAATCAACACCCTTCAATTAATCCTCCTTCCATTTTTATTGCTATGCCACTTACTTAAAATCCCAAACTCCTATATCAAAAGTATAACTGCTATTAGTTCAGTTTTGCAACTACCTATCTACGAGTACCTACTGTTTCGGTCTCGATTCACAAAGCTCGTCAGTTGGGATCGATTTAATGCTCTTTTACACATAAGTGTTCGAAATGGTAGATGCTTCAGTTTTACAAGTAGCTACGAGTATAGGTCGAACGTATTTAAATTTTTGGAAAACAGAGTTAGAAAAAGAAATGTTTGCTGACAAAACAAATGCGCAAAACTCATCACAGCAGTAGGTATACGAGTAGGTAGTTGAAATAGTACATTCAATAGCATCACTGAGTACCATGCATCAATTCAATAGCTATCAGCCACAATATAGTTTTTTTTTCCCATTTCCCATTTACGCTGGCCTATTCAAAAATGTATATTTTTCGAAACACACAAAAATATACTTCACCGAAAAATGCAGTCGGTATTTTTTGCTCGCCGAATACCTGTGAGTACCTTACGTATACCTACGAGTAGGGTAGTTTCCCTATTTCATACAAATTCCAACAGTTGAACCTTTTTGTTGAAACCTCTGGATGGAATTTAGATTTTATTATTTTTGGTACTTATTTATCTGTTGTGTTAGTTGAAGTGCTCGCTCACTCGAGTATTGTGGAGTCCATTTGAAAATGCACAATACCTTCAGTAAAATGTGAATGCAACCGTAAAACTAATATAGATGATAATTCAAAATCCTATTCGCTAAATACTCACAACAAGGGATGTTTATAAAACTTAAATACGGTATGCCTGCATTGTCGGAAAAAAACACAAAAGTTGTAATGATGATTTTATTATTTTAGGTGCGTTTTTCAATTTAAATTGAAAGGAAGGTGCTTGAAAAATAATGTAGGTAATTTATTATCAAAATGATCGGAAGCAAAATGATTCACAAAAGCCTATTAGTCCTTTGTGATTTCGCTCTAAAAATAATTGGGAACCATAGTATTTTTTGTGGTAAAAACTTGTTAAAAGAATAAAACGATAATAAATCACAATAATGTTTTGTATTCTTGCTTTGAACTGAAACGTTGATAGATATTTAGATAAAATTTTGACTTTTGAATATTATTCATAGTTTGTACAAGCCTGTTGAAAATTAAAAGCTTATCGAACTATGTTTTTGCTTCCATCATTAAAGAGGTGTCCTGAAAAAATCGTATGACAGTTTCTTTAAGTTTCCCAAAAATTAAAACAAAGAAAACGAGCGAGTCTTACAGTAACCGCATATACTATATAATATAATAATATAATATAAAGGGTTATCCATTTTGCGGTTTCAAAAGTATAGGGCTGGAATTCGACATCTGTCAAACTAAGTTGTTAAACCATTTTTTTTCAGTTGAAAGTCTGACATTTACGAAAATGGATCGCTTAACTATGGCACAACGCATAAAAATTGTTAAAACCTACTACAAAAATGGTGATTCTGCCACAGCCACATATCGTACTTTAAGAGGAGAGATTATGGTTTACACAATGGTCCAACTACGCAAGCCATTGGCAAAATTGTGAAGAAATTTGAAGAAACTGGATTCGTTATAGATATTGTAAGGCATGCGCATCATGGTTTCGCTCGTACCACTGAAAATATCGCTGCTGTAAGTGACAGTGTTGCCGAAGACCCGAATGTGTCGATTCCTCGTCGTTCTCAGGAATTAGGACTGTCTTGCGGCACATTATGGCGTATTTTGCATTTGTATCTACACCTACATCCATATAAAGTCCAGCTCACACATCAAATGAAGCCAGCTGCCCATTCACAACGTTGTAGATACGTCGAATGGGTGCTTGAACAATAGGCGGTTGACGGCGATATTTCGAAAAAAATTTTCTTCAGCGACGAAGCACATTTCTCACTCGGTGAGTATGTTAATAATCAAAATTGTCGTATTTGGGTTTCTGAGAATCCTCAAGTAATTGAAGAGAGGCCATAACATCCACAAAAGATGGAACGACTGCCACCGTCAATTCGGGGCGTTATGGTCATATGATAACCGACTTTTTTTTCCTGCTATTGAAGAATACGACTTGGAGAATATGTGGTTTCAACAAGACGGTGCCACATGCCACAAAACTCGAGCGAATATGGCTTTATTGCAAGAGACATTTCCTGACCGCGTAATTTCTCGTCGTGGCGATATCAACTGACCACCAAGATCATGGGATATGACACCGCTGGACTTTTTTTTGTGGGGCTTCGCGAAAGACCGTGTTCATGCAGATAAACTTTTAACTCTTGAGCACTTGAAAACCAACATTCAAAAAGTGGTCGAAAATTACCTCAAAAGAATCAATGCTTGCAACAATTCGCTTGGTGGTTATTTAAATGATGTGGTATTTCACACCTAATGTCAACGTTCAAACTTTATAATAAAAAAGAAATATCATGAAAAAAAATATGTTATATGTGTTTTATGTGTTTTATGTGTGTTTACTCTTGAAACCGGAAAATGGATAACCCATTATTATATACATATATAAGACATCTTAAATTGCAAAATTAAGATTGGGAAAACACCTTTTTTACTTTGCCAAATTATATAATTAAATTTATTGCCTACCTACATGACAAATCTGAATCTGTTTGCATTGACGGCAAAACAAAAACAAATGTCATTGTTCAAATACAAAAAGAGGGACTCCCGACTGACCCCGTAGCCCTGAAAAAGATTTACACGCGTTTTCATGAAAACTACAACATTTCTCCGACAACAGTTAATAAAGACCTTAAAACTTACGCCTTCCACATCAGCTCCAAACGTACGTCGTACCTTCAAAGTAGACGCACAAACTTTAAAAACTACTTTCGATTCTAACTCGAACCCAGCCATATATGTCACTCCTAATGTCCCATCCAAAACAATGCCTTGCACCTTCCCAGCTGGCCAAATCCTCCCTCTTACCTTCTACTATCAAAACGTTCGAGGTCTTCGTTCAAAAACTCATACTGTTTTACAACGATCCTACGCTCTATCCTTTGATATCTACGCCCTGACGGAAACAAATCTGGTCTCTAGTATAAACAACCAAGAACTGTTTCCTTCTTCTTTTAACGTTTATCGCGACGATCAACTTAACGGATCTTCTGACGAATGCCCATGTCGAGGTGTCCTACTAGCTATTAAAAACACACTAGACTCATCCCTCATTGCAGTCTCTTCTTCCCCTAATCTCGACTATGTCTCAATTAAGATAAGACTACCCCGTAAGTCGCTTTATGTGATATGTTGCTATATTTTGCCGTCGCAGCCTATTGAATCTTATAAGCTCGCCATTGAAATGGTTGACCACATAATTGCTTTATGTGACCCCAACGATGACATCCTTCTTTTCGGCGACTTTAACCTTCCCCATCTTAAATGGACTTCATCTGAAGATCAATCTTATTATATTGCTTCAAATCCCACTTCTGCAAAGGAATGCCTTTTTATAGATCGCCTAGCAGATTCTAGCCTCCGTCAGGTTAGTGGTATCCTAAACTATATGGACAGGCAACTAGATCTTATTTTCACAACCGATCCCATTAACTCTTCAGTATCACTCTCACCTCTATCCTTATCTACTATCGACAATTATCATCCTCCCCTTATTCTCTCATTCTATCATGATTGTCCACTACCAACTAATTTCCCTACAAATCAGTACTCCTTTGATTTTCATAAGGCAAATTTCCGTCATATTAATGAATATCTCAACAGAACTTCCTTTAATTTTGATAGCCTTATCATGAAAGATGCCATAGAAAAATTTTACAGGGAAATATTTAATTCTATTTCTCTCCATGTACCCTTTAGTCGACAAAAGACATCGGCTGCCTCCCCACCTTGGTATAACCGCAAGCTTCGCTCTTTGCGTAACAAGAGAAACAAGTTGTGGGCAATTTTCCTTCGTACCCGATCGCCCCCTGATTATTCTAACTATTTAGGTTCTTATCTTCACTTTTGCGAGCTATACAACACCCTTTGCCAACGCTATTTAATAGAAACACAAAGCAACCTTAAAAATGATCCTAAATCGTTCTTTCAGTTCGTCAATTTTAAAAGAAAATCCGATGGTTACCCTTCCTCTCTTTCCTACAATACCGAAACTTCGAATAATCCGCAAGATATTGCCAATTTTTTTGCCACATTTTTCAAGCAATCTTTCACCGACGTTTCCTTCATACCTGATTTAGATTATTTCGATTATTAGCCGAATTTCGCACTAGGTCCTTTTCTTCCTCCTACCGTCGACCCATATATCATCGAAAATAAGTTGAATCAACTTAACGATGAATATCTTCCTGGCCCTGATGGCCTCCCCGCAATATTCCTAAAAAAATGTTCTTCAGCTCTCTCTTTTCCGCTCTCCAAATTGTTCAGCCTATCATTATCTCAAGGAGAATTTCCTCAGGTATGGAAAACTTCTTTCATAACCCCAATATACAAAAAGGGTACTAAGAACGATATTAAAAACTATCGTCCCATTGCCAAACTTTAACATATCCCTAAAATATTTGAAAGTATTTTGTACGAAATTTTAAGTTTCCGTTGTAAGTCGCTAATTTCCCCTAGACAACACGGCTTTCTCAAATGTAGGTCTACAACAACTAATCTGGTTGAATTTGTATCGTATACAGTCTCAGCTCTAGAAAGCGGAAGGGAAGTAGATGTGGTCTCTACTGACTTTAGTAAGGCTTTTGACAAAATTTCACATAGACTTATACTTTTCAAATTGTCCACCCTCGGCTTTGAACCTATTTTCTTAAAATGGATTTCTTCTTATCTGGAAAACCGGTATTACAGTGTTCGTTTCAGATCTGCCTTCTCCAATTCATTCTTAGCTACCTCCGGGGTCCCTCAAGGAAGTCACTTAGGACCTCTAGTTTTTATTCTTACAATTAACGATATTGAATTGGTCATTAAACATTCCCATATCTAATATACGCTGACGATACCAAGTTTTTTAAGACAATTTCTTCCTCACACGACTCTTCCCTTATTCAACTAGATCTCGACAGTTTCTCAGTCTGGTGTATCAAAAACTGCTTAGAGCTTAATATTGCTAAGTGTCAATCTATCACTTTTTCACGCAAACGCATAAAATCTTGTCCCAGGAGCTACTTTCTTTACAATCAACCCTTAGCCATAGTTGAATCGATTCGAGACCTCGGCATACTATGTGACCGAGAGCTCAATTTCATAACACACATCGATAATATTATCTCTAAAGCCAATTCAACGCTTGGTTTTGTGAAACGATGGTCCAAAGAATTCTCCGACCCCTACGTCACCAGATCACTCTACATAACCTTTGTCCGCCCGTTACTTGAATACGCCTGTCAATTATGGTCCCCATATCAAAAAATTCATATTTCTAGAATCGAGAGCATTCAACGCCGTTTTTTAAGATTCGCCCTTCGTGGCCTGCCTTGGAATAATTCTTTGATTCTGCCCCCCTATCAAAATCGCCTCCAACTAATTAACCTCAATACCCTGCAAGAGCGAAGAGAAATAACAGAAATCCTCTTCATTCATCGACTTCTCTCAGGTTCCGTTGAATCTGAAACCCTCTACAACTCTATCTTTTTCAACACTAACCCCCGTAACCTAAGAAACCCTCGCCTCTTCTACCTGCCTACTCATCGTACCTCTTATGGCTTCAATGAACATATTACCCGAATGCTGCGAAGGGTTGATTTGAACGAAAACTGTTTCGACTTCAATCTCAGCACTCCCAGCCTTAAAATCCTCCTGTTAAATCGTCCGCCCAATTCAACCCAATCATAGCCCTAAGTTTCATAGTTTTAAGTTAGGTTAAGTTATGAAGCTTGTATTAAGCCAAATAAATGGGGGTATTGCCCCCACCAAAATTAAAAATTAAATTTAAAAAAATTGAATTATTAATATTTGTATTCAATTCGAAAAGAAGAGTGATTATTGATTAGACAAAAGGGGCACCAAACCAAAGGTAAAAAACGTCATCTTGTCAGGTGGATCCATTTGAAAAGAGGGGAGCATATTGGTGCCTCCATCGTATATTCGTAAACAGATTGACGTTTTTTTTTTTAAATACTATTTAGAGACTTATATTATTGAAATATTTGTTCTAAATTTGTCGTTTCTGCTAAGAGCCTTGTGCTTACGATGTCATCGAATATAACAGCAAGTACGTGCGTTCCAGTCATGCATTTGATTTCTTATGAAATCACTCCTACATATTACAGAAAAGCGAGCTGAAAGATTTTACATATCAAAAAATATTTGTTTAAATAGACTGTATCCTCCTTTCAATTCGTCATTATATATCTACCGTCATTTTCAAAAGAATTATCTAAATCACATCTCTGCGGTTGAATAGTTAAACAGTAAATAAACATTTATTAATGCTCAACTCAACTTTATGTAAATTCAAAAAATTGTCCGACACATTTTATTTTTTTACAAATCAAATAAATAGCTTAAAATGCCTCTAATTAGCGCTACATAACTTTTATTAATAACAATTCCGCGTTTAGAGGCATTGCAACCTTACGTAGTCTATAAAATGCGTTTAGGTAAATATAAGGCTGCCAGTAATAATTTTATGCCCATAAACAAATATAATTCTGTCAAATTTTTAATGTTTAATCACCCAACGCTTATTAACTTCAACGCTTCTTTGCGGACAAACATTGTTCCAATGTTTAAATTATTAGATATTTTTACCGAAAAGGTTTAGTTTTTTTAAGTTCTAAAAAAAGAATTGTTAAGTTTTCGATTTTTTTAATACAAACAAAAATTATTAAACTAAGAAAAGAAATTTTTCTCTAATTCAAAACTCGGCAACATGAAAGATGCTCAAAAGTTTCCCTCGGAATTTATTGGTATCGGGAATAAGCTTTCCCAGGGAATATTGCTGTCAGTTCAATCGTTTCATAGCAAGATCGTTTCCCACGGAATATTCTCCTTTCTCGAAATTCCCTGGGAGATTCAGGATATAGGGCCCAATGTCGTACACCACACAAATACACTTTAATTCACTTAGTTTATGGAGACCGCGTATCAAACGCTAGAGAACTCAGCCAGTTCTTCCCATACTGTCCATTGCGTACATAATATTTCGGAAAGATTGGATTAGAGGAGCTTAACATCATCAAGAGCATACAGTTTTTTGTAACATGCTATAAGTTTTGAGGGAAATTGACCAACGGATACTTATTCAGTTCTAGCCATTGGATGTAATTATCGATAGCTCAGAGAATGCTAAAACGAAACAGCTTGTGACCTTTGCAGTTGCAGCCGTCCTGATCTCAGTTCCTAGGGATTATAAATAAAGCCCTGATTTTTGTCGAACAATGCTATATAACAAAAACAAGAAGATCCGGACTTTTTTGAAAAAAACTTATGGACTGAAGAGTCTTTTTTTTAAATTTAACTATATGCCTGTAAGACTTAATGTCTTTTAAATGCAACCTGAATATTGCACGGCACTAGTTTGGTACAGTATAACGGCACTAGTTTTACAAAGTATGTATACTTTGACACGTAAAAGTAAATCACAATACCAATTCCAAATGTATTAATGGATTGGATTTCGAGTGACGCAAAATCAAAGGACACCTTTACGAATTACTACATAGTGAATTTTATTTTTTTTGTTGTTGGAAAAATGGCTTTTATGTATGTGTTTTATGTCAGACCATGTGGTGTCTCAGCTCACTATGGAATCAATGTAAGCAGTTTTTGAGGAAATTTTTATTCTGGACCATGCCTGAACCAGGCTTGGTATTCTCCTCATTCACAAGGCTTCAATCCGGGTGACTTTTTACTTGCGATTTACATATATAGTTACTACGGCAAGTTTTGCCTTTGGAAAAAAATCGAACTCGAGATTTTGATCAAACTTGACATTGCGATGATAGAGAACGCGAAAAAGTGGGTCCCATAATTCCTTCTGTCTGTAGGTTGATCAAATTTCCTTCAAACTTGCATTTTAGCTGATTGTCTCAAATGGGTTTTTGAATCGTTTTTTATAAAACCACCCCCTCCTTATACTGGTCATACAATTTTTCTACCATCTTATTTATCTCAAAAACGGCTCTAACGATTTTAATAAAAAAAAAGAATGTGTATACTACCTTAGATATAGTCTACATTTTGGGCCCAAAATTGTTTTCTTTGTACGTATATGTATTTTGTTATTAACGGTACCTGCCATACAACCATTTTCTGATTCGACTATCTCATGAACGTCTCAACGGATTTCGACCGCAATTTTCATAGAGGAGGTCCTTTGAATTCTAAATAATACTACATATCAAAATTTCAAAAAACGTTTTCTTTTATTTTTGAAAAAAAAAAAATGTTTTTTTTTGAAAATTCAATATTTTGATATTTTTTTGATTTTTGATTTTTTTTTTAAATTTATATTGGTAAGTACTTAAAACCCTCATACCAATATTTTTTTCCAGAAAAAAATAAGAAATTTTGTACATACAAAAATAAGTGAAAAACTACCTTGAAAATATATTTTGTCATTTCTGCTAAGAATGTTTTGTTTACGATGTGATCGAACAATATTAAGAGAAGAGAATTTTATTTTATTGGGGCTACGGGCTACCAATGCAAGAAACTCACTTAGGGGTCAGTTAAAGCGATCAGGAAAACGAAACAGGAAAAAGTTTTATTGGATAATTTATTTTGTTTTCAAGCTTTTTTCGATGAAAAATAAATCAGAGAATTTATTTACAATTGCAATAAAAACATTTATTGTTTTGTTAAAAATTTTGAATAATGTAATAAATTAAATATAGAGAAAGAAAAGAACCTTATTGACCACAAAAAATGTAAAAAAGTTAAAAAGAAAAAACAAAATAAAAAACGTTTTTTAATTTAAAATTATTATTTTAACTTTTAATTTAAATTGAATGCATTTCGAGTCTGATGTGACTCATCTTCAGCAATACACTAATTGGTATGGAAATTACAACAAAATTACATAAGACAATAGAATAAAAAAAAAAAAAAAAAAAAAATGTAAACAAAATAGCTTTACAAAATTAACAAATCACAGAAAGTTAAAGAGTGAGAGAGAGGGTTATATTAAGTTGAAGAGCGGTGAAATTATATTCCCGTCGTCACTGTTCATCAAGTTGTTGTTGATGTGTATGTGTAAGCTTTCATACGCATCAAGTCGTCTGGGGTTTGTGACGTGTTTAAGAAGCTTTACGTCTTCGAACTTAACATTGAAATGATTGTTGGTGAGGGCGTGCGAGGCAACGGAGGATTTTTCGGGGCGATTGAATTTTATGTGGCTAGAATGTTCCTTGAGACGTACTTCGATGCTCCTCTTCGTTTGACCGATGTACCTAGCTTCACAGTTTCCACATTTAACCTCGTAAATTCCCGATTTATCATTTGTTTTGGTTCTGTCTTTCGTTGTACCAAGCATGTTCTTTATTTTCCCATTACTAGAAAAAACGCATTCAATGTTTTTCTTTTTGAATTTGGACTTTAACCTGTCAGTAATTGTTGGAAAGAAAGTCATACTTGCTCGTTCTGAGTTGTTGTTGTTGTTTAGTCGTCTGTGTTGTGTAAATAGTGTTGATAACTTGGATTTTTTAATTTTGTTGGTGTGTTTTATGATTAGCTTATCCACAAAAGATTCGTTGTAGCCGTTGATGGTTGCGATTTCCTTTATATGTTTATATTCCTTTGAATAATTTGCGATCGATAAAGGAAGCTTGCAAAGTCGATGGACCATCGAGTGAAAGGTCGCTAATTTATGTTGAATCGGACAGAAAGAGTCACTAGTTATATAACGATTTGTTGTTGTTGGTTTTCTATATATAGAAAATTCGATTTTATTGTTTTTTCTTTCTTGTTATCATTAAATCTAAGAAACTCAAGGTGTTGTTTGATTCTTTTTCGTAGGTGAAATTGATATTTTCGAATTGAGAATTTATTGTTTTTACAACTTTTTTTATGTCTGTAGTTTTGATTACAGCGAAAACATCGTCCACGTAGCGATACCAGATTCGTGGAAGTAAACCTCTCGACTTCAAATTAATTTCAAATGAAGACATACAAACTTCGGCAATTAAGGGTGAAAGAGGGTTTCCCATGCTAGTGCCCTTATCAATTTGATAAAATTGTCCTCTGTACTGGAAAAAATTGTGTGACATGCATAGTTTCGCAGTTTGTATGTACAATAGTTTTTTGTCATCATCGACTCTATAATTGTCTAAATGCGTGTTTAGAGCAGCTAATGCATCTGGAATAGGAATACTGGGAAACAAAGCTTCAACATCAAAGGAGATCATGATTTCGTCATCATCGATGTGAATATTTTTTGACTTTTCAACGAAGTCAAACGAATTTTTCACAGAGAGGGTTTTAATTGGAAACATCTTTAGATCTTCGACCAACCATTTGGCTATTTTAACTGATGGTGAATTAATGTTTGATACTATATGTCGCATTGTATGGCCAGGTTTGTGTACTTTTGGTAGTGCATACAGTTTTGGGACAACTGGGTTTGAAATATCCAATTTCCATTTAGGCACACCAAAGACTGTGTTAATACATTTTATAACTTCTTTCGATTCGCGTATCATTTTTGGTAAAGGTGTTTTTGATAGTAATTTTATATTATTTGTGAGCAATGAATTTTTAACTCTCTCATCATAGTCTTGTTTTTGCATAATAACCAACTTATTTCCTTTGTCGGCCTTCATGTAGAACACATCTTTTTGTTGCAATTCACGAATAATCTCATGAGTTTTCACGGATTCCGTATCACATTTGAATTTTAATTTTGCATCTCTAATGATAGGTTTAGCAAATTCCCTTATTTCATCCTTAATTTGTGGTGGTTTGTGTTTTATGCAAGACTAGAAGTGTGGCTTGCCAACTGACATAATTTTCCTGTTTGCTATGCACGAGCATCAGGAAAAAATATTCATTTTATTACTTTTTCTGATCGCTAGAACTGGCCCTAACGCTTACTAATATATAAAATTGATAGGTGAGGTGAGGCATCTAAAACTAAACTGTTTTATCAGAAAGCTTTTACGCTATTACTGAGGGTTAAATGAAAACGTTCACAAATATGCCATAATTGTTAAAAACTTATTTTTAATTATAACTTTGCGATAAGAAAGTCATGTAAGTCGAAGCATGTCTTCAGAATATTACTCGTATTTTATCAATACATAAGTCACGACTATTTTGCATTTACACGAAACTAATTTATGTGTTTTTTTTTTAATTTCTTGAAGTTCGATTGTACCGAATTGCCAACGACACCTTCTGTCTACCCATAATTAAGGCCAACATTTGTATAAAGTTTTTCTGCCCTTTCAAAAACAGTGTAAGAATTAAAGCAGTTGCAACCTTTTTCTTGTATGTGTATGAATGTTCATTTGGCTTTTACAAATATTAACTGATTACTAGCAGAATATATTTATATGCTATAAAAGTATTCTTATTCAACTCTAAGAATTCTAACCTCCTTTTTTTTAAATGTCAAAAATATTATTCTAAAATTGAATAAACTACTATGATCGCAAAAGTCAAATCCTTGTTTCCAGTCTATGGTTGGTCAGCTGCCAACAAATTTCCTTCCAATCAAGGAAAATTCTTGAAAAGCTCATCAAAAAATATCTCCCTTCATTTCAGGTCACATTTTTTTTTATCATACCCGTTGCTTGCACTTGTCTTAAATTGACAAAAGTCTTTACAAGATTAGCGCTTTTCGAATATTTCCTTTTTTCATTTTGTGAAAAGACAGTCTGCGGCCTAACCGGTTGGTTCGATTTGCTTCAAACTTGGAACATATTGTTTTCTCGGTAAAATGCCCACAGGTTTTTTTTTAAGACGACAGATAACAGTACGTAGCTCCCATACATTTTTTGGCCAAACAAATCTTATTTTTCGCAAAAACCGCTCAACAGATTTCTAATTGTTTTTTTCTCATAAATTCACATTTATCTAACAAATAAAATGGCATACTTTTTCTGAGCTTAAATTAGTTTAAGTATTTATTTCATTTCAGAATTTTGAATAATTTTTACTTTGATTAATCCGATTTAATTTTTTTGTTTTTAAGTTTATATTATTAAATATTTAAGACTGTTATACCAATTTTTTTTAGAAAAAGATTAAAGATATTTTGTATATATAAAAAATGAAGTAAAAAACTGCTTTAAATATATATTTAGATTTTTAACAGAAATCTTTTGTATTCGATGTGTTCGAACATAAGAGCAAGTTCGTGCGATCCAGTGGTGCATTTTATTTAATACGAAATAAGGTTGCAAGGTGTTCGGTTCGATGGAATGCGTTGCAATTTAATCCTATTCAAAGTTGCCCCCCTCACAATCTTGATGAAATAAGTTGTGAATGAAGTAGATTACCCATACATACCTATCTTTGTGGTGGAGTGCTTATAAAAATAAACTATGATTTACTTTATACACTGCTGATCAATCGAATAAAGACATAATACATTAACTGCAACAGAATGATCGTATCGGTACTGGATCGCTACGAACTTGCTTTTCTAGTTGAAATTGACTGGTAGGTATCTTATAATGATTGCATAAGTATCTACCAACGTCATTTATAGATAAATTAAAAATGATAGTATAAATTAATTTATTCATATAATAAATAAGAATGAGTGACTTTTCTAAAAAAAATACTCATTAGTCTTTAAACAATAGATCTGCTGAAATAACGCAATACAGCGTTCTTACTTGCAATGCTGGTAGATAATAGTGGGCAGGTTTTGCATTTGGAAAAAAATCTAACTCAAAAATTTGATAAAACTACTAACGATGATAGCGCCAAAAGAGTGGGTCCCAAAATTCCGTCAGTCTGTCTGTCAGTAAGTCGATCTGCAACCTAAACGGATGGCTGAAGTGATTTTTGTGCTTAAGCCTCTTAAGTAAAAACCTAAATTCTTTTTTGGTCCCAAAAATAACAATAGTTGTCACAATTTCTTCTGGTTAAAATAGTAAAACGTAATTATTTCGAAAACGACTCTAACGATTTTGATAAAAAAAAATTCTGGGCCGTTTTTAATACGTTTTGGTGAAAAAAATGTGCATAAAATATTATTAACGGCACCTGCCATAAAAGCATTCTTTTAATTTTTAGACTTCCGCCTTAGGAGCATTCCATGAAAAAGCGGCATTCTCAACCAATTTACTAACAGTTGATTTTCAAATTTTAATAAAGATACATATAAAGTAAAGTGACCATTCGTCCAACATTAAGTGGGACAGTCCCACATTTACATGATCTGTCCCACGCTGAAAATTGCCTTACAAATGTCCCACAAAATCAAAAGATGTCCCACACTGTCGCACGAAATCGAGCTTAAATTTTTGTATCGGTTTTTATTCATAATAATTTAACTGAGGGCTACCATCATTTTACAAAATTATTTGCATGACATAAGGACTGCACGCACGTGTAGAAGTCACAACCCTCTGAGGAAACAATTAAATCCTCCCTGTTAATTTCGAAGATTGAGCTCCAGTTCATCTTTGATTCACTAAAGAAAAAGAAATCAGTAGGAGTCGATGGTATATCCAATGTTGTACTACGACATTTGCCTCAGGAAGCAGTTGACATTTATACCACACTGTTTAACAACAGGCTGAATAATGCATATTATCCAGTGCGGTGGAAGACAGCAGTGGTGCATCCTCTCCCTAAAAAGGAAAAGGACAATTCCAATCCGGCGAATCTCAGGTCGATAAGTCTTTTTCCGAGTATCAGCAAAGTATTTGAAAAGGTTATTAATAGGGCTCTGTTCAAGTGGGCGAAGGACAACAAAATCGTATGGTTACAGAGTCTCTATCTAAAGCTCGCCAGACTTGGTATAAGTAAACAGCTATTGTACTTGCTTTATAACATGCTAAATGGTAGAAAGTTTGTTGTCAAGAGTGGCAATGTAACTTCTACCGCAATTTTTAATATTAACAATGGTCTTCAGCAGGGAGCGGTTAACTCGCCGATTCTCTTCAGCATTTACATCAGCGATCTGATAGGTAGTCTAACTCAGGCAATTGCGTACGCCGACGATCTAATTGCGTACAGAACAGCTCCAATAGTTGAGGTCATCAAAATTCTTTTGCTGCGTGACTTCGACAAGATTCAGCGATATTGTGATGACTGAAAGTTGAAAATCAATTTCCAGAAATCAGAAACAATTCTGTTTAGGACTTCGTTGTCTAGCGCCTCAAGGAATACGAGAAAGAAATGGCGCAAGCTGGTGATCGGGGGACCACGTGGACATCCAGTGGCGAGTAAAAGTGTAGTAAAGTACCTTGGCATCTGGTTGGATCAGTACTTGTATTTCGACAGACATATATGTGCTGCTCTGGCCAAGGCTAGGTGAGCCTTTGCTCTGACAAAACGATTGTTTTATAACAGTCGTCTTGACAGCAGGGTGAAGGTGATTTGCTACATGGCTCTCATCAGGCCGATGATTGCTTATGGATGCCTGCTGTGGTTCAACGTTGCCCATCTCAAATGGAAAAGATTCGGGTGTTTGAGAGGCAGTGTCTTCGACGTTGCCTTGGATTATACAGAACACCAGAGTCGGAGTACAAACGATATTATTCCAACCAGGTTCTATACAACGGAGCCAACATAAACACAATAGATAATTTTTTGTTTAAGGTGATTCGGGGTCACACTGCAAGAGCGATGTCCTCAACCAACAGCTTAATTTTTGGGGCTTACTACCCCAATAATGAATATTTGAGAGTGCGCGGTTAAGTGGCTACATCCCTCCCGAAGCATTCCTCTATTTAGACAGTCAAGGGCTGATACAGGATGGAGGGCCGGTTCCGCTCATCTACCACGTCAGCCGGAAAACTGTGGATAGGCGACTCCTGTATGGTCGAGACGTCATCAAATAAAATAAAATAATTAGATTTAATTAAAATAGTTTTTAGGTCGAAAGACATTAATTCTAAGAGTTATTGTTTAGTTTAGAGCGCCCAGTAAATTAGTTGTAAGTTATTGATAATTAGGCTAGTTTCAAACGTTTTTGTCTAGCTTTAAGATAGTTATAAGTTAGTATTAAATAAAAATGAATTTACAAAAAAAAAAAAAAAAAACAATTAAATCGATCATTGACAAACTATACATGGACTGCTAGGAGCCAACTTCACGTTGGGTCTCTCCTCATCTAGGTTCAAACGAGCGCCACCCAGCTTCCAGCGGAAATAGCGAATAAAGGGATTTTTTTCAAGGAAATCCTTACACGAATCTAAAAAATTTCATTTTCATTTTAATAAAATTGAAATGTCCCACATTGAAAAACAAAAATGTTTGTGTATATTATTTTCGGGTGAATTTTCTTACTTTGTCCCACATTTTAACTTTTTGGATCTGGTCGCCTTAATATAAAGTTGTCGGCTAGAAGCTAAGCTTCAATTCATTATTCAAGTGGAATTGTATGGCTAGCAGTTATTAGGTGAATAACAGTTTTTTTTTTTTAAATATACAGCTTAGCTTATGAGGTAAAGACCTAAACGAAAGGAAAGTTTCAGTGTCCGACACGTTACGTTTAATTCGAATATTTTAATATAATTTTAAAACAACTCAATCTCTCATATTAATTTGTTTTGTTGTATTGGTAACTATTAGTGGTTTATTTATTTAATTTTTAAAAAGTGAGTGTTTAACTTGTTGTTCTTTAATAAATATTTGATGATACAAAATTGTCCGTACGTGACGCATTTTATTGAACTTGTCTTTTTGTTATCAATTTCTGGACATATTCATTATTTTCGAATATATTCTATTTAAGGACATTAAGAAATAATTATGACCGGTCAATCACGTCATGCAAAAGACAAAGACACTATCTATGTTTTTTTTAAATGACTTATTCGACTTCATTCTCAGCGAAAACGAAAGTTCATCTTCACCGTCTGCCGAAATAATTTGGAGTGACGGTCCTTCTTCAGAATTTAAAAACCGTTATATGGTCAAGTTACCATCTTTACTTAGTGAAAAACATAATAAGACATTTTTATGGAAATATTTTGCAACATCTCATGGAAAAGGTATGATTGATGGGGTTGGGGGAAATATCAAGAGACTAGTGAGACAAAAGAAAACGCAAAGCCTGTACCTGGAATTTCCAATATCCACTACATTAAAACGGATAAGAAGAGTGTAGAGTGCCGTCCTCACTGCTAATCAGAAGAAACAATGATATTTAGCTATTAAGACATTATAAAACTTATTATTTTTTCAACTCTGTCCGACACGTGACGTCGCTTGTCCGTTGTAATTTTCTCCTTAATACCAACTTTGATTATCACTCTACATTTGCTTTTTACATATCTTGAATTCATTCTTCATAGTTTCGCTAAAATTTGAATGTAAAGATAGCAGTAAATAATCTCGGTTTACACGAGCCGTCCGTTACGTGATAACTGTTCTTATTTTTTTTTTTAACAAATTAAAGAAATAGCTTCAATTTTTTTTGCATATAATACAGGGTTCGCCAGAGAAACTTACTTATTTGAAAAAATTCCCGCGCGGTGATTTGGCAGTTAGAGGGGCGAGAGGGGGAGCATCTGGAGGGGGAAGTGCCCAAGTTTGTTTCTCCCTCCAGTCAGTTGCCATCATGCTCTGGTCTAGAGAGCAGCGGGTCTTCGCAGTCGAGAGCTTCTTTTCTAACGGTCGCTCACTTGTTGCTACGCAACGTGCCTTCCTCGCTCGCTTTGAAATTCCTCCTCACAGACTCGTTCCTGGCCGTAATTCGATTCTGTCGTGCGTTAAATCATTTCGGGAGTGTGGAAGTGTCGCTAAACCCAGAAATAGACTTCAACCGAGCATCAGAACTCCGGAAAATATCGAAAGAGTGAGGCAGTCAGTTGTTCGTTCTCCCCGGCGTTCGGCTCGCAAACACGCAGCTGCTATGGGAATTTCTGACACCACTGTTCGACGAATTCTCCATGAAGACCTTCAATTTCATCTCTATAAATTGGCTGTTGTGCAAGAACCATAGGACCATAGCACACCTCAAGAACAACATTTGCGACGCCATTGCCAACATACCGATTGATATGCTGCAAAGAGTGGAGACGAATTTCAAAAATCGACTTCATCAGTGTATGCGCAATGGGGGTCGCCATTTATCCGATGTCATTTTCAAGACTGCATGAAAAAAAAATTGGGATATTGTATTCTCAAATAAAAAAAAAATTAAAACAATAATTGAAGTACTTTTGTTTTTATTGACCTTTCAAATAAGTAAGTTTCTCTGGCGCACCCTGTATAAGGCTAATATATTTAGCAATAATAAAATTAAGTACAAGACATGTCCCATTTATGTACAAAAAATAAGACGACTTCGTGTATTTTAGAATTAGTTGAATTTGTCGGGACGTGACCATGGACTTAACTGATTTTGAATACAAAATTTACACAGAATCCCTCCAAGTTACGTACTTACTTACTTACTTAAGTGGCGCTACAGTCCGGAATGAACCTGGGCCTCAACCAACATGCCTCTCCAATTAGCCCGGTCCTTAGCTAACTGCCTCCAGTTGCGCACTCCAAGTTGGTTGAGGTCGGTTTCTACTTGTGCGCGCCACTTAAGGCGAGGTCTTCCTCTACTGCATCCGACGTCTGGCCGGTGATCGAAGACTCTGCGAGCCGGAGTATTGGTGTCCATTCGTTCTACATGTCCTAGCCATCTTAAACGTCCAATGCGGAGTTTTTTGACCAGGGGCATGTCGCTGTACAGCTCGTATAGTTCTTGGTTGAATCTTCGTCTCCATAGCCCGTCAACGCAAACGGGACCGAAGATTTTTCGAAGAATTTTCCTCTCGAATCTACCAAGGATTTCTTCATCCGCTTTTGATACGGTCCAGGTTTCAGCACCGTAGAGCAGGACTGGGATGATCAGGGTCTTATATAGGATCTCCTTAGTAGTTCGAGTGAGGGCTTTACTATTAAATTGCCTTCTTAGCCCGAAGAAACAGCGGTTGGCAAGAGTAATTCTTCGTTTAATTTCTGACGAGATGTTGTTGTCAGAGTTAATAGCGGAGCCGAGGTAGACAAAGTCCCGCACTACCTCAAAGTTATATCTGTCAATGGTGACGTTCTGTCCAATTCGTCGATGTTGTGAGTCCTTTCGTGATGACAGCATATACTTAGTCTTACCCTCATTTACTGCTAAACCCATTTTCGCCGCTTCCTTCTCTATTCTAGCAAACGTGGCTATGACATCACGTTGAGTCCTACCAATGATGTCAATATCGTCAGCGTATGCTAGTAGTTGCACCGACTTTTGGAAAATTGTGCCTCTGGTGTTGGCTTTGGAGTTTTGCACAATCCTCTCAAGAATCAGATTAAAGAAGTCACATGACAGCGCATCGCCTTGCCTAAATCCTTTTTTGGTATCGAATGTGTCGGTGAGGTCGTTTCCGACCCTGATGGAGCAGCGAGAATTTTCTATCGTCATCCTACACAAACGGACGAGTTTGGGCGGTATACCAAAACTAGACATGGCTCTGTACAGTTCGTCTCTATAAATGCTGTCATATGCGGCTTTGAAATCGATGAATAGGTGGTGGGTATCGATTTGGACTTCTTGAGTTTTTTCCAGGATCTGCCGGAGTGTGAAAATTTGATCGGTTGTGGACTTTCCTGGCCTAAAACCACACTGATAAGGGCCAATCAGGTTGTTGGTAAACGGTTTCAGGCGTTCACATATTACGGCAGATAGGATCTTGTAGGCGATGTTGAGGAAACTTATGCCTCTGTAGTTGGCGCAGTTCAGAGGGTCTCCTTTTTTGTGGATTGGGCAAACGATGCTGAGGTTCCATTCTTCAGGCATATTTTCATCTGACCAGATTTGGTTTATGAGTTGGTGGATGTTACTTACCAAGTCATCTTCGCCGGCCTTATAAAGCTCAGCGGGAAGGCCGTCATTTCCGGCAGCCTTATTAAGCTTGAGTTTAGATATTGCTATCCTCACTTCACTCGGGTGGTTGGCAGTTTTTGCTGTCGTTGCCAATATTGAATGGTTCGTTCTGCCTGACAGCGGAATGTTGTTCGTCATCGCCGTTTAACAGTCTGCAGAAGTGATTTTTCCATATCCTCAGCATCGACTGTGTCTCAACTACAATATTTCCTTGTTTATCTCGACAGGATTCTGTTCGAGCCTTGTATCCTTAGCTTTGACGTTTTACACTCTGGTAAAACTTGCGAACATCGTTCCTGGAGTGGCACCTCTCTATATCCTCGATCGCGCGCTTTTCTTGCTCTTTTTTCTTCTTGTTGAAAAGCCGATGTTCTTCCCTTCTTCTTTGCCTATAGAACTCAATGGCAGCTCTCGTCTTCACCTGCAGCTTAGCCTTATAGGCCTCGTTCTTGGCTGCGAGCATCTGTCGGCATTCCTCATCAAACCAGTGGTTTCTTGCTGGTGGGCGCGAGAAACCTAGCACATCAGTTGCGAATGATCTAATGGCCTGTTGGCATCGTTGCCATTGCTCTTCGACATTCGATGCTGGTGGTTTGGTGTTAATCGAGAGGTTAAGGGATACGCGTTGTGCGTAGGTCTTGGCGGTCTCTTGCGATTTCAGTCTTCCGACATTAAATTTTTTCACAGTATTTCTGGATTGTTGTGGTGTGGTGGATATCCGCATTCTTACCTTGGCTGCTACAAGGTAGTGATCCGAGTCGATGTTAGCTCCTCGGAATGTTCGGACATCCAAAATACTGGATGCGTGCCTCTTATCTATCGCAATGTGATCAATTTGGTTGACCTTTCGTTGATCTGGAGACCGCCAAGTCCCCTTATGGATATCGAGGTGAGGAAACCGTGTGCTGGCTATAGTGGCATTTCGTTTCGTAGCGAAATCAATTAGCCTAAGTCCGTTACCAGACGTGTTGTCGTGTAGGCTATGTTTTCCGACAATACTTCTAAAGATGTCTTCTCTTCCTACCTTTGCGTTAAAATCTCCCAGCACGATTTTAACATCGTACTTCGGTAGTCGCTCATAGGTTTTGTCAAGGAGCTCGTAGAAGCAATCCTTAGCTATGTCATCTTTTTCTTCCGTGGGAGCGTGAACGCATATAAGGCTTATGTTGGTGAATTTGGCCTTGATGCGGATTGTTACTATGCGTTCGCTAATGTCTTGGAAACATAAGACTTCTTGCCTAAGTCTGGCACTTATAACAAATCCGCATCCGAATAGTCGCTGTTTCTGCTCACTATAACACGGTCCGTAGTAGATGTCACAGTTTTTCATCCTCTTTTTGCCCGGCCCATCCCATCGTATTTCCTGGATGGCAGTAATATCTGCTTTGTAGCAGTTTAGGGCTTCCGCTAGTTGTTCGCCTGCACCTCTCTTGTTTAATGTTCTCACATTCCAGGTGCAGATACGAACGTCGTTGTCCTTTTTTCGTTTAGCAGGGTCGTCAACAATAAAATCAGTCCTTTCCGAGGCTATTGCTTGCTTCGTAACAATATTTTTTTTCTGCGGGTGGGTAGTTAACCCAAAGCACAACCCCCAACCTGGAGGGCCAGTTCCAATTTATTAGATACCCCTAGGACACGGGGCCATCAGTATCCACTACGGGATTGAGCGCTGCCGTTGGCCTTTCGGTTCATACGCCACCATCTCTGTTCAAGGGGCCTGACTAACCCTTGAAATTCCTAGACAACCTGTTGTCCGAATATGTCAGAGCAGCTCATCTAGGTTCGCCTGGGACAGCAGGCCGGGTATTCATCCGTGCCGTTCTCACCAGGGTGTTTATAGTGTTGCTGTTTTTCGTCGTGTTATCAACACTCGCACTTATCGTTTAGCAAGTCAAATCCGGTTGGATGAGACCAGTACCCGATGGTTACCACTTGGAGGTAAAAATAAGCACATTTGATGTGTAGTCAGAGTTGCAACACTGTGCATTGCCAAGTTAACGCCAATCAGAGTCTACCCTCGTTCTACAACACCCAACCTCCAAGTTACTAAGAATCTTATGTTTAGATGTGATCGAATATAAAAGCAAGTAATTGCCGTCCAGTCCAGCCGCTCTGATTTTTAAAATGCTTGCTCCTCTTTGTAAATAAAAAAAAATCATTTTTTTTGTTGAAATTTGCCTGCAATATTGAATTGTGGCATTTTTATAAACCTTTTTTTTTGTGAAATAGTACAAATCTGACCAATTATATTTGACATATATTTTACTCGCCATATAAGGGACCTGTATAGGTCGAACCTTTAACTCTTCTACTTTTACACACGAACCTCCATATGCACATTCAAATTACCCTGATGCACTTCAAAGTTATGTGCATTATTCATTCATATGTACGTCGACCTTCACTCATATCAACACATTTTTAATTAAAATTTATTCGAATGAACTTTCTTTGACTATTGATTTCACAAAAAAGCAAAAAAAAACATACAAGGTAAAAGTCAAATTCAATAAAAACGGTTTGTACTATTTTTGAAAGCAAATCATACAGAGGGAAGTTTTCTATTCAATTTGCTTTGCTGCCTTTCCGCAATTGAAATGCTCCTTTTTACTTTTCCAAACAAATGATTTATCGATCCCATAAAATCATAAGGATATTATAGGTGTCTGAAACAAACAAGGGCATTACTTAATACAAAAAAACTCCGCTTGAGATCACATATAGTTCAGTCAGCAGGAGGGTAAAGTCAAAGTCACAGTCAAAGCAAAAGGTGGAATAATATGGTATTAGCCGCAAAGCAAGACAAAAAAGGGTAGTGTTGATATTGAGGTTTTACCTACCAACGTCCACCATGACCTGCTTCCATGAATACGATTTAAAAACGCCCCCTAAATTTTAAATTCCTTCCTTGCAATATTTCTAAGAATATAAAGAGCATACTAAGCAGAAATAAATATACAAACATTTCAGAAGGGTTAAGTCAAATTGCTATAAGAAATTGTACCAGAGGATGAAGGATTTATACAAATGAAAAAGGAAAAATACAAACATCTAGGACCGCATCTGGCTTACAGATTATAATTGCTACCAAAACATGTACTTTTTCTTAATTAAATAGCGACAGAAATATGTATGTCTATTTCCATGAATAAAGGACCAAAATTAATGAGAGAGAAATGGACTTTAATTGGGGCGAAATCAATATTTTGTAATTCCAGAGCAAACATAATTTTAAACACATTTTTTGCAATTTTCCAATATAAACTGAAAAGCCCTGCCATTTTATAAACTCGAATTTCCATCGAAGAAATAAAATATTTGTAAAGTTATGGTGGTTGGTGGGACATTTCAGCCACCAGATTACAGTCTGTCGATTCGAAATCCTGTACATATTGTCGTAAATAATCTATCGAATTTACAACGAAAAGTCACTCATTAAAACTTTTGAAGGTACATAAACCAATTGTGTTATTTGAGTGTTTTTACTCGTAAATTATTATGGTACCTGCAAATACCTAAAAAACAGAAAATATGGAAAAAATCAGCACCTTTTGGATTGTTCGAAGGAAAATATATTTTTTTTTTAAATTTTGTAAATAAATACTTTTGTATCTATGCAACACTAGAGTACCATGGCCCTCTTCGCTGGTCGTTAAATGAAAACATCAATATTCTCTTCAAAATGCTCTTGAAAAGTTTATTTATTTAGCATAAGGTATTTTTGGTATACAACATTACTTATTTTTTTTTTTTTTAAACTATGCGCGCACTCAAGGGGTTATGAATACCCTTAAAATGTTTATACACAGTGCGAGGGATTATTAAAATGGGATAGGATTAGACAGGAGATACCGATGTACATTGGTTTTAAATGCCTGATTATCGCAATGGGAGGGAAAAATTCGGTCGGGTAAAGCATTCGTGTTGTGCGGCTAAAGAAAGAATCTCTATACTTGACAGTACGTCCGAAGTTGGGCTCAAGGGTAAATTGATGGGCTTTCCTAGAAGCGCGAGTGTTACGGTTGAAAAGTTTAAGGGGAGGAATGCAATTGGCTATTTCACTAGAACACTCTTCATTATAATACCGATAAAATAATGAAAGACATGAAACATTGCGACGGTGCGAGAGAGGCCCAATTGTTTTAGTTATTGTTTCATCACCTATCATTTTTAAAGCTCTTTTTTGGATTCTGTCCAGGAGACTTAAGTGCGTTATGGAAGCATCTGCCCAAATATGACAATTGTACTCAAGCTTTGGACGAATGAAGGCTTTATAGATTACAGCCAGATCAGAAGGGGAGAAATATTTCTTGCATCGTCTCAGAAAACCCAAACCTCTTGCAGCATTTTTGGCGACGTGGAATATGTGTTCATTCCACAAAAGGTGGTCAGTGATGCACATACCGAGAACTGAAAGTTGTTCGGTTTCCTCGATGCAAGCGCCGCTAATGGACAACGGCATTGGGGGAGGGTCCCGCTTTAACGACAAAAGACAGCATTGGGTTTTTGAAGCATTAAATTCTACGCGGTTTTTTATTACCCATTGGACAATGCTATCTAGATCAGAATTTAATGAGCTAATCATACGCTGCCGTTCAAGTTCCACATCCGAAGGACATGGATGAGAATCTAAAAACGAGTATGAAAAGCTGAGGGTACTGTCGTCAGCAAAACAGTATATTGGATTAGAAGTTTCAGACAAGAGATCATTGATGAAAATGAAAAAGAGAGTCAGAGACAGAACGGAGCCCTGGGGCACACCGGCATTTATTTTATGAATATCAGACTTGAAACCGTCCAATACAACTTGTATTGAGCGATCCGAAAGGTAATTTCTAATCCAACGAAGAAGAGATTCTTCGATAACAAATGCACGCATTTTCGATAAGAGACCCTGATGCCAAACTCTATCAAATACTTTTGAAATATCAAGCGCAATAATCTTACTTTCTCCAAAACGATGTAAAGATTTGTGCCACTGTTCGGTGAGATATACCATCAGATCACCAGTGGACCTATTGCTACGAAAGCCCTACTGTCGGTCATTAAGGAGCTTTCGTTCTTCAAGATATCTTTCCATTTTGTCTTGTAGTCCGCTTCCATTTCTTTTATATGGGTTGGGGATGTTTGCTCCAGAAACATAATTCCCAAACAAAATTCCCCTAACACAAAATCCCCAAGTGAACATGGAGCAAAGACAAAATTACCAAGAAAAAATCTCACAAAAAAATCCCTAAGAGGAAATCCCTAAATAAAAAGAGCAAGTAGTGAATCAAGCAATAGGATAATCGCGCGATTTTATTGCTTGATTCACTATTTGCACTGCTTATTTGGGGTCAAGTTTAGGAACATTTATTCCACTAAGTAATTATTATATAATAATTGAACACAGTCTTTTCTAAATTCGTTTTACTTTTATTAAGCAAATAAAGGACTTGATTTCGATATTAAAAAAAAAAACAATTTATCATTAAATAAAGCAAAATATATATAAAGACTGTCAATTCTAGAAATTTCTTAAATTAATTAGGGAATATACGATAAAGACAGGGTATATGATATCCACTTCAAAAAATTTATTTTACTTCCTCAATTAAAATGTATCAAATAATAACTAATTTTTTAACTGATTTTGAGATTTTGGCAAAAAACTTATATTTGGGATTTTGTCCATAGGACTTCTTTCCCCATGGGGATTTTGTCTTGCTGAATATTTTTTTTTTAAGGATTTGGTCCGATGGAGATTTTGTTTTTTGGGGATTTGAGGTGGCTCCTTTGCTTGCTAACTTAGAAAACATTTCTTTTTTTCTTTCCAATAAATTTATTGTAATGCCGGTCGTCCACTAGGTGATCAACCCACACATTTCAAGTTAAACACATTCAACTCAAATGAACGATTACGATGTCCTCAACCAACGGGATTCACCCGGTTGAAGATCGTTGCTCAACGAATTGTTGAATAAACGTACGGCTAGTGTACGTACGAGCTCGTGTTGCTCGTTGAAAATGTTGGTTCAACGTATTGAGCAACATTTTTCCAGATAACGTTTTAGACATTATCTGTTTAATTCTTTGATCAACTTTTTGAAGTAAAACTTCTTTTGCGGCGTTGGGGGTAAACAAATTTCTATGGAGCTGTCAAACCGACCGACATATGAGATGTTTGTTCCTTTTGTGGATTTTGATAGATGTGTGTAGATATATGTATGTATCTGCATTGCTTGTATTAGCTGAGGATGTTTTTTTTGTTGGTGGATTCTCATTCTGTAGGTACCTACATGAATTGTGTGTATTCAATGAAAACTTCTTTTTTGTTGTTGCTATGTTGTTTTTGTTTCAATTTTTTTTTGTGGGCTCGTCGTGTATTCGCATCGATTAATGTAGTAGGTATATGCATTGTGTGTATTCGACGGGGAATATTATTTTGTTGGTTTGTTTTGTTGATAAGATTAGATTGTGTGTATTTGAGTGGTTTTTGTTTGTTTGTTTTGTTGATGCTCATGCTCATAATTTGGTGTATATTGTGTTGTATTTATGTGTGTAATATTTAAGTCGATGGTCTTTACTTCTGACGCGTGTACATAAGTACACACACTCTTTTTTAATTTTCTTTGGTGTTGGTTGTGGCAGACGGGAAAAAATTTGTTGTGCGATGCGTTGGAGGTGACAAAATTTGTGTGCGTGCGCAAGTTAAACTATTGTGTTGATATCAACTTGCAATTTGGCGCTGTGTTGTTTAGGTACAGTTCATTTTCAAATATTATTATTATTTTTTGAGAGCAAATCATCGTAATCCAGACAAAGTTTAATTTCAATATTTTACAACAAAAATGTTTATGACACTTAAAATTTATACCGAACTAAACTCAAAATTAATATGCCATCAATATCTGAGTAGCTTTATACTGCGTGCGGTGAACCCGTTCCCCAACGAGTGAGTGAGGTTAGGTGAACGAAGGTGTATTAACTCGCCCATCAACTTGTTGAGCAACCATATCAAAAACGCAGTTGATCAACCTGATAAACTTTTTTTTGTCAAAATCGAAGAAGCTTATCAACTAGTGTACGATGCTGTTCAACATTTGAATAAGTTTGTCAATTATGTGTATTGAATTGTCCAACAATTGAACGAGTTAATCAAGGTGCACGAGGGTATTCTAAATTTCACTAAGTTAGCCAACTGCGTGTACTGGGTTCCCAACACGTATTGTTCAATCTTACGTCTGGTTTCGTTGTTCTACATGAAGAACCTAAGTTCCTGCATTAGAGTAAGAAGTTGTAAATTTGTTCATCTAACGATGCAGTTTAATGAAACGTTGAACGAAGTTGGTTGAGCTTGTTGCGCACGTAGTGGACGACTGGCATAAGCTCGGAAAAATTGTTAAGTACAGAGATTCTTATTTAGGAGTACTTTATGATTGGAATGGTGTCCAACTCTCCCCTCTCTCCCATTTTGAAACTTAGAGGTTCAAGCCTATTGTGTTTCAGTATCTTGTATGTAATCTATATGAACAGAGACTATGTTGGAATTTAAAATAACTTAATCCATTTATAAACGAAGACTAAAGTTGTTATTTTTAGCCAGACCAATTTCGTAAACGTGTGATTAATAAATTACAGAAAATAGTTTTTAATGTTTTTTTCTCAGGCAATATACAAAAATTCAGTTTCAAGATTTGATCTATTTTTATTTCAGAACAAACTGTTCGCTTTCAAAGCATCTACATCGCCATTTTCGTTGGCATTACAATATACAACACAAGATCAGAAAACACGCTTTCCCAGGTCATCACATCAACCAGCCCATAATGTTAATGAGAAAACCAATTTCTCAAGTTGTCACAAATTTTCTGGTATTTTTCTTCAACTGAAAGCCGCATAAGGAATTTGCAGGCCGAATCGTCATCAATTAAACGGTTCGGTCCATTCAACCGTTTACAACGCGCAAGCATGAAGGAACATAGTCCAAAGCGTCTCATTGGAAGCCTATGTATATGTAGGTATGTAAGGCTGGAGGAGCTAATTTCCTTGATTTGTGACCGGGGAATGATAATCACCAGCACATGTGTCATGTTGGACCAAAACGACAAAACTGAGAAAACTACGACGACGACGCTTTGAGTTAGCATTTCATTTTTAAAATTATTTCATGTTGCATTGTCGTCGCCCCGAATTGAAATTGCTCGAAAAAAAATATAAATCGCAATTCCGTGGCCCGTAGCTGTGAAATGCACTTAGAAGTTTGATGGGGGCGGACACTTTTTTCTTGGAAAAAATGTTTGTAGATTTTTCTTTTATTCTATCTACCAATACGTACTCGTACTTACTTAAAAAAGTTTCAAAAATAGGGTTTTGTATACAGCCAGCTTATAAGTTCAGATTTATAAATTTTTTTTTCAGGGCTGTGTTAAAATCAATCAATAGGTGCGTTCCTGTACTCCCTAAAACGGCAAAAATCTACGAAGTTCTACGAAAAACAGTCAAATCCGTTCCCGTACTCCAAATTTTCGTAGTTTTTCGCATAAGAGAGCGCTCATGAGAGAGTTAAATATTTCCCCAAGCTACGAATTTTAGTCCAAGAAATTTCCTTTTACAAAATTATGAAAACTGTCAAAAGAAGGAAAAAAGAAAAAAAAAAAAACAATACATAAGCTGTCAGTTGCCAAGTGTATCGTTACAAAAGTTGATAAAATGGGATTTATAGTCTGGTCGGGCAATAAATTAAAAATTCTGATAACAAATTGGTTATTTTAAGAAATAATTTCACGTAAATCTTTAATAAACATTTTCAAAATACACTTTTATGTTGACGTTAAAAAAATGCCAAAAATTGTTGTTCAAAGCGTTCCCGTACTTTTATGAAAATTTGTTGCGCTCTGAGGGATTCTTGCAAAAATGACAGTCTCTTTCAATGTCAACTCGAGATTAAATTTACTAAATAACTTGTCTTCTTTGTTCAATGATTTTAATCTCAAAAAAATATATCACTGATCTGCTAAAAGATAAATCAGGGTGATGAAAACCCTTCGACGATCCACCCGCGGCTACGACCTTGTCTACATTCGCATGTTAAGCAAAAAACGCCTTTTAATGTGCAATCGGGTGTGTCATGCGAGTTCTTTTGATCTGCGGAATGGAGGAAGTTCTTTCGAGACTCAAAGGAAGATCTTGTCAGAATTATTTATATACATATACGCGCTTTCGTGTTTGCAATTAAAGACGCGAGAAAGTGCTCTCTGCATTTCTGCAGATGTTCAAAAATCGCTTGAGGGGTTACCCATCATTCTAGAAATTAAAGCTGACTTTCTGAGTGTTTTTTGTTTCTTAACGCAGATATTGGAGATACGGTGAAGGCAGCTATATGAAGCTGAACAATGCATGATCATTTTTTTTTACTTTTCAAGAAGGTACCTCCTATAGGATCAGAGACAAAAAAGTTCAAAGCTTGTAAAATAACGATTTAGTGCTAATTGGAGTTAAATTGGACGAAATTTGTTTGATGGGCTTGCGTTATATTCAAACAATGGAATGAGTACGATTGAATAATTAAGACTTATGGAATTTTTGTACAATGATTTATTTTAATTTGTTATCTGAACTGAATACACTGAGGCAAAATTGAACGTCAATAAACCTTTTACTTGTTCGCCCGATCAAAGCTAAATCTAAGTAATTAACGTACCTTAGATTTCAATAGCAGTTTTGTAAACGTTCTCATGTTATTAATTTTTGAATTTCAATTATTCGAATGACATTCTACGAAATTTAAAATTCCCTTACAAAAGCTTTTTGAACAGATTTGTACCGTCAACGTTAAACGCCATCACCGACAAGTTCATCTTCACTCGGACACCCCCATGTGAAGATAGTGACTATCACAATAATAACGCAAGAGTGGCAACGTAATTTTTATTCGCAAGTTGACAAAGGAGTATACGATTTGACCACATTATCAAAAGCGTGGACCTCATGTCAGAATAAAAGTTCTGCAATTTTTCCCGTTGACAATAACAAAACGATTTTTTATTTGTGAATTCAAAAGTCGAGATTAAATAGATGGTTTTCGACTTCGGACGGTTCGATGTTTACAGACCTTGGTTTGGCGTACAAGCTATGCAATCACTGATACCAAATCACCATTACAAGTTAATGCCAATAAGGCATATTTAGTAACAAGATTTCGAAAAAAATGGCAGGCGGTCATCATATTAAATTTATATTGTTAAATCAATAAAATTGGCATACCAAAATTTCTTTTAGAAAAAATTGAAGGAATTTATATGAAAAATTATTGAAAAAAACGAATTTACAAATTTAAGTATTAAGCCGTTTCCACTATAAGAATCTGGCAGCAAATCGGGCGTTTTACTTTTAAGGACAGTAACAGATTTGTGTATAGGTACTAGCTACCCAACCTCGCATATCAGAAAGTGAAGCCAAAAATGCAATGTTTCCTTTCATGGAGGAGAGCAAAATCGAAATTTGAATTTCTAGAGCTTAAGTTTAAAAACTTTTTTTTCAAAAATCCAAAAAAATATTTTTTGAAAATATTGGAATATAGTAAGAATTTGATGGACCTTGTTAACAATTTTGAAAAATACTTTATGTTTTTTTTTTGACTATAGACAATACCTAAAATTTTTTTGGAAATCCATTTTTAATTGCGATTTTAGGTACTATAAGGCAAGTTATGAATTTTTCTAACAATCACACATAACATTACGATCATATAGAACACCAAAAAAGTGGATCCGCCAATTGCGTCTGTCTGTCTGTTATTCTGTCAGTCTGTCTGTCCGCCCTCGAGTCTGCAGGCTAAACGGTTCGGTGGATTTGCTTCAAACTTGGTACATATTGTTTTTTCGGTAATATGCCCACACGTTTTTTTCATTTTTTTTAAGACGACAGATGACATTTTTTTGGCCAAAAACAAAAATCTTATTTTTCTCAAAAACGGCTCCAACGATTTTTATAAAAAAAAATCAGTTCATTAACGAAGGGAAAGGGTACCTTTTGATAATTTTTTTTTAAGGAAAAAATTATTATTTTTGGTAACTCTAGTGGAACCATTTTTTTGGTTTTCGATTTTCTCGGAAACGGTTAATTTGATTTTTTTGAAATTTCTTACGCAAATTTCACTCCCAGAGAATTTAAACACTATTGTATACTAAAATTTTTCAAAAACAAAATTTTTTTTGGAAATTAATTTTTTTTTGAAAACTTAAAATTTCGAAAACGTCTAAATAGATTTTTTCAAAACTTCGTGTTTCGTGGGTTTTTGACATTCTCTTGAATATTTAAAAAAAAAATAGTTTTCTAAAGTAAAAAACAACTACCTCCCATACAAATGTTAAGAAACCATTAAGAAAAAAATTATATCTCAAAAACGGCTCCAAGAATTTTTATAAAAAATGTGTGTCTCCTTAAATTAGTACATTCCACTTTCAAGTTTTAAGATATGGCAGGTTGAAGTCACCGAAAATTAGGATCTCATCATGGGATTTGCACAAATCTGAAATGTTGTCAATCGTTTCGATTGCGAGTTCATAAGATTCGAGTGGTTGCGATGGTAATATGTAAACGCAGATAATGTAAAGCGAATTATGAGGTAGTGTTATTTTGATTGAAACATAGTCAAGGCTTGGGGAGGAGGATATTGAGAGAAGGGATGAGTCCAATGTTTTAGTGACAGCCAGTAGGACGCCTCGGCAAGGGGAGTCATCACTGTCGTGGACTTGATCGTCATCTCGATAAACATTGAAAGTAGATGGGAACAATTCCTGGGTGTGTATGCTGGGGATAAGATTAGTTTCAGTCAGGGCATATACATCAAAGGGAAGAGCGTAGGATTGTTGAAGGACAGCTCTTGTTTTTGAGCGAAGTCCTCTTACGTTTTGGTAATAAAACGTAAGAGGTAGGTTCTGAGAGGCTGAATTATCGACGAAAAAACTTTTGATGGTCGGCTCTGCTACGTTGAAGGTGAGAAATTCGTTTTGAGTGAATGTATTGTCCGAAAGCAGATAGATCACTCTCAACTTTTTGAGGAGGCAAATTAAAATACTCATGGTATTTGACATAGAGGTTTTTGAGACTGGTGACGTCAGTGGGAAGACCTTCCTGTTGAATAGAGACCATAACGCTTGTCCTAGTCTTTCCTTCATAGCAAACGGAGTCCGATTTGTCGTGAAGATAAGACAAAAAGATGCGTATGTTCTCAAAGGTTTTTTTGTCTCTAAGTCTAGAGAGAGCGTATCGCGATTCTGTTGAATCAATGTTTTGCTGAGTAAGTTTGACTGCGGGGGGTAAGAGCGGGTCAATGTAGGAGGATGCTCCTGAGGGAGGCTGGGTGATTGGATTAAGTGTGTGAGAACTGACAAAATTAGGGTATTTTGCTCCGGACGTCATGTCGAGGCTTGAAAAAGAGTCAGAGATTTGAGGGTTTGGTGATACAGATGATTTGGAAGGAGTAGTTTCGATATTAAACGACACCCTTTTAGGAAGAGGCTTGGATGGATAAGTGGCGACTTTGTCTTTGATTTTGGATTGGATTGATTTATGGGGCTTGGGTTGCAGGACTGGGGCATGCTGGGGGATACAGGGTATTTGGATGGGGGGAACGAAGTTAGGCATGATGTGGGTTTTAAAAGACCAGTTAGAATTAGAAAGTTGTTTTAGGGGTTTGGGAACGGGTATTTCTAATCTATGGGTAGAGTTACTTTTTTTTTGTATTACAACTAGAAATTAACATATTTCCAATTTTAATTGATTTACCGAAAGGGTTAGTAAACAGCCATTCATAGGACGAGGGAATGCTTATCCGGAATGAAGTATTGTTAGGGGTAGAGATCTTCTGGATGTTAGAGATCTTTATGTTGTAGTTCCGAAGGAAAAAACTGGCTAACCAGACGCTATCGGCTGATTTTGGAGTGTTCCTTACTGTGAAGATTGAAGTGTTGTTGTTGTTTAGTTTCATTATCCTCGTGTTCCATTCTGAAAGAGTCCATGAGGATCCCAAACGGATTATGGTAGGCTCGGTTGGAGGGGAAATGGTAGGTTCCAATTCGACTGCAGGAGAGGTGGTAGGAACTGAGAGAGGTGTTGTTGTAGTGAGGTTGGAGTCCATTAGTTCAGCCAGTATAGACATGTTGGATTCGGAAGTATTTCTCTGGTGCTGATCAGGTATATGGATTTTGTTAGAGGAAAGCACTCTTACTTCGTCGGAAAGGTCGGTGATCAATACCCTATTTAATGCAGGGTCATTGCTTATGTCCACAAATCTATCAGCTAATTCAGAGAGCAATGTGTAGTGTTACGTGAGATGGATTGAAGATGAGCTTCCACAGAGTTTACTGCAATTTTCAGAGAACTCAATTGTTGACCTGGAGAAGTGCATAGGGTGGTTGGATTTTCGCTGAGAGATTTTTGAATTTCAGTTTTAAATGACTGAAAACTCTGCTCAATTCGATGGTCGCTAGAGATATCTGAGACAACTTGTGTCAGAGTGGCAATCTGCTTCTCGATAGCCTTGAGCTTGTTCAGGTTCTGCAACTGTATGGTGGTTGTATTCAACTCATCGGCATTCTTTAAAACATCATCGAATCTGGCCAATTCTTGCCTACCCTTTTTGTGGTACAACTTCAAATCAGATGAAATCTGGTTTAAATTGTCGCTCAGACATCTTATTACCAGCATTATGTGAGACAGTGAGATCTGCTTACATTCATCACAATAAAATGTAAAATTGTGCAGGTAGTCATTTAAATAAGTTTATGATCGCTTACTAAGACCGATGCAAAGGGGATGGAAAGATTTTCCGCATAACCCACCACACACAATCAGTTTTGCAGCGGCATCAGAAACTGCACATTCCACATTACCGCACTTTTCCATTTTTACAATTTGTTTATTTTTAATTTATGACTGACTGAATATAGGTCAAAAGTGACACGGAATCGAATATTATTTTTTTTTTTTTTGCTTATTATTATTTTTTTTTTTTTTTTATTATTATTATTTTTGTACAGAGAGCCGACAGAGGTTGGGAAACGTATTGAAGGAAACAAAATGATGACACGGAAAAATTATAATTTAATAACAAAAAGTTCTCAAGTAGGAGCTAGGCAAAACACGTTCGATTGGTTTAAAGGTAAGAAACTGAACTGAAATTAACGAACCACTTTTAATAGTTTCGACTTTCTCACTATTGGATGGACGGATTAAAATTATTTTTTTTTTACGAAAATGCTTCCTAAGTGTGTTAATAAAACTGCACACTCAAGTTTTGAAAAAAAAAGTTTTTCGATTTTTAAAAAATAAATAATTTTTGTTTCTGAAAAATTGATTTTTCTAAGAATGTTTTTAAGATTTTATATATAAAAAATTAATTTATTAAAAAACCGCTCCATCGATTTTTAATTTTTTTATATATTCCTATTTATCCACGAATTCAAATGGAATATTTCTTTTCCCTCAAACTATAACGACTAAGCAATATGAAAACATTTAATTATTTGTTTCATCCATTTATTTCTAACTTATTATATTTCGTTTTTATGGAGTTTTGCGTACGCCACTGAATACTACATACAATGTAGGTAGGCCCTCATATATACAGCTGCGGTAAAAAAAATACCACCACTACGAGAACCAGATTTCATTTAAAAATGAAATGAAGCTTAAGCGAATATTTTGAGGTTTTTTTTTTGAATATGCGAAAAGCTTATATTAAGTCCAAAAATTAACATTTAAAAAAGAATTCCAACTTTTATTCATCAACTTAGTAAAAAAAAAATATTTTTTTTTTTCAAAAACTCAAATAATTAAGCGGTAAAAAATTAGCACCGTTGATTCATCACACAACTTAAAACTAAAACATCATGAAAGTAAAAAAATCCTTTTCTATGATTTTATTCTTTAGGGGTAGTCGAGCAAAATAAGTATTTTGTTGAATAGCCTTTGTTGGCTACTAATTCACAACGTCTGGTCATTGAATTTCCAAATGTTGGCCCTTTCTACCGGAATATTCTCCCAGGATACCTTTACTGCAGCTCATAGTTCTGTATTACTAGTCGGTTTGGTTTCAGAGACTGCTTTTTTCAGATCAACCCACAGATTTTCAATCGGATTTAGGTCAGGTGATTGCGTTGGCCACTCCATCACATTAATTGAATGATCTCCAAACCATTTTTTAGCCTTCTTACTAGTGTGCTTGGGGTAATTGTCCTGTTGAAAGACCCACTAAAGGAGCATGTCTTCATCTGCATAAGGGAGCATTAAGTTTTCGAGTATACTAACGTAAACGTGTTGATCCATGATGGGTTTAATCCAATACATGGGCCCAACTCCATAGTAGGAAAAACAAGCCCACACCATTATGCTTGAACATACGTGCTTAAATACTTTATTTGTTTATTTGGGATTATATACCGCTTTCGTAGGTCTTCTCACATAAGAATGAGACCCTTAACCGCCAAACAAAACGATTTTACTTTCATCTGTCCATAGAACGTTGCGCCATTTCTGTATTGGCAAATTCAAATGCCGTCTTACAAATATTAAACACTTTTTAGCATGTTTTGCAGTAAAAAGTAGGACTTTTTTTGGCCTACTAGCAGTTAAATTATGTTCCCTCAATCGGTGCCGAACGGTCTCCACGCAGGCTGTAATATTCAGCTCTTTTTTACGCTCAGTTGCAGGCTTAAAAGTATTTTTATGGCTTTCTGGGACTAGGCGCCTGATGAGAGTTGTCGATAGAACAGGTTTTCGTCCACGAGATTCGGTTTTAGTATTTAGGTATATTATTGCATTTCGAATCATTTTGTTGGAACAGCCAACAAACCGTCGAACTTGTCCATACGTTTTACCTTCCGAGATCATTTTTTTCAAAATATTTTCCCATTTTCCTTTGGTGCAATGCTTTCCATGACCCATTTCCTTTGAAAAATTGTAAATTTTGCGTTTTAACTGAAGATACCAATTAAATATAAGCAAATTCTAACACTTGACAGCCTTACCTTGAAATATGCACAAGAAAAAATATTTTTTTTTTAAACGAAAATTGCTATCAGTGCTATTATTTTTTTTGGGGGTGGCCGCGGCGCGATAGTTGTGTGCTCGCCTGTCAACCTCGTGGTTGCAGGTTCGATTCCTGCCGTTGTCTATGTCTTCTAATATTTCATTAAAAACCAATTCTCAAAATTGTCATAAAATAAGTTGCTGCTTTGCTCTTTACATGCTGTTTAGGCATAACACTAACAACATGTGATTGAGTAAACTAGCATACCCATAAAATACGAAATAAATAAAATAATGCGAATTATAAGGGACATAATTAAATAAGTCACGGTAATTCTCTCCGCATTAGTTCAGCCGCCATTCCTTTTACATAAATCTGAGACACCAACCAGCTCTAGTCTCAGAACATTGTGCCACACATCTTTCCTATCCTTCTTTCTCTTCTTCTTCAACCGGATGACCGCGCTGTGTTAAGAAAAACCAATAAAGGGTAGTCATAATCCCTTGAGCGCGTGCAATGTTATACAAAAAAACCGCACAAAAATGGGATCTTCGCCATTATGGCCTGGCAAGAATAGAACCGTTACCAATTCAACGCCACAAATATACAATAGAGAGAGGTGATAGTTCAAGCAATAACATAATAATAGTAGAGGCTGTAAATATTTTTCTATTCCCTCAATTAAAGAAGGTAAAATTTAACTTGTACTAGTGGTGATATTTTTTTTACCGGCACTGTATGTATACATTTATCCATATTGTATATAAATTATAAAGTTATATGCATATAGCTACCTACCCTCGTACTTGACTCCATCTCTAACTTACGTAATTAAAATCCATAACTTAGATTTAAACATACATTTTTAGGTTAGGTATGTATGTCCTGATTTGTGGAAGTCTTCGTTTATTATACCTCTTCACAAGAGAGGAAACAAGAACAAAGCTGAGAATTATAGAGGAATTGCGAAACTTTCTGTTTGAAACTAAGCTGTTTAAAAATATAGTCACCAATCACATTCAATTCTTCTGCAAATCAATAATTGTTCCTGAACAACATGATTTTTGTCTACATAAGTCTACAACAACAAATCTTTTGGAATTTACAAATTAAATGTTAATAAACAAAATGGACTTCAGACGGAAGTATTTTACGCTGATCTAAGTAAGGCATTTGATAGGGTTAGCCACCATATTCATTTTCTTAAACTTGAACAATATGGGTTTCCAGAGTGGTTTCTAACTTGGATCAAATCATATCTTGATAATCGAACGCAGTTTGTTAATTTTAAGAATTGTCTGTCAAAAATGATTTATGTGCTATCTGGAATTCCTCAAGGTAGACATATTGGACCTTTATTCTTAGTCTTTATTAATGACATTGCCATGGACATTCTATACTCACAGATCTTAATCTTTGCCGATGATTTTAAGATTTTTTATGGCTACAAGTCTCCTAATGGATACTTATTTCTGCAACATGATATTGACAGAGCCTCCGAATGGTGTATTGCAAATGGAATGGGCCTCAATTTAAGGAAATGTAAAGTGATGACATACTCTAGAAAGAAAAAACCTTTTTTATTTTCTTACTTCATTAATGAAAGCCTAGTTGATCGTGTGGATTCATTTAATGACTTAGGGGTTTTATTTCACGTCAATCTGTCATTTAACCCCCACATCGATATTATAATAAGCAAGGCTAGAAGCCACCTCGGATTAATTAATAGATTTTCTAAGGAATTTAATGATCGAAATCCTCTATTGTGCACTTCTCCGCCCTAACCTGGAATATTGCAGCTGTGTATGGTGTCCTGTCTATTCTGTTTTCATAAATAAATTGGAAAGTGCACAAAAACAGTTTTTGTTATTCGTCCTTCGTCATCTGCCATGCCACTCAAATGAACATCTGCCACCTTATGAACATCGCTTGATGCTACTAAGTATATCAAAGCTTAAGAAAAGAAGATAAGTCAATAGTGTCCTTTTCCTATTTTAACTTTTTATCTGGATCAATTTATTCTGCCCACATCCTGAGTATGTGGAATATAAACTCTCGGCCTAGATCAATCCGTGATTCTGAATTTTTATGGTTTAAATGAACATATAAATGTAATGTGTAAAAATTTTAATTGTTTTTATAATAACATTGGCGCAAAATTTTAAACGATTTAGTAAAATGTTAAAGCCACTTTTAGCATTTTACTAAGCTAAATGATTGAGCTAATTTTGAACGATTTTAACATTTTACTAAAGTTAAAAACACGGAATGGCTACTTTAACTTTTAGCAATTTGCTAAATCCATTTAGAAATCTGATAGTATATCAGCCTGGCACGCGGGGTGCCCAGGTTCGAGTCCTGCTGGTGCACAATTTTTTTTTATTTTTTTGTTTGTAAATAATGAAGTTAGAATGCTGAAAATAGAAATAACTAATACCTTTTTAGAGCACATGTTGGGTTTTCATCAACATATAATTAATTTACAACGCATAACAACAATAATTGTGTTCATCAAAATTCAAACCCTACAAATGCTCAGCTTTCTGCATAATTAGCAATTTGCTAGTTTAGAAAAGGTTTAAAATTTTTGAAATAGTTATTCAATCAATAACCACTTAGGAAATTGCTAATTAGCAAAATGTTAAGCCCTTAACAATGGGTTGTTTAAAATTTTGCGCCATTGATTTTAATTTATCTAAAGATTGTATTAAAAAAAAAATTATTATCTTAGCAATTTCAAATTATATTTTATCTTGTACTTCTTCTTTTTATTTGTTAATCACTTTGTGTTTCATGTAACATACTTTAATGTTTTCTTATTTATTTTATTTTTGTTCACTTATAATACTAAAACTACTTAAACATAATGGCGCAAAATTTTAAACAAGCCATTGTTAAGGGCTTAACATTTTACTAGTTAATTAATTTCCTAAGTGCTTTTTGATTGAATAACTATTTCAAAATTTTTAAACTAGTAAATTGCTAATTAAGTAGAAAGCTAAGCATTTTGTAGGGTTTGAATTTTGATGAACACAATTATTGTTGTTATGCGTTCTAAATTAATTATATGTTGATGAAAACCCAACATGTGCTCTAAAAAGGTATTAGTTATTTCTATATTCATCATTCTAACTTCATTATTTACAAACAAAAAAATAAAAAAAAATTGTGCACCAGCAGGACTCGAACCTGGGCACCACGCGTGCAAGGCTGATATACTATCAGATTCCATAATGGATTTAGCAAATTGCTAAAAGTTAAAGTAGCCATTCCGTGATTTTAACTTTAGTAAAATGTTAAAATCGTTTAAAATTAGCTCAATCATCGTTTAAGCTTAGTAAATTGCTAAAATTGGCTTTAACATTTTACTAAATCGTTTAAAATTTTGCGCCAATGTCCGCAGTTGTTATAATAAATAAATGTATGTAACTATTCATTGAATCCTTCATTCGACAATTCATTATACTAACAATCAAGGTAATCTTACTTACTTTGGCCTTAAACTTGCATATGATAACTAGACTACCTATACATACTAAACAGCGTCAATGTTTAGACACATGAAAGTTTTAGCTCCAAGAGCAAGTTCGTACGATCTAGTCGTGCATTTTAGTTCTTTTTTTTTCAAAGGCAAATCTTGCACTTCAATATGCAGTTTTAAAGAGCTTATCATTCAATCAGTTTTTTAGGAAAAAAATTACAAGTATTTGTTTTTTTAGTTTAAGCGAACTAATTACAAACTGAGCATAATTTTTCTGTATGATTGAAATTTTCTTAAAATAGGTTAAAAAAGTAAAAATACAAAAATGCATTTTCTGCCACCAACATTTTATTGAAATTAATTGAATTTATACATGTATGACTTCACAAATAGTGAGTACCTACATATGTATGTATGCACGTCTATGTTATCACAGGTACATATCCTGACATGATATCAGGCAAAATATATGCTAAATGAGAAATTAATATTAAAGCTTTAATATTTATTTAAAAAAAAAAAAAAACTTACTATCAAGACCTGGTAGATATGGATACATATAATCAGGAGGAAGAATGAGCAATTGAGGTGAAGGCTTACATTCTACCTGCGAAAAACCTTAAAAAAAAACAATAAAGTTAGAAGAATTTTTGCACCTTCGAGCTTGAAAATGTATAGATAATAAATAGGTTAGAGCTTACCGATTAAGGCTACTACGAGCAAGGAAGCTACAAAGATAAGTTTCATTGTAGAATATACGTTTGTAAGTTCAGAATATGTAACTTTGAAATTAAAGAGGACAATCGGGAACTATTTATACTGGAAAATTCGTGCAAACACTAAAAAGTCGTGACTTTTGTGTAAGTAGCTAATTGATAAATTAAAATATTACCTTTGTTTATGATGGTTAGTTACGTGCTTCAATCTAATCAACTTTTTTATCGCTAAGTTTGAAAATACTTAATTAATAAAATAAGTGATTCCTTTTATGACACTGGTTTAATATTTTTTCACAGTTCTGGTTGGAGTCTCAATATGTCCAAAGGATGGCCTGATATTATCAGGTAAGTACAAAACCAAAATGTAATTTTAAAATTTTTAGCAAGTGATACGACGAGTTTATGGAATGATCTTGGTGATGTTACTAAGGTAACTAGGTTATCAAACGCTTAGGAGGTATAGGGTAAAGGCACTAGTATCCGGACGCACACATTTGTTATCTATCGAAATATTGTTATACTGCATCTGAAAGCTTGTTTAATTTTTGATAGCACAAAATAAACAAATTTCCGGACAGACAAATTTAGTTTCCGGACAATTTTATTTTAGTATCCGGACACGACAATTTTGTATTTTTAAAAATGAAACATCTTTGTATTTGAAAAAAAATATATGTACATACAGTCGACTCCGCTTAACTGAAAAAATCGGTTAACTGGAACAAGAAATTTATTATGGGTCTTTTTTCAACAGTTTCCATACAAACTACTTCGGATAATTGAACAATCTTGACTCAAATGAATATTTTCACCCATTCAGCTCCGCATAAATGAATATATATCACTGAACTCTGCCACCAAATTTTCAATTGAACACACCTTTTCAATTTGAAATGTCAAAATGTTTTTTATTTCTTCATTCTCTGTAATTCCCTACCGCCTACCGGTTTTTGATTTTATATTTTTGTTTAGTTTTTGGCTTAGACATTCTCAAAAAAATGTCGGCAGAAAATGTATGGCTGATGCAATCATGTTGTGGATGATAAATTATTTTTATAATTGCAGGCAAATAAATCAAGCAAGAAATGCACAAATTTATCCTTCAAAAACAAGCAGAAAATTTTGGATAGAGCTTAGGCGGGTGAATCCAGAAATAAATTATGTGAAGAGTTCAAATGCAGTCGATCAACGATGTCAAGAATTATCAGGGGCCTTCTGTTGTGGTTCAAAACATGAGAGCCAAGGATGCTGCACTTACCGGCCCACTTCTAATTGAGAAAGCTAAAGCTCTATCAATAATGTTTGGAGTAGAATTTGAATCATGAAGCGGTTGGCTGGAGCGATGGAAGAAAAGGGAGTGTATTCATTTCAAAAAACACACGGATCAAAAATTTCAGCCAACACTCACGGCGCAGATGAGTGGATAGCCAATGTTTTGCCGAAATATCTTCTGGAATATGCGACAGATGATATTTAAAATGCGAATGAATCTGCATTAATGTTTAAAGCACTGCCAACAGGAACTTTGGAAAACAGATATGAAACACCATCTTCTGTAAGAATCCCCAAAGACAGACTCAAAATACTTTTTGTTTGAAATATTCTTGCATCGTTAAACATTACCTTATTGCGGCCGAAGTTCTCAAAATGCTTCCTCGCAAAGGGCTAATTAATCTTCTTTATATAATAAACGCCACTCTAAGGCTAAAGTACGTTCCGAGCCAATGGAAGGTTGCGGAAGTTATAATGATTCTCAAACCAGGAAAACCATCACATGATAAGAAATCGTATAGACCTATTTCGCTTCTGCCCGTAATATCTAAGGTCTTTGAAAGAATATTACTTCTGCGGCTGCAGCCAATATTAGAAGAAAAGCGCCTAATACCTGAACATCAGTTCGGATTTAGAAGCAAGCATTCGACAATTGACCAAGTGCATAGGATCACTGACGTCATTGAGAAAACTCTTGAAGAAAAGAAAATTTGTTCGGCGATCTTCCTAGACGTGTCGCAAGCTTTTGATAAGGTGTGTCACGAAGGCCTAAGTTTTAAATTAAGACAAATTCTGCCTGAAGCACTTTATACGTTTCTAAAAGCATATCTGGAAAATAGACTTTTTAGAGTAAGACATGGAAACGATTACTCGGATCTCAAAGAAATAGTGGGTGGGGTACCACAGGGAAGTGTTTAGGTCCAATATTGTACCTATAATTTACACGTGATATACCTCAAACAGAAGACACTATCGTAGCTATGTTTGCTGACGACACAGCAATACCAACAGTGGGCCAAACGATAAATGATTCTACGACAAAATTATAAAAAGCTCTGAATAATGTTAATGATTGGACAAAAACATGGCGGATGTCGCTCAACGAAGTAAAATCAGTCCATGTAGATTTTACGTATAAGAAAATTAATAGATTACCGGTATTTTTTAATACGGTAAAAGTTCCGTTTGCTAACGAAGTAAAATATCTCGGAATGACTTTAGACGCGAAACTAAAAATGAAACCGCATGTTTAAAAGAAATGCAAAGAGTTAAATAATAATTTCAGAGATATGTACTGGTTGCCCGGGAAACACTCTAAGCTCAGTATCGAAAATAAGTTAATTTTGTACAGGCAGGTTCATAAGCCTGTCTGGACTTTCGGTATACAACTCTGGGGTTGTACGCGAGATTCTATTTTAAATACCTTACAAACATTTGAAAATAAACTCCTAAGATCATTTGTAACCACACCTTGGTACATTAGAAACAAAGATCTCCACAGAGATCTCGGGATTCCCAGGGTTCGCGATGAAATAAAAAATGTTGCCCCAAATCATAGAAAACGGCTATTACAACACTGCAATAGTTCTATAATCGAAATTATCGATGAGACGAATTTAGTACGCCGCCTGCGAAAAACTAAGCCCTCCGATCTGGTACACCAAACGAGAATCCGCTTTAAAATCGCGGTATAAGCAGGAACTATCACCGGATAGTTACCTGCAACACGTTAATTAAATTCGTTAAAAATAAATTGCTAGATAAGCTTAAACTTAGTTGCAAACGGGAGGAGGAGGTGTTTTTAGTGCAGTAAGAATCTCACACTCCTATGAGCACGCGATTTTCGGTCCTTATAGAGCCTTTTGAAGGTTTTACACCTACCTACCCACGGGAAAAAACAAATGTTTAGCTACATGAAAGTTTTAGCTCCAAGAGCAAGTTCGTACGTGTCGTGCATTTTATCTTATTTTTTTCAAAAGCAAATCTTGCAGTCTTAAAGAGCTTATCATTCAATCAGTTATTAAGAAAAAAATTACAAGTATTTGTTTTTTTAGTTTAAGCGAACTAAATAAAAACTGAACATAATTTTTCGCTATGAGTAAAATTTTCTTAAAATTGGTTAAAAAATAAAAAAATACAAAAATACATTTTCTGCCACCAACATTTTATTGAAATTAATTGAATTTATACATGTATGACTTCACAAATAGTGAGTACCTACATATGTATGTATGCACGTCTATGTTATCACAGGTACATATCCTGACATGATATCAGGCAAAATATATGCTAAATGAGAAATTAATATTAAAGCTTTAATATTTATTTAAAAAAAAAAAAAAACTTACTATCAAGACCTGGTAGATATGGATACATATAATCAGGAGGAAGAATGAGCAATTGAGGTGAAGGCTTACATTCTACCTGCGAAAAACCTTAAAAAAAAAACAATAAAGTTAGAAGAATTTTTGCACCTTCGAGCTTGAAAATGTATAGATAATAAATAGGTTAGAGCTTACCGATTAAGGCTACTACGAGCAAGGAAGCTACAAAGATAAGTTTCATTGTAGAATATACGTTTGTAAGTTCAGAATATGTAACTTTGAAATTAAAGAGGACAATCGGGAACTATTTATACTGGAAAATTCGTGCAAACACTAAAAAGTCGTGACTTTTGTGTAAGTAGCTAATTGATAAATTAAAATATTACCTTTGTTTATGATGGTTAGTTACGTGCTTCAATCTAATCAACTTTTTTATCGCTAAGTTTGAAAATACTTAATTAATAAAATAAGTGATTCCTTTTATGACACTGGTTTAATATTTTTTCACAGTTCTGGTTGGAGTCTCAATATGTCCAAAGGATGGCCTGATATTATCAGGTAAGTACAAAACCAAAATGTAATTTTAAAATTTTTAGCAAGTGATACGACGAGTTTATGGAATGATCTTGGTGATGTTACTAAGGTAACTAGGTTATCAAACGCTTAGGAGGTATAGGGTAAAGGCACTAGTATCCGGACGCACACATTTGTTATCTATCGAAATATTGTTATACTGCATCTGAAAGCTTGTTTAATTTTTGATAGCACAAAATAAACAAATTTCCGGACAGACAAATTTAGTTTCCGGACAATTTTATTTTAGTATCCGGACACGACAATTTTGTATTTTTAAAAATGAAACATCTTTGTATTTGAAAAAAAATATATGTACATACAGTCGACTCCGCTTAACTGAAAAAATCGGTTAACTGGAACAAGAAATTTATTATGGGTCTTTTTTCAACAGTTTCCATACAAACTACTTCGGATAATTGAACAATCTTGACTCAAATGAATATTTTCACCCATTCAGCTCCGCATAAATGAATATATATCACTGAACTCTGCCACCAAATTTTCAATTGAACACACCTTTTCAATTTGAAATGTCAAAATGTTTTTTATTTCTTCATTCTCTGTAATTCCCTACCGCCTACCGGTTTTTGATTTTATATTTTTGTTTAGTTTTTGGCTTAGACATTCTCAAAAAAATGTCGGCAGAAAATGTATGGCTGATGCAATCATGTTGTGGATGATAAATTATTTTTATAATTGCAGGCAAATAAATCAAGCAAGAAATGCACAAATTTATCCTTCAAAAACAAGCAGAAAATTTTGGATAGAGCTTAGGCGGGTGAATCCAGAAATAAATTATGTGAAGAGTTCAAATGCAGTCGATCAACGATGTCAAGAATTATCAGGGGCCTTCTGTTGTGGTTCAAAACATGAGAGCCAAGGATGCTGCACTTACCGGCCCACTTCTAATTGAGAAAGCTAAAGCTCTATCAATAATGTTTGGAGTAGAATTTGAATCATGAAGCGGTTGGCTGGAGCGATGGAAGAAAAGGGAGTGTATTCATTTCAAAAAACACACGGATCAAAAATTTCAGCCAACACTCACGGCGCAGATGAGTGGATAGCCAATGTTTTGCCGAAATATCTTCTGGAATATGCGACAGATGATATTTAAAATGCGAATGAATCTGCATTAATGTTTAAAGCACTGCCAACAGGAACTTTGGAAAACAGATATGAAACACCATCTTCTGTAAGAATCCCCAAAGACAGACTCAAAATACTTTTTGTTTGAAATATTCTTGCATCGTTAAACATTACCTTATTGCGGCCGAAGTTCTCAAAATGCTTCCTCGCAAAGGGCTAATTAATCTTCTTTATATAATAAACGCCACTCTAAGGCTAAAGTACGTTCCGAGCCAATGGAAGGTTGCGGAAGTTATAATGATTCTCAAACCAGGAAAACCATCACATGATAAGAAATCGTATAGACCTATTTCGCTTCTGCCCGTAATATCTAAAGTCTTTGAAAGAATATTACTTCTGCGGCTGCAGCCAATATTAGAAGAAAAGCGCCTAATACCTGAACATCAGTTCGGATTTAGAAGCAAGCATTCGACAATTGACCAAGTGCATAGGATCACTGACGTCATTGAGAAAACTCTTGAAGAAAAGAAAATTTGTTCGGCGATCTTCCTAGACGTGTCGCAAGCTTTTGATAAGGTGTGTCACGAAGGCCTAAGTTTTAAATTAAGACAAATTCTGCCTGAAGCACTTTATACGTTTCTAAAAGCATATCTGGAAAATAGACTTTTTAGAGTAAGACATGGAAACGATTACTCGGATCTCAAAGAAATAGTGGGTGGGGTACCACAGGGAAGTGTTTAGGTCCAATATTGTACCTATAATTTACACGTGATATACCTCAAACAGAAGACACTATCGTAGCTATGTTTGCTGACGACACAGCAATACCAACAGTGGGCCAAACGATAAATGATTCTACGACAAAATTATAAAAAGCTCTGAATAATGTTAATGATTGGACAAAAACATGGCGGATGTCGCTCAACGAAGTAAAATCAGTCCATGTAGATTTTACGTATAAGAAAATTAATAGATTACCGGTATTTTTTAATACGGTAAAAGTTCCGTTTGCTAACGAAGTAAAATATCTCGGAATGACTTTAGACGCGAAACTAAAAATGAAACCGCATGTTTAAAAGAAATGCAAAGAGTTAAATAATAATTTCAGAGATATGTACTGGTTGCCCGGGAAACACTCTAAGCTCAGTATCGAAAATAAGTTAATTTTGTACAGGCAGGTTCATAAGCCTGTCTGGACTTTCGGTATACAACTCTGGGGTTGTACGCGAGATTCTATTTTAAATACCTTACAAACATTTGAAAATAAACTCCTAAGATCATTTGTAACCACACCTTGGTACATTAGAAACAAAGATCTCCACAGAGATCTCGGGATTCCCAGGGTTCGCGATGAAATAAAAAATGTTGCCCCAAATCATAGAAAACGGCTATTACAACACTGCAATAGTTCTATAATCGAAATTATCGATGAGACGAATTTAGTACGCCGCCTGCGAAAAACTAAGCCCTCCGATCTGGTACACCAAACGAGAATCCGCTTTAAAATCGCGGTATAAGCAGGAACTATCACCGGATAGTTACCTGCAACACGTTAATTAAATTCGTTAAAAATAAATTGCTAGATAAGCTTAAACTTAGTTGCAAACGGGAGGAGGAGGTGTTTTTAGTGCAGTAAGAATCTCACACTCCTATGAGCACGCGATTTTCGGTCCTTATAGAGCCTTTTGAAGGTTTTACACCTACCTACCCACGGGAAAAAACAAATGTTTAGCTACATGAAAGTTTTAGCTCCAAGAGCAAGTTCGTACGTGTCGTGCATTTTATCTTATTTTTTTCAAAAGCAAATCTTGCAGTCTTAAAGAGCTTATCATTCAATCAGTTATTAAGAAAAAAATTACAAGTATTTGTTTTTTTAGTTTAAGCGAACTAAATAAAAACTGAACATAATTTTTCGCTATGAGTAAAATTTTCTTAAAATTGGTTAAAAAATAAAAAAATACAAAAATACATTTTCTGCCACCAACATTTTATTGAAATTAATTGAATTTATACATGTATGACTTCACAAATAGTGAGTACCTACATATGTATGTATGCACGTCTATGTTATCACAGGTACATATCCTGACATGATATCAGGCAAAATATATGCTAAATGAGAAATTAATATTAAAGCTTTAATATTTATTTAAAAAAAAAAAAAAACTTACTATCAAGACCTGGTAGATATGGATACATATAATCAGGAGGAAGAATGAGCAATTGAGGTGAAGGCTTACATTCTACCTGCGAAAAACCTTAAAAAAAAAACAATAAAGTTAGAAGAATTTTTGCACCTTCGAGCTTGAAAATGTATAGATAATAAATAGGTTAGAGCTTACCGATTAAGGCTACTACGAGCAAGGAAGCTACAAAGATAAGTTTCATTGTAGAATATACGTTTGTAAGTTCAGAATATGTAACTTTGAAATTAAAGAGGACAATCGGGAACTATTTATACTGGAAAATTCGTGCAAACACTAAAAAGTCGTGACTTTTGTGTAAGTAGCTAATTGATAAATTAAAATATTACCTTTGTTTATGATGGTTAGTTACGTGCTTCAATCTAATCAACTTTTTTATCGCTAAGTTTGAAAATACTTAATTAATAAAATAAGTGATTCCTTTTATGACACTGATTTAATATTTTTTCACAGTTCTGGTTGGAGTCTCAATATGTCCAAAGGATGTCCTGATATTATCAGGTAAGTACAAAACAAAATGTAATTTTAAAATTTTAGCAAGTGATAGCACGAGTTTATGGAATGATCTTAGTGATGTTACTAAGGTTACTAGGTTATCAAACGTTTAGGAGGTATAGGGTAAAGGCACTAGTATCCGGTCACACACATTTGTTATTTTTGAGTTTGATTCGTCGACTTACTATGAAAGCTTCGAAATATTGATATACTGCATCTGAAAGCTTGTTTAATTATTGATAGCACAAAATAAACAAATTTCGCAAATTTATCATAATAATTCTTTAAAATATAAAAACCTAAAAAAATTCGAATTGCCCTAGTATCCGGACAGAAAAATTTAGTTTCCGGACAATTTTATTCTAGTATCCGGACACGACAATTTTGTATTTTTAAAAATGAAACATCTTTGTTTTTGAAAAAAATATATGTACATACAGTCGACTCCGCTTAACTGAAAAAATCGGTTAACTGGAACAAGAAATTTATTATGGGTCTTTTTTCAATAGTTTCCATGCAAACAACTTCGGATAATTGAGCTTCGTTTAAGTGAAAACTCCTTTTAATTGAAACAAACAATCTTGACTCAAATGAATATTTTCACCCATTCAGCTCCGCATAACTGAAACTATATCACTGAACTCTGCCACCAAATTTTCAATTGAACACACCTTTTCAATTTGAAATGTCAAAATGTTTTTTATTTCTTCATTCTCTGTAATTCCCTACCGCCTACCGGTTTTTGATTATATATTTTTGTTTAGTTTTTGGCTTAGACATTCTCAAAAAAATGTCGGCAGAAAATGTATGGCTGATGCAATCATGTTGTGGATTATAAATTAATTTTATAATTGCAGGCAAATAAATGAAGCAAGAAATGCACAAATTTATCCTTCAAAAACAAGCAGAAAATTTTGGATAGAGCTAAGGCGGGTGAATCCAGAAGTAAATTATGTGAAGAGTTCAAATGCAGTCGGTCAACGTTGTCAAGAATTATCAGGGGAAAAGAAGTCATCCGAAACGTAGCTGCACAAAATCAAAATATGGCCAGAAAAAGATTACGAACTGGAGCTCAAAAAAATGTGGAAGATGCCCTTCTGTTGTAATTCAAAAACATGAGAGCCAAGGATGCTGCACTTACCGGCCCACTTCTAATTGAGAAAACTAAAGCTCTATCAATAATGCTTAGAGTAGAATTTGAACCATCAATCGGTTGGCTGGAGCGATGGGAGTAAAGGGAGTGTATTCATTTAAAAAAAACACACTGACAAAAAAATATCAGCCAACACTCACGGCGCAGATGAGTGGATAGCCAAAGTTTTGCCGAAATATCTTCTGGAATATGCGGCAGATGATATTTACAATGCGGATGAATCTGCATTAATGTTTAAAGCACTGCCAACAGGAACTTTGGCAAACAGATGTGAAACACCATCTTCTCTAAAAATCCCCAAAGACAGACTCACAATACTTTTTGTTGCAAACTCGACCGGCAGTGAAAAAATGGTTTTTTGTATAGATAAATCAAAGAATCCTACATGCTTTCGAGACTGTAAGGTTCCGGTGAAGTATTACGCCAATACGAAAGCTTGGATGACAATTACAATCTGGACCCAAATTTTGAAGGAAATGGATAAACATTTTAAAGCTAAAGGTAAGAAGGTGATTTTAATTAAAGACAATGCTGCGTGTCATCAAATGAAAGATACTATTTTGGAAAATATAAAAATTGAATTCCTCCCTCCAAACACAACATCCGTCAGTCAGCCCTTGGACCAGTGAATAATCCGATCCTTCAAATCCCAGTACAGGACATGTATATTGAGGACAGCTTCTTCATTTAGACAATGGGCAAACTTTGAAAGATTTTTCTAAAAAAAAATAAATTTGCTGGAAGCATTAAAAATGATCAAGAGAGCATGGTGGATGGTGACACCAACAATCATACAAAATTGCTTCAAAAAGGTCGGTTTTATTGCCACCATAGTTTCCGAAAATGATGATATTGTTTCCGAAGTTGCTGAAGATACGAAATTATTTACAAATGATGTAAGGCAAGAGATTGATTCCCTCGCAGATTTGGATAACGAAATTCCTTACTTTGGAGACTGGAATGACGAATGGCATCTACCATTGAGCCCGATGAAAACAGCTCTGATGATGAAATAGTGGTTGTATGTCATCAGTAGCCAAAAGTAACAGAAGCATATGATGCCCTTCGCATCCTTAAACTATTCTTTGGTAGAAATTTGGAAGCTTCCGATAAAATAGATGATCTTGAAGATAAGATGTCAATTCATAATTTGCAGAAAAGCAAACAGACAACAATTGACGTTTTTTTTTCTTAAATAATTTTAATATTTTAATATTATTTTATACTTTTATTTTTTTTATATATTTATTTGGTTTTGTTGTTAAATACATTTCTATATGTAAAAAATGAATTATTAAAAATACATACACGTTGAACCTAAATACATTTTTTTTTATAAAACTCCGCTTATGTGAAACTAGTTTCAGTTATCCGAAGTTTGTTTAAATGAGAACTCCGCTTAACTGAAACAATTTTTCTGCAATTTTAGTGTTCCAGTTAAGCGGAGCCGACTGTATATACTTTAATATTTTTTTTTCTTAAAAGCGTATAAGGAAAAATAAAAACAAAAATAATCAATTAAATAATTCAGTTTTGTTCTTTTAAAAGTTAAACAATTTTTTTTTTTTTAGTAAAAGTTATCACTAAGTAATTATTAAATAAGGACACACTAACAGTTTGTAAAAAAAATAATATTTATCATATTAAGGCGACAATAAAATTAAGGGGTCCTCAGTTATACATGACAGTTTTCTGGTATATCTTTTGTCTAGAGATCCATTAAGATTATAAGCCCCGTGCTTAAATCTCCTGGGATTCCCGGGACGCTACCAACAGCAGAATCAACGGTTATGTCTAGCGATGGCGGTGATATTTCTATTGATTTTGATGCTTCAGTTTCAATTACATTTAAGATGGTGTCAACATCAACTCCAGCATTTTGTAACTGCTCTGACAATTCTCTTATCACTTCACCAGCGATCTTCAACCTATTCAATTCCGTAGGTTGGTCGGCATTTAATGGATGTGGAGCTGCAGGAATCAGCAAATTTTCAGCGAGTAGTACACAGCTGCAGGGTTCAATGGGTATAAACCACACTATCTTTAACGTTTTGTATCCTTGCCACCTAGTCTTCATTATTGCTTAATTTAAAAGTGGACAAAAACTTCCTTAAGTAAGCGCATGGCCTACATTTTTTACTTGCCAATCACGAACTGTTTTGATTTTAATGGGATGTAAGGGGTTTTAAGACACTAGCCGGCTGCATGATTTTATAATGTTTTGCTGTCAAACAACTGCTCTTCCCTTACTTGTGTTTTTAGCTAATCTCAAAGTTAGATTAAAATTTCGTTTCATAAATGCCCGCGACCTAAGACATGGTCTGATCTATCTTTTATTATTTTTCGCACAGTATACAAAAAGTTATCAGTTTTTAATGGAAAGCCGCATTTACAAAGATCAGCACACCACTTAGCAATTTATTCCTCCTTCTCAGCTGCTAAGCAAGGATCTGGACCCATTTTAGTTTTCTTTTCACCGATTAAACTTCTGTTTTTCAGCCTGTCATATAGTGATGAACGACTTATACCATAATTAGTTGTAGCTTTTCGGAGACGAATTTGGTTTGACCTTATTTATGTAAGGCCTTTGAAATGTTTTCTGAATTAATTCATTGAGAGATAGGGATTTTAAAGGACTAAGAACACTTAAAATTACATTGAAAACGAAGGGGTCCGGAAACTGAATCTAATTTTTAAGTATCCGGACACATATATTATTACCCAAGTAACTCTGTCATTCATTCATTCAACCCTGTCCGGATACTGAAACATTGAGAGACAAATGCAATTCTATTTTTTTCAGACACAAAATATATTTCAAACTACTATTTATGAGCCTTAGAAAAAGATTTTTCACTTAACCTAATATTTTCAGTATCCGGACACTGTGCCCGGGAACTATAAAAATCCTAAATTTTATTTCCAGTATGATGACACTAAAAATATTGAAAAAAAACAACTTTTTGACTATGTTTTTTATTAATTATCAAAATTTATTATATTTATTCAAAACTAACAACTTTCTTTTGTAATGAAATTAATAAACAGATCTTAATTTACTTAATTTTTGCAAATGCATCCACTATTTTTTTTCTTAGACAAAACCACTTCACAACCTCACCCCATAACATCGGACACTTCATTGGAGTATATCTCTTAAACCATTCAGGTTATCCGCTTAAAACTTTGCATGTTAATGTAGAATACATCAGGGAATGTAAATTTGTTGTTTTATTCACATTTACAAGGATGATGTACCTATTAATGACGCAGTGGATAAATTGCTTGATTGCTAACTAGGACGTGTGGGTTGGATCCCCACGCTAGGCGCATTATTTTCTAAACCTCCAATTTTATTTGGATGCCGCCCATGGGTTAAAATGAGACATTCAATACCTGGTTCACAAATCCACTATGCCAAACTAGTGTCGTGCAATTCAGGTTGCATTTAAAAGACCTTAGGTCTTACAGGCATATAGTTAAATTAAAAAAAAAAAGAAATACGAGTACGAGCGAAGCGAAAATGCACAGGCCTTACAATATCTGTAACCAATCCAGTCTCTTCAAATTTCTCCACAATGTTGCCAATTGCTTGCGTAGTTGGACGATTATGTAAACCATAATCTCCTCTTAAAGCACGATATGTGGCTGTGGCAGAATCACCATTTTTGTAGTAAGTTTTATCAATTTTTATGCGTTGTGCGATAGTTAAGCGATCCATTTTCGTAAATGTCAGACTTTGAACTGAAAAAAAAATTGGTTTAACAACTTAGTTTTACTGATGTCGAATTCCAGCCCTATACTTTTGAAACCGCAAAATGGATAACCCTTTATTTCCGAGTCACCTAAACCTTTAAAAAGTAAGGAGCTATGTTCAATGGAGATCAATACAATATACAATATAGGAATTTACTGAATAATTTGAGATCATGTAATAACTACAATTTTTCGAATGACAACTTTCGGTGGAAACGAATGTTAGCGAAAGTGTTTTTGCTCATGGTCAACTTTATGTCGCCCTTTCAAGAATGGACTCAAAAGACTAATTAGTATTTACTTCTTCCTTCAAATGAATGAATTTTTGCTGTGATGTTATTATAGCGTTATTAGATAATATTTAAAAAAAATGAAAATTTTTGGGACAAAATATAAAATGTTTTTCTAAAACTCCTTTTTGGAGCTTTTTGCCAATACCTCCCATGAAGTCTTGAGTAAGGCTCTTGTAGGAAGTGCGTAGCCATCACAATAAAAAGATGCATAAATGCAATGTTAGGCACTAGAATGGCGGAATTACATGCCGGAAAAATGGTCCAAAAAGTTATCACAACTATAGGCTTCCTATGGGGATGGGTTTTATCATCCTTACTATATGGAGCAAGGTAGTGGATGAATTATTAGAAAGTTTTACTCCTATAGCCTATTCACACCAAACTCGTTTACCCTTTTCGTTTACCAAAACGAGTAGAGCGTTCACATCGAACATTTTACTTGTTTTTGTTTGAAATTTGAGTTGTTTTTGAAAAAGTTGTCAAAACGTTGATACAACATGAATGCTAAGCAATCAAATCTTATAATTCTACATAAAAAGAAGCTAAATATGAGGATTTTAACCAACTTTATTTTCGAGCCAGAAGTATCTACAAGCAAGAAGAATCGTCTTCTTCATTGGAAACTATTAATTGAACTTATAAAGAATAGAAAAATAATAGTTCAAAATTATGCAATGCATAGAAGCATGTGGACAAAGCTTTTAATAAGAATATTCAGCCCAAAGTTCGATTAAGAACTTCTCGTCCGCACTTCCCCAAAATCGTTTAGTTTTTTTTCTTTTTTTATCTTTAATTATTTTGTTTTCAATTTTCAATGTGAAAATAATATAAAATCAAGACATTTAAATTCATATAAAGCTTTGCGTACATTTTTACATTACTTGCAGTTTAGTGAAAACACTTCTTTCAATAACTTTTAGTTAAGTTAAAAAAACATTTTAAAATCTGGACTTTTAGTTTAGTTAAAACAAAACTTCGAGATAATTTGAAGTAAAAAAGTTAATAAAATCCCAAGTGTATTCAGCTAAAAACTTTCGCTGGAAATCTTTGAATTATATGACAGCGCCTCTTTGCAAAATTCATATAAGCGCCAGTCTTGGCCATTTAGCAAGGAAGCTAAGTCTTCCCAAATCAATTTATTTTTCCCAAAGTATAGTCGCCTAATCTCTTTCAGTACTGGGAAAACACCCATAAAATGGTTCAGATGTTCCTTTTCATGTAAGGTGCAGAGTGTGCAGCTATCAGTTCCACCACTTTGATTGAGTTTGTAGTTGAGTCTTAGCATTTCTCCTCTTATTTTAATAATTGTTGCAATCATATTTCTGTTGAAAGCACTGCTGAAATAGTTTCCTTCGTTAATTTTCAGATCACACCTTGAGTAAAAATGCGTCTCAGTGGATGAACGTGCTTTTTCCATGCATATCTTTAATTTTCATCGGTGATAGCAATACCTTGGTACAGTGATTTTTTCCAATCTGCAGCAGGAATATTTGATAAGTTGAGAACAATTCGACAGTTCGCAACTAGCTCGTCCATTCCTTTACGAAGGGTATATTTTTACTTAGTGCATATTGCATCGACATACGCCGATCGAATATCCCGTAACCTCTTAAGAAATCCATTGCCACCAGCATCAAGTGCCGAAGATCAACGGCAACGCTGCCAACAAGCCATCAGACGTGCCGCAACTGATGTGCTAGGTTTCACCAGACGTCCACCACGAAACCTCTGGTTCGATGAAGAGTGCAGGCAGGCACATGCAGCTAAACAAATGGCATATAAAGCCGCGCTGCAAAGAAGGACGAGAGCTGCTCGCGAGCTCTACGAACAGAAAATACGGGAAGAACACCGGCTTCTCCAGAAGAAAAAGCGAGAGCATGAGAAGCGCGCGATCGAAGATATTGGGAGATGCTACTCCAGGAACAACGTGCGGAAGTTTTACCAACAGGTAAAAAGAACGTGTCAAGGCAAAAAAACCGCACAGAAGCCTGCAGAGATAGGAATGGAAACCTCGTAGTAGAGTCACAGTCGGTGCTGAGTATATAGAAGGACCATTTCTGCAGACAGAACAAAATGAAGTGAGGATAGCAATATCCAAACTAAGAACAACAAAGCTGCTGGCCCCGACGGACTACCCGCCAAACTCTTTAAAGCAGCCGGAGATGACCTAGTACAGTGCATACACCAATTCAACTCTAAAGTCTGGTCAGAAGAAAGCATGCCTGATAAATGGAACCTCAGCATCGATTGCCCGATCCACAAAAAGGAGACCCTCTAAAGTGCGCCAACTATAGTGGAATAAGTCTCCTGAATAGCACGTACAAGATCATTTCTACTGTATTATGTGAATGTCTGACTGAAACCATTTGTCAGCAACCTGATTGGACCCTATCAGTGCGGTTTCAGGTCAAGAAAGTCCACAATCGATCAAATGTTTACACTACGGCAGATCCTGGAAACTACCCAAGAACTCCAAATCGATACCCACCGTCTTTTTATCGACTTTAAGGCCGCGTACGATAGCATTTATAGAGACGAGCTATACAGAGCCATGTCTGGTTTTGGCATCCCCACAAAACTCATCCGACTGTGTAGGATGACGATGGAGAACTCTCGCTGCTTCGCCAAGGTTGGTACTGACCTCACAGAAGCTTTTGATGTCAAGAAAGGATTCCGACAAGGTGATGCGCTATCGTGCGATTTCTTCAACTAAATATTTGAAAAAATTATAAGAAATTCCCAAGTTAACTCTACTGGCACAATTTTTTTCAAGTCTGTGCAATTGTTAGCATACGCTGCGCTGATGACATAGACATCATTGGCAGAACCCAGCGAGGTATCACTGGAGCGTTTGCTAACATTGAAGCTGAAGTGGCTAAGATGGGACTAGCAGTCAATTAGGCCAAAACGAAGTACCTGCTGTCCACAAAAAGGGACACACAACACCGGCGGATTGGACAAAACGTCACAATAGACAGGTACAACTTTGAGGTTGTTAGGGGCTTTGTCTACCTCGAATCCGCTATTACATCTAACAACAACATCTCGTTCGAAATAAAGCGAAGAATAGCTCTTGCCAATCGTGGTTCCTATGGTCTAGGGAGGCAATTGAGTAGTAAAGCCCTGTCTCGAAAAACAAAGGAGACTCTTTATAAGACTCTGATCATCCCAGTCCTGCTCTATGGCGCTATTCTATTAGTCATATCGAGCTTAAGGTTCTTCGCAAGATTTTCGGCCCTATATGCGTTAACGGGCTTTGTAGGAGAAGGTTCAACCACGAAATATACGAGCTGTACAGCGACATTGACCTGGTAGAAAAAATACGTATATCACGTTTAAGATGGCTATGTCATGTAGAGCGTATGGACAACAATGCTCCGGCTCGCAGGATCTTCGATTCCAACCCAGAGGGAAGACGCAGTCAAGGAAGACCTCGCCTAAGGTGGCGCGCTCAAGTGGAAGATGACCTCAACCAACTTGAAGTGCATAACTGGAGGCAGCTAGCCAAAGACCGAGCTAGCTGGGGAGGCATGTTGGTTGAAGCACAGGTTCGTTCCGAAATGTAGCGCCACCTAAGTAAGTAAGTAAGCATATTGCAATATCTTTTTGGGAGCCTATTTTCATCCATATACAAAACTCTTATGATGTAATCTGCATTTAGTTTCAAAGTTGCGATAAACATAGTTGGAAGCCCAGTTTCGAGATAGTACATATATTTCGGCGTATTGTCTTTAAGGAATACATACATATTTTTTTTTTAATTTAACGATATATACCTGCAACACCTAAGGCCTTTCAAATGCAATCTGAATTGCACGGCACTAGTTAGAAGAAAGAGAATGATGGGAAAGAATTTGTTTTATGTTGGCACAGTGGATTTGAGAACCAGGTATTGAATGTCTCATTTAAACCCATGGGCGACATCCAATTAAAATTGGAGGTATAGAAAAGAATGCGCCTAGCGCACACAGGTAAATTTTCCCAAATTCATGGCCAAAACTACAAAAAAAAATTACGATTTGTTGTTTTTGTTTAATGCCAAGTTGTTAACAAATAACAAGAGCTTTGAACCTTATAGATCATGCGATGCTAATTGTAACTGTTTAATCAGTAGATGCTTTCAAAGTAGAAACTTTAAATTAACGAGTTCAGTAGCAAGTTTGGTTTGTGATAAGCAGTAGTTTGCATTATTTTTTATAAATTTTTTTTGGTGCTTTGTAAAATAATTTAATATGGATTCTGTTGCTAGTGGTATGGAAAAAAAAGTATAATGACATTTTTGGCAATATTTCAAGTCTAAAGAAATTTTTTAAGCTTTTTAAGATAATGTGTTGGCGCAGTAAAAAAAAAAATTGTTCTTCTGTAATGAAAAAGTTAAGTTGATCTGCATTTATTTGTAATGAAAATAGTGTTTAAAGTTTCCTTTATAGGAAACAATCCTAAAACATTGTGGCTTTTTGCGACTTTTTGAAATATTGGCTATAAAGGGTGTTGAGGACCATGATTTTTTTTTTTTTTAATTAGATTTTTTTATTTCTTGACACAGGATCGCAATCAAGTTTCATTTTTCTTTCAAGAAATCAGCTTTCTGAATTTTTTAGAAGCTGTACGTCTCGTGACATTACAGAAAAAATTATTTTGTTGGTAGAAAAGGTTGAAAATGAGACCAATATTGAAATTTCAGAGCAAACAAAGAAAAATTTAACTCACTTTGCTTATGAACATAGAAGAAGATGGCTGACCTCCTCAAGAAATTACAACACCTTCTTAAAACAAAATACAAATTGGCTTCAATATGAAATTTCTTTTCCATGCCGAGCCCGTGGCTTTGTTGGACGGCCTCAAAAGGATTTTTCGGACCTAGGCGAACGATCAAAGAGACGTAAAACAGAAAATTTGCGTACTAATTATAATACCGAAGAATTAAGCTATGCTGCGCAGATGCTACTTAGAGAAGAAGGAAAACTAGATTCTTCAAATGTGATGAAAAATATAATCTGTTCAACTCCTTCACGCGCAGAAAAATATCAAAAAGCTTTGAAAAAAATGGACCAGGAAATTATTCCATATACAGCGGAAGAAGCTCTTTCTATAGTTGTTGAAGGGAAATTAACTAAGTTCCAATACAATGTTATTAGAGATTCTGCAATAAAACATAATAACCATATGTATCCAAACTATGCAGCTGTTTTCGAAGCAAAAAAAAATGTTATCCTGAAAACTTGGTTATAACTGAATCAATCGCAGAATCACCGCTTCAAAGTGTATTAGATCACACAATTCGACGTTTGTTTCATTCAATCAGAAATGTTATAGAAACTTTGCATATTAATGAAAAGTCTAACATTCACCTCATTTCTAAATGGGGTTGTGATGGAAGCTCAGGCATGAGTGAATATAAGCAACGTTTTTCTGATCCAAACATTTCAGATGCTAATATTTTCTTAATATCTTTTGTTCCTATCCAGCTAGTGTCAGGTGACCCAGAATCACATAGTAAAATTATACTGTGGCAAAATCCTCATCCATCATCCACAAGGTTCTGTAGACCAATACGACTTCAATTCGTCCACGAAACAACAGATGTAACTGTAAGAGAATTCGATTACATCGAAAACCAAATATCTCTTTTAAAAGAAACTTTAATAGATCATATTAACGGAAGCATTTCAGTAAAGCATAAAATGCTTCTAACAATGATAGACGGTAAGGTCTGCAATGCCATAACTGAAACCTCTTCAACTCAAAGGTGTTATCCTTGTGGTCTAACATCAAAAGACTTCAATAAAATAGATTTGGTGTTGAACAAGCAAGTTCAAGACAAGTCAAAGCTGAGGTTTGGGTTATCCTCTTTGCATGCTTGGATAAGGTTTTTTGAATGTTTAATCTATGTCTCCTACAAACTGCCTATAGGACAATGGCAAGCTCGTGGTGAAGAAAACAAGAGGAAAGTCGAGTAAAACAAGAAAAGGATTCAAGAGGCATTTAGAAGCCGAATGGGACTTTTAGTCGACAAACCAAAACCAGGTTATGGTATTACGAACGATGGCAACACTGCCCGTCGATTTTTCCATGACTCTGTTACTTCTTCGGATATAACCAACATAAATGAAAACATCATATGTCGATTCAGGGTTGTTTTGTCAACAATATCCAGTGGATATCCAATACAAATTGGTCGATTTAAGGAATATTGTATTGATACAGCAAATATGTTTGTGCAACTGTACCCATGGTATAATATGCCAACAAGTGTACACAAAATATTAACACACAGCTCTGAAATTATATCTGAAGCTATTCTTCCGATTGGACAGCTCGGCGAAGAAGCCCAAGAATCACGGAACAAAGACATAAAACGTTTTCGAGAAAGTTTTTCAAGAAAATTTTCGAGGCAGCAAAATATGGAAGATGTGTTTCACAACTTGTTGGTTTCTTCTGACCCATTTATAAGTGGTTTGAGAAAACTAAACCCTAAAACGAAAAATGCATTTCCGTCTGAAGTACTTCAGTTTCTAATTGAACCAGAGATCGAGCAAGCAGACTTAGTTACAGTTTCAGAAGTCATTGAATGATGTACACATACACACGCATTTTTATTTATGTATAATATTGTTATCTATATACCTACTTATTTATTTATTTATATTACCGTTGTTTTTCCAATATATTAAATGTTTAAATATTATATTATTAAATGTCAAATGGAACAAACCATATGGTGTACTGTTGTAAAAACAAAACTTTTTCAATTTTTTTCTTCTTTTTGATAAATTTTCGTGTAAATTTACTTGAAAATGGTGAATTTTATTAAAATTATCTTATTTTCATATAATCATGCAATAATAAATTCAATAAACACAAACAATAATTTTGGCCATGTTTTTGGGAAAATTTACCTGTGTGTAGCGTGGGGATCGAACCCACACGTCCTAGTTAGCAATCAAGCACTTTATCCACTGCGCCATTGCCACTCACATTGATTGGCAAAAAGAAGATTTTTCTCAGAAAGAAACGAAGCCGATATACCACCAGTTCAAATTTCTGCACTCACCACACCTGCACTGCATAGAACAAAACAGATTTAGCCATTGCATCAAAAACTCTTGGTTTTGTGTTTTGTTGTTTAATTTAATTTTGAGATGTTTCTCCAGCTTCATATTGGATGTGAATTCGTCTCCTAGATGAGAATATACTTTAACTAACTCTAGTGTTCCTCTGTCGTATTTCCAATTTTCGTCTTTTGCAGCTCTTCCCGTGCCATATTCGAAAACTATAACTTTAGATTTGTCGGTGTTTACCCCAAAATTCCATGTTTTGCAGTATTCCGCTAGTCTATTTATCATAAGCTGTAAGCGGTTAGAAGATTCCGTAAGTATTATTATAAGTATTTTTATAACAGATCAAGCTTCCCTTTGCAGAATCTTGTAATTAAAAAAAAGATCAAATCTGCAGAGCAGGCCAAAAAATCAAAAATTTGGTATGGACTCCCAAGGCTAAGACAGTATATATTACTGCTTTTAGGAACTACGACTATAAACGGTTCTTATCCTGTATTATCCTAGAAAGAAACAATCTAAGAATATTAGCATGTCTCCTCACTAGCCATTATAAGTTGAATAGAAAACTCAACATCCTGGAGTTGGAGAGGTTCTGTAAGGTGTATATGAGGAGACATCAGCCGAGACACAGATTTTTGGAACATAACCTAATAGAGAAAAAGAAACTGGTCTCTCTTAAAATATCCCAAATACTAAAATTCCTTAAAAGAATTTTTTTGGAGGATGTAGGTACTGTACAATCAGATATATCATCCAGTACCATAGGGATCAATAATAAGCATTTGTTTTCTTAATTTAAGCGAGCTAAATACAAACTAGACATAATTTGTAGAGTTTTCTGAAAATAGGTTAAAAAAAACTTAACAATTTTATTCAACCAACAATTTTAATTGAATTTTTACATTTTATGTCTTAAACTTGTCAATAGTCTACGTCTATCGAACAATTGCATCCGGAAAATAGCCTGGTGCCGTTATAACATATGCATCTCCAACTGAGTGAGAAATGTATATTAAAGCTTTTTTATTTATTAAAAAAAAAAAACAACTTACGGTCCTCAATAACTGGTAGATATGGATACATATAATCAGGAGGAAGAATGATCAATTGAGGTGAAGGCTTACATTCTACCTGCGACACATCTGAGAGAAAAAAAAACAACAATAACGTTTAAAGAATATTTGCACCTTAACCATCATGCAACTCGATTCTTGAGCTTGAAAACATATGGATAATAAATAGGTTAGAGAGCTTACCAATTAAGGCTACAGCGAGCAAGAAAGCTACAAAGATAAGTTTCATTGCTGAATATACGATTGTTAAGTTCAGTAACTTTAACATGATGGAGAACAATAGGGAACTATTTATAGTCGAACATTTGTGTAAAAACAAAAAAGTCGTGACTTTTGTGATGGTAGCTAATTGACAAATTAAAACATTACCTTAGTTTATGATGGTTCATTTCGTGTTTAAATCTAATTAACTTTCTTGTCGTAAATAATAAGGGTTTCAAATTTGTCACAGTTTCTGTTGGACTCTCAAATTGTAGTGATGCCTTTATATTTGTGTTGTTAAAACTAGTTTGTTTTAAATCATTTGGTGACTATGACGGTAAAAACAGAAAAAATTAAAAAAAACAACGTTAAAACGTCAAAATTAAAAATATTGAAGGAGAAATTTCCTTACATAAGAATCCATTTTTCTATTTCTTATTTTAAATCCCAAGATTATAAAAATACATTGCATTTGGTAAAAGAATTTTGTTAATACAGGGTGTCCCTTAATTCGTCAAGAGTATTTTAATGGGTAGTTCTGGGATATATTCTAAGAAATAAAATTGTTCTACAGTAAGGCCCTATCTCCATTTTTTTTTTGTATTTTTATAACAGGTGCTCAAATTATCCTCTTGGGTTTGTATGCATGCTAGAGCCCGTTTTTGGATTTCATTGCGCATATTTATTGCTTCTAACTGCTGTCGCACTTTTGATGAGGCTTCGGGGATACGCACTTCTAATTCGGTTAAAGTATTTATTTCGGTTGAATAAACAAGTTTTTTCATTCTTCCCAATACGAAGAAATACCAAAACTGTAAGGCCAGAAGATCTTGCAGGATAGTGAACCGGTCTATCCAACGATTACTGTACTCTTCATCTAACCAATTCTTAATCTCTCGATCATACTGTCCTGGAGCACCATCCTGTTGGAAATATGATGAAGCTAGTTGAATAAGTATAATATCCTCCAATAGTTCTGGTAAATCATTGTAAATCAAACTCCAGATAATTTGTAGAATTCAGCCTGGAAGGTAGTTTGAAGGGGCCGATTAATTTGTTTCCAATTACGCCTGCCCACATATTGACGCTAAAACTGTGCTGAAATGATGCCTGTCTTTTACTGCGTGTATATGGGAATAACGGGGGCATGGAGGTCTATGACACAAGCAGGGCTGGAAATCATTTTAAATCTTCTAGGCCTGAACGAGTACATAAGGTGCACAGCGGCCAAGAGTGCACCTCGACTTAAAGAAATGGGACCTTGGAAGCACAGTACCAAAGGTCATGGATCTATCTGGCAAAGGTACGGCAACATGGCTGAAGTTGATCTGACAACGGACTACTTACCACCGAGAGTTGATTTCATCAGAAACTTCACGATGATAATACCCGAAAGACCTAGCTCATTATTAAAAGAACAGGATATTCCCATCTACACTGATGGGTATAAAATAGAAGAAGGAAAATGAGCCGGAGTGTTTTGTGAAGCCCTTAATATTAAGAAATCATATAAGCTCCCAGATGAATGCAGCGTCTTTCAGGCTTAGATCTACGCGATTGAAAAAACGGCTGAAATGATCCATAGGAGAAAACTGATCTCATCACAGATCACACTTTTCGTAGACAGCCAAGCAGCTATCAAAGCACTATGCAGCGAAACGATAAGATCCAAGGCAGTGGCAAAGTGCCGAAGCGTACTGAATGTCATTGGTAACTCTAAGTCAAACTTTGTTGAGTTCCCGGGCACAGCAATGTAGAAGGGAATGATATAGCAGACGAAATGGCAAGGAAGGGATCAATATCAAATAGGGACAGCAGCAACTTCTTGGCTGTAGGTCCTGAAGTCCCGTTTGACGTAGTGAAAATGAAAATAGTCATAAAAATGAAAGAGCAAATAAACAACTCGTGGATATCTAGGAGCGATTGTGTTATCTCTAGAAGTTTATGGCCTAGAATCAATGAAAAGAAAATCGAGTATATTTCATCACTGAGTAAAAAGAGCATCAGAACCTTGATAGGTGTACTAATAGGACACTGTACCATATGTACAATGGCCACTAGACTGGGTGCATTGGCAACCGACTTCTGTAGGAGGAGCTGTCAAGAGGCTGATGAAACAGAAACCATTATGCACATGCACTGCGACTGTCCAAATCTACAAACAAATCGCCTCAGACACTTCGGAAACAGGTTCGCTGATGAGCTAGACACCCTAGTGCATATACCAATGGTAAATATAAAAAAATATATATATAGAGAGTACGGGCTGGTTTGTAAATGAACCAGTCTTCATGAAACATTATTTAGGAACATCTCTGTGTGAATGGGCATCACAATGGACCAATAGGACCCCGAGTACACAGCAGCCTTGGAGCTAAGCGCGCCCCTCCTAACATAACCTAACCTAACCTTCTGTGTGTATTGTACCCCGCCCGTGTAGGGAGATTGTGAAAATTTGTAATCCCATATCTTGTAAATTTGTAAAAATTCTGCTAATAAACTCGTTGTCCTCTTCAATAACCAATCACAGAACTCAAGTCTCTTTTCCAAATCACCAGGAAGCAGACGGTGCCACATGCCGCACAACTCGAGCGAATATGGCTTTATTGCAAGAGACATTTCCTGGCCGCGTAATTTCTCGTCGTGGCGATATCAACTGGCCACCAAGATCATACGATTTGACACCGCTTTTTTTGTGGGGCTACGAGAAAGATCGTGTTTACGCAGATAAACCTTTAACTCTTGAGCACTTGAAAACCAACACTCGTCAAGTTATGGCTGAAATACCGCTCAATATATGTCACAAAGTGGTCGAAAATTTCCTCGAAAGAATCGATGCTTGAAACAATTCGCGTGGTGGCCATTTAAATGATGTAGTGTTTCACACATAATGTCAAGGTTCAAACTTTATAATAAAAAAAATATCATGAAAAAAAAATATTTTATATGTGTTTTATTTACGTTAACTTTTGAAACCGTGAAATGGATAACCCATTACAATCGTTTAACTCCTATGAACTATTGTACAATCTAAGTGTACACTTAACTCACCGCCGAATTATCGAGTTCTCTTTTGTGCTCGTTTTATATTTACTTGGTCAAAGTAAACCTTTGAATTTTCGTGCGCTATTAGAAAGCAAGAAGTGTATTAGATTTTCATAGTTCTTGAACATACCCGACGATTTCAACATATCGAATGGATAAGATACAAGAATAATGGTTGGCAGATGGATGAAATTGTTCTTTGAAACTAGTGTTTAATTTTTTTATTAAATGCTTATAATAATAATTTTAACTACATTTATTTATATGCCTGTAAGACCTTAAGTATTTTTGATATCATCCTGAACTGCACGGCACTAGTTAGAAGTAATAGAAAGATAAGAAAGAATTGTTTGTTGGTACAGTGGATTTGAGAATTAGATACCTATTTACTAACCCACGGGCGGTATTCAATTGGAGGTAGGAATAGAAAAGAATGCTTCCTAGCGTGGGGATCGAGCCCACGCGTCTAGGTTAGCAGTCAAGCACTTTATCCACTGCTCCATTGCCACCCGCTTATTACTACTTTACTTAATAACTTCAGTTTCAAAAAATTTCTATCTTCTTTAAATTTAAATTCCTAGAAAATATTACGGACAATATTATTATATATTTCTTATCATTAAAACCCTAGCAACGCACTCGGGTTGTAAAATAAATGATAGGGTGTTAGTCGCACTTAATCAAAGTCCTATATCTTAACAATCATCGACCCAGTCAGTTGATGATAAATGCAGGGTACACAAACGATCACAATGTTAAATGCTCATCAAAAGGGTATAATTTGCAACAATTTACCTCCCCATCCCCAGATTTCTTTCGATTGATGTTTTATGTTTTTTTCTTCTGTTTTGTAGAAATCAAAACCTTTTTTCCTTCGATTGCAAGCACTCGCGCCCTTTGACTTGACCATCACCGTATTTTTTTTTCTATATAAATCGTTTTGTTATTTTGCTAAAGTCATTGGAAATTTATGAAATCCCTCCTTTAGCCCATAAATCGTGTATTTTTCTGCTGTGCTCCAATCGAATCTACTTCACTTCACTTCACTTCACTCCACGACGCTGTCGCCGTCGCAATCCTTACAGAATCTCTGTTCCTTTTTGGTTGGTTCAGCAGAAGGAATTCAATCCAACAATTCAACATTGGAATGGCAATCGATTTATTCGATTAAAACATACGACTCGATGTTGTCCATCCGTTGGATGCGATGTACATTTATTACCTATATAGGTATAGATTATATTCTGGCCTTTTGGTCTCTCTCATGATGGAACTATGGCAATATTGACGGTCGTGGTCAAGTCGTAGATGGACGGACACAGAACGGATGGTAAAAGATAATTTTCATGCCAACAGGACGGACACACGTGGATATTTCGGAAAGCTTAGGAAAAAGGTAACTTGTGTGTTGTTACTCCTTTTCGTTGTTGATGCTTTTGTTGTTTGAAAGCAGCATGGAGATCTTCTATCCGCTCCGCATATTATTTCGATACATATATAACCAACCTATACTCCCATATAATGCTTGGGATTTCCAAGCAGAAAAGGTTAGATACATTTGCTTTGGGTATTGAGGCATATCATTGCGTATACTTTTAGATTTCCCATGAGAACGGATTAATTCTTGTACGTAAATCTTACATGCTTCGATCTTCGAACATAAATAACCATTCTGAAGTTGCACGCTTTTCTGTCTCTCTGCCTGTCTCTCTGTCTAGAATTTCATATCGAAAATCGAAAATACCTACAAAAACATATTTCTCTTGTTTTGCTGATATGAATAATCTAAGAACAAGCATTTCGGGATTTCACAAAGCACAAACCCTTCCTTTAGATTTGGATTGCATTGAGCTATCCACAAAATAAACATATTCTTTGCAACTAAGAATGGCAGATTAAGATTCAAAAAGGAAAGTATTGGCAAAGGTTTAGAAGCATAAATATTCTGTTTACCTTTATACTTTTGTGGGACATTATTTGTCCGTTCGTTACTTTGTATTATATCTAATATGTGAAGGTGGACCAGAGCCTTGAAACAGGAAAGTAGGATTCTTTTAACATTCATGTTTAAGGTCTTGTTTAGGTCCTGAGTGCTTAACATGTTGTGGCTTTAATATGCCTGGGATTATCTACACAAGAATAAAATACACGAATCCCTTGGTTTTTGGGTTGAGAAATAAATACAAATTTACTCTGATAAAATTGGGGATTTACAGACATTAGTTTCCTTATTATTTTCAATGAACCTTAAATAATACTATGTATGAAATGGGTAATGTAACCAATTTCATATGTATGTATTTTTACTTGCGATATATGTATGTAGGTACTATAGGGCAAGTTTTGCATTTGGAAAAAAAAATCAAACTCGAGATTTTAGTCACAGTTGACATTACGATAATAGAGAACACCAAAAAAGTGGGTCCAGCAATTCCGTCTGTCTGTCTGTCTGTCTGTTTGTAGAACGATCTACAGTCTAAACGGCTGAACCGATTTTGTTCAAACTTGGTGGTTAGGTGGTTTAGGTGATTGTCCAAAATAGATTTTTGAATCGTTGTTTTAGCACCAAAAATAACGGTACTTGCCAAACAAATTTTTCTTCCATATTAATTATCTCGAAAACAACTCTAGCGATTTTGAATAAAATTCGTGTGTGTACTAATTTGAGCATGGTCTACATTTTGGACGAAAAAATTTTAAAAATATTTTGCTATTAACGGTACCTACCATACAACCATTTTACTGATTTTCGATTTTATTATAAATGACTCAACGGATTACGATCAAAATTTTAATACAGGATCTCCTTTAAATTCTAAATAATACTGCGTTTCAAAATTTTCGAAAAATAATTATTTACAATTTACAATTAATTCACTGGCCAGACCACGGGCAAAACATAATTCTAGGTGCATGAATCTAACCAAATTCCCCTAGAAAAATATAATTTACAGTGAGTAATCGCTGTAAGTTTTATTAAAGTCGGTAAACATCGATCAAAAAATAATGCGTCTTAGAAAGGTACTACAGCATCTAACTGATGAGCCCAGCTGTAGTACCTGGGCGAAACGCACTTTGGACTAAAGGTCACAAATTCACTCAATTGACTTTAAATCCACACAGTCCAATAAAACGAAAACAAAAATAATATAAACATTTTGTTTGCGTTTTCTTCAATTAATTTTCGAAAAATAGTTATTTTGGATTTTTGAAAAAAAAATATTTTTTTTTTTTTTGAAAATTTAATATTTCGAAAACGGGTGGACGAGTTTTTCTGAAATTTTATTTTCGAATTTATATTATTAAATATTTAAAATGTTCATACCAATTTAGTTTTAGAAAAAAATTAAGAATTTTTATGTATAAAAAATTAAGTGAAAAACTTTAAAAATAATTTTAGACGTTTCCATTAAGAATCCTTTGCATATAATGTGATCGAACATAGGAGCAAGTACGTGCGATCCAGTCATGCATTTTATTTTATTTCATGACATAATTACGGTATAGTAGTATAGTACATGTCCGCTAACATAGAGAAGTGGGTTCGAGGCCCAATTTAACCTAGCCATTAGTCATTCCGTAAAATGGAAACGATCGAACAATATTAAATCTGAAAATACTAAAGTTTCTCAAAGAAATAAATTTAGGGGAAGAACTATAAGGTAAGTAATCACTTGTAGTTCTTGACGGCAGCACAATATTAAATTTGAGTTTGAATTGATTTTATGCAGTACAATAATATCATTTACACAATAGTTTACAAAAATCAGTTGGACATATATTTTTCCGTGTGCCAGATTGACAATTCTTCAACACTTTAACAAAAAAAAACATGTTTCTTTAATTTTTAAAATTAACAAGTTTAATTGATCATCTTTTTCTTTTAAGCAAAAAATAATGCATAACAGATCTGCATCAGAAAAGTTCTTCAATTATTCTGCGATACCTAAACGCAATTTTACAGAACTGAAAAAGACATTCATCTCATTCAGGTGGAATATAACTCCACCAGCAGCTAGGAAATCTTTCCCGAAAACACCATCTTCTCGTTTCACCTAAAGTTAGACACTTTCATAATAAATGCTCCACATCTTCTCCCTCCATAATGTTGCATAAACTGCACATCACTGGATGCTGAAAGGTCTACTCTGTGTGATATATAGTTAAGACTTTAGTTAATATTACCGCCCAGTCTTATCATCATGGATATTTCATTGATGGTAATTTCATTACAAAATTACTTCGCCTGTCCGAAATTATAGTTCAAATGACAATAAGTCGTTTCATACAAGGAGCTCGAACCATCTTCCATGTACATGGTTCAAATTTTTCCATCCACCTTATCAATGAGCTGGTATATTTATTGACATCTTCAACTGCAGTTGAGATCCATTTCAAATTCTACTGCCAAATCAAGCCAATTATTATACCACCATTTATTTCTTTAAGGGCCGCCTTTTTTGGCAAACGATTGTCTTTCTAACTCAAGATCCTAGTGATGTAATCTTCAATGTTTTAATAAAAAGTGGCGAAAGTCCTGTTTCAAACTGATTAGTTATCACTATCAGTTTAAGAAATATCTTGAAGAACGAAAGCTCCTTAATATCCGGCAGTATGGCTTTAGAAATAGGTCCACTGTTGGTCTGACGGTATATCTCACCGAACAGTGGCACACATCTGTACATCTTTTTGGAGAAAGTAAGATTATTGCGCTTAATATTTCAAAATCAGTTGATCGAGTTTGGCATCAAGCTTTGGAAAATGCGTGCATTTGGTATCGATGAATCTCTTATTCGTTGGATTAGAAATTACCTTTCGGACCACTCAATGCAAGTTGTATATTAGACAGTTTCAAAATAAATACTGGTGTTCCCCAGGGCTCCGTTTTATATCCAACTCTTTTTCTCATTTTCATTAATGATCTTTTACCTGGAACTCATCCACTTAATTGTTTTGCTGGCGATAGTACACAAAGTTTTTCATATTCGTTTTCAGATTCACCTACTTATTCTTTGGATGTGGAACTGCACCGGCAGAGCGTATGATAAGCTCATTAAATTCTGATTTCGACAGCATTGTCTAATGGGGAATCAAAAACCGCGTAGAACTCATCCACTTAATTGTTTTGCTGGCGATAGTACACAAAGCTTTTCATATTCGTTTTCAGATTCACCTACTTATTCTTTGGATGTTGAACTGCACCGGCAGAGCGTATGATAAGCTCATTAAATTCTGATTTCGACAGCATTGTCTAATGGGGAATCAAAAACCGCGTAGAATTTATTGCTTCAAAAACTCGATACTGTCTCCTGTCGTTAAAGCAGAATCCATGGACGGCAATTGCATTGCAGAAACAGATCAGCTTTCAGTTTTCATCTGACCTGGTTATAATCTATAAGGCCTTCATTCGTCTAAGGCTGGAGTATAACTCGCACATTGGCAGGAGCTCCCAAAACTCATTTGAGTCTTTTAGACAGAATAAAAAAATACCGAATAATAGGCTAAAGAACTGTAACATTTCCATCACTCGAACACCGTTGAAATGTTTCATGTATTTCAATATTTTATCGCTAATTTTACAAACAATGTTCTTGCGAAATATCCAGTTGAATTCCTCCCCTTAAGCTATTCAACCGTAATAATCGCGCATCCAGGAATGCTCATCAGTTTACCCTTGAACGCAACTTTGGACGTACTGTCAAATATAGAGATCCTTTCTGTAGTCGTATAACACGAATGTGGAATGCGTTATCAGGCTCTATTTTACCCTTCCATTTTCCTATTCTGAACTTCAAAACTAGTGTACATCCGGTATCTATTTTGAAATCCAACTATATTTGCCTAATGCTCGCACTGTGCTTGCTCATATTGCTCGATAGTCAATAAAATGGCTATTGTATGGCAGGTACCGTTAATAACAAAATATTAAAAAAAAAAAAATGTAGACCAAAATGTAGACCATACCGAAAGTAGTACACACACCAATTTTTATCAAAATCGTTAGAGCCGTTTTCGAGATAATTAATGGTAGAAAAATTTGTGTAGTAAGTACTGTTATTTTTGGGGCTAAACCATCGATTTAAAAATGTATTTTGGACAATCAGCCGTTTAGGCTGTAGATCGTTCTATAGACAGACAGATAGACAGACAGACGGAATTGCAGACCCACTTTTTGGTGTTCTCTATCATCGTAATGTCAACTTTGATTAAAATCTCGAGTTCGATTTTGTTTCCAAATGCAAAACTTGCCCTATAGTACCTATATCTCAAGTAAAAGGAAAGTTATTAAACAGCTTGGTGTATTCGATGGTAAATGGAATGATCTTTTGATGTAAAATCGAAGTAAGTTTTCCACTTTCTCGTATTTCTTTATTTCCCAGGTTTGCGCAGCGTACGACATAATGGATTCAGCTACCGATTCAAATATTTTAAATTTGCAACTGTTGGCTATGCATTTGTTGTTGAAACAGATCTTCCAAGTAAGATTTATGGCCATTTTGTTCAACCTTGTTTAACTTTTCATTTAAGTGTTTTTCCATACTTAAATTCTTTATAATGAGAACGCTTAGGTATTTAAACTCCTTGACTACCTTAACACGCTGCCCATTGAATTTCCATTTTTTGTTCAAGCATTTCCTGCCCCACCTTTTTAAATAAACATTTTATACAATGCGTTGAGGAAAGAGATATCGCGTTAGATTGCACGATCTAAAGGAGAACATCCTTTTTTATGCATTGGAAAAATTATGGCTTCCTTAAATTGTTGAGGTACAAGACCAGATTCAAAAACTTTATTCAAACATTTGTGATTTCAATGTCAGTAAAGTTTAAAAAAATTAAAAAATCTACTCAAAACCAGTGCTCCACGCTTCTTAATGTTTTTTTTGTTTCATGTTATTTTTTTTTTATTCATTTTTATTTAATCTTAACTTATAACTATCTTAAAGCTAGACAAAAATGTTTAAAACTAGCCTAATTATCAATAGCGTACAACTAATTTACTGGCCCTTTACGGGCGCTCTAAACTAAAATATATCTCTTAATACCAATGGCGCAAAATTTTAAACGATTTAGTAAAATGTTAAAGCCACTTTTAGCAATTTACTAAGCTAAAAAGATGATTGAGCTAATTTTAAACGATTTTAACATTTTACTAAAGTTAAAGTCACGGAATGGCTACTTTAACTTTTAGCAATTTGCTAAATCCATTATGGAATCTGATAGTATATCAGCCTTGCACGCGATGTGCTCAGGTTCGAGTCCTGCTGGTGCACAATTTTTTTTATTTTTTTTTTGTAAATAATGAAGTTAAAATGATGAAAATAGAAATAACTAATACCTTTTAAGAGCACATGTTGGGTTTTCGTCAACATATAATTAATTTACAACGCATAACAACAATAATTGTGTCCATCAAAATTCAAACCCTACAAATGCTCAGCTTTCTGCTTTATTAGCAATTTACTAGTTTAGAAAAGGTTTAAAAATCTTGAAATAGTTATTCAATCAATAAGCACTTAGGAAATTGCTAACAAGAAAATGTTAAGCCCTTAACAATGGGTTGTTTAAAATTTTGCGCCAATGTCTTTCGACCTAAAAACTATTTTAATTAAATCTAATTATTTTATTTTTATTTAACCAAGAAAACTTTACTACAAAAACTTAATATCAGATCATTTTAATTTTTTACCTAAAAACTACCTAAAGCTAGACTAAAAATAATTAAAACTAGATACAACTTATACTAACTAAAAATAACTTAAACTACTTAAAATACCTAAAAATACCCAAAACCACTTGAAAACTAGAACAGCCACAGCAGCATTTTTCGTTTTAAAATTTGTTTTTGTTTATATTTTGTATACGTATGCAGACACAGAATAACATACCACCTACACATACATGAATATAAGTACATACATATACGCACGTAAATACATATACAACCGCGCAGATGCATGTAACTATGCCTCCGCAACATATTTTTTTTGGTGGCACCAAACGGTGTCAAATCGCAGCTCCGAGGTGGCCAAACGCTATCAGCTCTGCGGCTGATAATGCGATCTTCAAAAACAGGGCGCAAAACATCGAGTGTAGCTTCGGCTGTGTGGCACGTAGCGCCGTCCTGTTGAAACCAAATATTGCCAATATCCTTTGGCTTTTCACGCTTTGGTTTATCGATGAGGATGCCAGTTTCTTTCACTTTTTTCACAAGGAACATACGGAGCTGACGGTACTTCTCTTCTTCCAAAATCCGTACGCAATTTTCGCACACATTCTGCAACATTACCATGATTTTCAAAGTAATGTCGCAATATTTCCCAGCGTTGTTCAAGCGTATACACAATCATATTCGTTCAGCGGAAGGATAAAACTAATTATCTGTCAAATCAGACATGAGCTAAGTGTCACCATTCACGAAATAATAACTAGTCGAAAAAAAAACGTTAAATGGCGGACCCTTTATAAACTTAAAATCGAAATTTGAAAAAAAAAACATTAACACATTTTCGAAATATATTGAATTTAAAAAAAAAATATTTTTCGAAACTTTTGGTATGCAGTATTATTTATAATTCGATGGACTTCCTGTATAAAAAATTTGATTGAAATCCGTCTAGCCGTTTATGATAAAATCGAAAATCAAAAAAAAATTGTATGGGAGGTATCGTTAATAACATGATATGTAAAAAAAATGTTTGACCAAAATGTAGAGTATACCCAAAATATTGCACACATTTTTTGTTATCAAAATCGTTAGAGCCGTTTGCGAAATAATCAAGATGGCAATCAAGATGGCAATAATCAAGATGGCAAGTACCATTATTATTAAGTATTAAAAACTATCCTATCTTAGGAACACCAGCAAAATAAAATTTTCAAAAAAAAAAAAAATGAAAATCGGTTAGATATTTTCCGAGTTCATTCAAAACATCAACGTGACACGAGATTTATATATAATAGATATGTACATTTGTAGGTAGGTAACAATGTATGTACCTATTCCTTAAATCATCCATTCGACAATTCATTAGTAAATCAAGGTAATACAATATTACTTACACTGACTTTAAACCTGCATAGGTAACTAGACGTAATGTTTAGCTACATTAGGCTACATTTTCTTTTTTAGTTTAGAGCAGAGTCTGAGTTGTCAAAAAATTTGTATGTGTTTCTTTTTAACTCAGAGCATACAGAGCTCCAAATGTGTGTTTCTTTTTTCGTTCTGAACATGTGTTGATCGCACTCGACGTGCGCGAAGATAATTCACTGAGCATGTGAGTATAAATTGCTGAACGCACCAAATGCCATGTGTGTGAAGAAGGCAAATAGGAAGAAAAAAATATTTAGATATACATAAGTTGGCGAAAGAAGGTGATCGGCTAGTCGATTTTCTGTAACTGGGCGTGTATCATTCTACAAAAGGGGAAGGTTTTGTGTTATATTGCTTTTTATGATTAAAATTAAAATGTGTTCTGATTTTTTTGTGTGGTTCAAGTGTGTATGAAAAACTTATCAGTGTTCAGAGCTCGCTCTGTTTGGAACAAGTTCAGTGCATACTTTATGTGTTCAAACTCTGATCAGTGCTCTGCTCTGAACGGAAAAAGAAAAACACCTATTAAAGACGTGATGGCATGGAACCGTGCTTTAATTTTTTATTATTGATTTTTTTTAAGGAAAGAAGTTTAGTTTCTCATTAATTTATTTTTAGTTGATAAGTTTTAATATTTGATTTCTGTGATTGTTTATTATAATGAAAAATCGAATGAAATTTTTTCATCACTTTTTTTTACCCTGGTGTTGTTTTTCAAAAACATGTTTTGAATCCCTTTTTAAACACTTATTTATATGCATAATTGTAATTACACGCAAATTTAAATGAATGTGCTTATAGATAAAAATGCACATACAGACAGTTACACAGTCAAATATGACAATTTTGTAGGTATACCCCGAAGGTTTCCTGTCTTATGTAATTGTAGAACGATTTGGTATTTTCTATATAAACGAGAAACAAAGAATTCTATAAAGTAAAAGAAATCCAAGTCCATTTTCTAGTCCTATAATGGCTTCAGACTATCACTCTTCAGCAAATTGTGCTCTATTCCTTTATCCTTCAGTAACTATCGTCATCATTTTTCTATATTCCATTGGGTATCGGTTTTCATCATCGATCTATTGAAGAACTTTTCAATCAAAAAACCTGATTTAAACTTTCTTTTCAAACCGGTAATGACTTTCGCCTGATGCTCCCTACTCTTTTGAATCAAAGTCCTTATGAGGGATGAATATACAACTGTTTTTCTGTGCTTCTCCATTTTCAATGGCTATATATCCTTAAAAACCCATCATAGCGCAAAGGGAGGCTTTCCAATCATATATATTTCTTTATATACATATAGGTATTTATTACATAGTTGGTCCGTTCTTATAGTAGGTACATATATATGGGGAGATACGTCATTAATACCCCACCATCATTGGGTAGCCATTCCCCATTCCGGTATTCAATCACTGTACACCTAATACTTGGCGCGAGAATATTACCACACCAAAGGTTTCACTTTAAGGACACTCAATACGAAAAGCATTGCTTCTCGAACCAGAAGTCATTTCTTCATTCAGCATATACCTACATTCTAAGGTTTCAACATGCTCGACTAAGTTAAGGATATGCATATACAAAGCTACATACAATTCAGTAGACATACAAAAAAGAACTCCTTTGCAATATATCATTGCCATGCCAACCCCTTTAACACCCATCATTCGAATGAGAGTTCTTCATTTCTTCATGATGAACTGTGCCGGTACCGATGCCGATGCCTGTGCCTGCTTTTCAATAAGAGTCAAAGTCTAAAGCTGATTCCGAAATGGAAATCAACAGTGAAAAACAAAAGTTTGAGCAGTTATCTCGTCAGGAAGAAGAAAAAGTACTCTTTTTTTATTGTCTTTGCTGATGGTTTTTATTTTGAAGTTGTGGTTCTGTCTTCTGTCCCTGAACCGGACAAAGTTCATCGAAAGATAATATTCATTCGCTTTTGGCATACCCCAAGTGTTGGTAGAATTTCACAAGCATACTAGGTATAATAAAATTCGAATTTAATATTATAGTTAATTGTGTATTAATTTGGTATTTTCTACATTAAAAAATATACTTGCTTCTATTTGGGATTGATGCTCTTAAATGTGTCAACAATTGTACTGCATGTGGATAACTCAATTTACAAGAAAACCCATTGGGATACAATCGTTGAAGCCATTATTTCTGCATCTGCAAGTCAGATACGCCCATTATTTGCTATCATCATTTCGACATGCTTTCTATCGAATCAATCTAACCTGTGGTACAAATACAAGGATAATATGTCAGAAGATATTTTACATCAAATTCGTGTCAGTTCCAGAAATCACGATATTATGAGATGAATGAGGAGATAAATAATCGGACTTTACTCTTGATCGAAGACATGTTTTACCTCATGTGCGGTAGTTTATTAGTCAGGTTATGAATGCCAGCATCAAATCGTGAAACGAATGAAGCATTTAATCGAGAATTGGAACCGGAACGTGAATATGATCACAAAAAAAGGAAGTTTATTGATGATGGAAATGGTGGTTTATATTTCCTGGAAGCCCACGGTGGAACTGTAAGACATTTCTCATGTCAGTAGTTTTAGCTACTGTGCGATATCCAACATTTCGGTTGCAGTTGCTTCTTGTGGAATAGCAGCCATTTGTTAGAAGGATCCCGTACTGCTCAATCAGCATTTAAATTGCCGTTAAATCTTCAAACTATTGAGGAACCAACATTCCAACTCAGTAATGGCCAGAGTTTTATCAGCATCAAAAATCATCATCTGGGAGGAATGCACAATGGCGAAAAAACGTGCATTAGAAGCATTTAACAGAACATTAAAAGATCTACGCAATGATTCGATATGTTTTGGAAGAGCAATGACTTTACTGTCTGGCGATTTCAGCCAAACACTGTCAGTTATTCCCAGACCAACGGCTGCCGACGAAATAGCCTCAAATCATCGAATCTATAGCGTTATGTGAAGAAACTTTAGCTGACAACAAACATGAGAGTTGCATTTCTTGATGATGCATCTGCTGAAGATTTCTCTGAGTAATTGCTGAATATCGGTAATGGTCGAGTTCCAGTCGACGAATGGAGTGGATTGATTTATTTCCTCATAATTTCTGTAACTTTTTCTCATCGAAAAACTAACTTATCAACAAAGTATTCCCAAACATCATTATGTACTAACTGCAAAAATAATGAATAGTTAAGTGAGCTAGCAATTTTAGCGGCTAAGAATAAAGATGTAAATGACCTAAACTACATAATTCAGAATGAGATAATGGCAACAATGCATTCATTCACATCTATTGACTGTGTAACAAAATAATGAAGATGAAACCACCAACTATCCAATTGAATTTTTAAACTCCTTGGATGTGCCTGGCTTACCACCGCAAAAGCTTAATGGTTGGCTCCGTAGTAATCATGCTTCGAAACATAAGCCAACCAACACTGTGCAACGGTACGCGTTTGGTGTTAAGTAAATTGATGAACAATATGATTTACGCGACGATACTTAAAGGAAAATTCGAAGGTGATGAAGTTCTCATTCCGAGGATCCCGATCAGCGTTGCCGGAAAAAAATGGTGTAATTGCCAATGCTGACAACAGAAAGTGCCATTTTAGGCCACTGGGTGCCACCAATAAAAAATTATTTTGCACCTCAAAACTTAAGAAATAATACAAATAAATAAACACAAAAGTAATAAATAATAAATTAATAGAAAAAATAAAATAACTTAATTAAACGACACATAACAAAAAAATTTGCCGACATATTTTTATCTTTAAACTCGATTTGAGGCTAAACTAAGCGTCATTGAGGCATCAAACTTCGCACTTTTTTTCTCTTTAAGCTCGATTTGCGGCTAAAGTACTTGTTATAATTAGATATTTGTGATCTTGTGAGTGCCACTTCCTTGCAATCGGTTTAGGGGAGAGCAGGGCTAAAAATAATTTTATCTCCGCGGAAATGAACTGTCAAAGTTTGTATGGGAAAAAATATTCCACAAATCAGATAAGATTATTTCACGAATTTGATGTAGAAAGAGAATATAAAAACCTCATAAATTTATTTCAATGAACATCTGATTATTTCCCACATTTAAGCAAGTATTTTAAGGGGGTGTTCATGGAAACGTCTTTCGTAAAATTATATCTTTCTGCAAAGCGGAAAATTATCTCGTTGCATGAATACCCTTATTATCATTTTTGAAAAAAAAAACTGAATTTAGTCACATAAAAATTAGAAATGTAATTAAATATTCCAAAGCATATGAATTTAACCAATAACCAAACCATTAAAACACATGAGCGACCTCTTTTCTCTTCAAGCTTTTTTTGACAACAATATACGTCAAATGGACAATTTTCGTTTTATAAAAAATAAAGAAAAAAATGAGACAAAACAAAATAGAAACATAGAACACCATTTCCATGGTCTTGGTTATCAAAAATGTGTTTGAAAATATGAACGAAGTCTGTTTTTATCAATTTTGGGGACTACCCTTTTAACATTTCCTATGATGTCCTATTCACAGATAAAGTATTCTTTACGTTATCTTTGAAGTAGACGAACATTTTTCTCCTTCACGCATTTCTTAATTTTCTGTTACTTCTAGCCCCGGTCTGCCCTACCGCACAACACGAAAAACCAATTTTTAAAAATCGACATATTTGTATCTTTACACTCGATTTTTGGCTAAACTAAAGTAACAATATAAGTCTTTAGGTGGTATGAAGTGCTGCCAAGTTTCAGCCTATATTATTCCATTAAACGAAAAAGTAATTTTATTAGTCTAATACTCTATAGAAAAGTCGATTTTTACTATGGGTTTTATATTATTTAAGCGTGAAAAAACCCTTTTTGATGCACTACCATGTGGTAGAACTTAAAGTCTGATCACGAACTGGGATATATTTGAAAACATTTGCTCGTCGATTGAGTGCCATTTTTTTTTTAAATTTAACTATCTGCCTGTAAGACCTAAAGTCTTTTAAATGCAACCTGAATTGCACGGTACTGGTTTGGCACAGTGGATTTGAGAGCCAGGTATTGATTGTCTCATTTTAACCCATAGGCGCCATCCAATCAAAATTGGAGGTATAGAAAAGAATGCGCCTAGCGTGGTTAGCAATCAGCACTTTATCCACTGCGCCATTGCCAGGGGCATTTGAAGCGTTTGAGTGCCACAGTGCCATTTAAATTAAAAAGTGTTAAAAGTGCACGATAATGCCAATTCGGCAACGTTGATCCCGATGATCCCAACCAATATGCCGCTTGAGTTTAACAGACTTCAATTTGCGATCCGTCTTCCATTCGCCATGACCATTATCAAATCACAAGGCCAATCTTTGAAACTTTGGGTTGAATCTGGATTATCCATGTTTTTCCCATAATCAATTATGTGTATAATGGGTCGGAAAATCATCTGAGTTGTTTGTTCTAGTGCCTGTACTTAACTGAAGAGGGCAACTTATTCACCAAAATACATAAACAATAAAGAATCATCAAAATAATTAATTTTTTTATTTGTATTTCCTAATAAAAAATTTAACGTACTAAAATTCAAAATCTGCTTATTTATTGAATCTTAAGCGGAACAGAGTTCGCAGGGTCAGCTAGTACGAATATAAATAAATAAAATTGATGTGTATATAAGTCAAAATAACAGCTTATTACTGAATGAGATTATATGTATGTATTATTATAAATTTATTGTCTGTTTGTTCAGGCTAATCTCGAAAACTGCTTGACCGTTTATGACGGGACTTCTTTTTTTTTGGCTCATAGCTGGTGTTTTTAGGAGTAACTTTATTGCGCTGATGTCATTTGTTTTCCAAAATTCCGTATATTATTTAATCTCGAGTTCGATTTTTTTTCCAAATGCAAAACTTGTCCTATAGTACCTATATCACAAATAAAAACTATCGTTTATAACGAATATTAAAAAAAAATAAGTACATACTTATAGGCATTGGAAATTTCGTGAATTTCAAATAATAAATTATGGGGATTTCCCTTTTTCTTTCTGTTTTTATTTGCGATATAGGTACTATAGGGCTAGTTTTGCATTTGTAAAAAAAACGAACTCGAGATTTTAATCAAAGTTAACATTACGATGATAGAGAATACCAAAAAAGTGGTTCCCGCAATTCCGTCTGTCTGTCGGTCTGTACAACTCTCTACAACCTAAGCGGCTTAAGCGATTTTTTTCAAACTTGGTATTTTAGCGTTTTAGGTGATTGCCCAAAGTTGATTTTTGAATCGTTGTTTTAGCCCCAAAAAAAACGATACTTGCCATACAAATTTGTCTACCATCTTAATTATCTCGAAAACGGCTCTAACGATTTTGATCGAAATTGGTGACCTTGGGTATGGTCTACATTTTGGTGTATTTTTTTTAAATATTTTGTTATTAACGGTGACTCCCATACAACCATTTCATTGACATTCGACTTTCTCATAAACGGCTTAACGGATTTCGATCAACATTTTTGTACAGGAGCTCTTTTAAATTCTAAATACTACTGCATTTCAAAATGTTTGAAATTTTTTTTTTTGGATTTTTGAAAATTCAATATTTCGAAAACGGGTGGACGGTTTTTTCAGAAATTTTATTTTTGAATTTATATAACTAAATACTTAAAATTTTCATATCAATTTTTTTTAGAAAAAATTTAAGAATTTTTATATATAAAAATTAAGTGAAAAGCGACTTTAAAAATGCATTTAGCCGTTTCTATTAAGAATATTTTGCATTTAATGTGATCGAACATAGGAGCAAGTATGTGCGATCCAGTCGTGTATTTTATTTTTGTATACGCCAATTTCGTATTCTGTTTCTGAGAGGAACTGGGATAGTCAAATTTAATATAAAGAAAGTTTAAGTGTGTTAGTTTTATTTTTTCAAAATGAGTTCAAACCGTAGAAAGAAAACTCTGCAATAATTTCAATTCTCGAAGCTGGTGATTTAAATAAAATTTTGGCAGCACAGTTTTCTGTATGGGCTTCAACAATCTCCATTATTTTCAAAGACCGAGTTAAAATTAAGAAGAATTTCAAAGAATCCAACTTAAGAATAGAAAAAAATCGATGCAGTCACCAATCCGACATAACAAAAGAAGAATTCAAAAATGTCGACAATATAAAAAAGATTGTCCACTAGAGTTCGTTATAACCGATTTTGACTGTACTTATATAAACAGACTAGAAATACTTCCCTAAAACATATGATTGTTGATTTATGATTAGACGTAGCGGTAGCGTCCACTGTAACTTCTATGGTTGGACTTCCAATAATAAAACTAATAATTCCCTTGTGAAATTCACCTATGGAAAAAAACTTTTACGTTTTACTTTGCTTGCTGACGATATGATTATTATTGAAAGGGTGGTGACCTTTAGCCGCCATTTTTTGGTACGGGTCAACTCTTGGGCCGTTTGCACGTCATCGTCTACGTCGTCTTAGTCGTTTGTAAAACGGAGACGGAGACGGAGACACAAGCTTTTCCTCTTGCCATAGTTCCAGCTTCAGCAGCGGTAGCGAGAGGAACTTGTTTACTGTTACGACTTTGAGCTTGTAGTTTATTTTGTTTTTTTCCTTTTTTTTTTTTGGAGAATTGCCAAAGTCTGGAATGTGAATTATGTACTCATTTTGCTGTGAATTTTCCATCACATTTATTTTGTATGTTGTGTGCATGATGGTGTTTTGTAAAAGAAAAGGCTGAGCTGAGAAAATGAAGAAAATTGCACAGTTAGTACAAAATTTAACAAATGTGATGGAGCGGTATGTGGATGTGGATTGTGGAGTGGAGTGCCTTTGCATTTGGTAAACAAAACAGAAAAAAGTGAAAATATATTATTTGAATTTTACAATGGACACTTGGGCAGTTCAAAGTCGAATAATTATTTATAAAAAAAAAAATATACCTACAGAAAGCACAGAGAGAAATGAATTAGAACTGAACGTGTAGGGCAAAGCATAGTCTTGAAATTAAAACAACCAGCAATCAGTTATGTAGGTTGTTCTCTGTTAAACTCTTTTTATGTTATAAAAACCACTATTATTTAAAATGAGAGGACTGCTTGTGTGTGAGTCATTATTTTAAATGTTGGTCCTTGAATGGAAAAAAGGATGCTTCGAATTTCTTAAAGGAATACATTTTTCGTCTGAGATTTTGACTACCTATGTACATAAACATAAAGTCATAAAGTCGAGACACACTTATAGAAATTTTCTTTCGAAAATATTGCCTAGTAGGTAATGTCTTGTAGAAGAAGAACAAAATATTGATTTATGTCTTGAAAACTTGGGTTATCTATAGATAGTTCATAAATCAACTTTTACCTAACCTTGCTTGTCTTCCCTTGCTATTATTTGTCAATAAAAAAAACTATAGCTTCTTAAGAATTGAATAAGTTTGGTATTCATTGGTATGTGATATTAAGGTATCTATAAAGTCAAAACAGAATATTGTTAAAATAAGTTTTAACTTCATTTCCAAAAAAAATATATTTGTATTTATCTTTGTATGTCTCCTTAAAATTATATCTACAATAACATATCTGAATTTAATTTAATTTAATTTAATTCATAGCTACAGACTTAAAAGATAAGGATTTCCATCATTTGACATTTAAAAAGCATTGTATTTATTGGCAGGAAGCTTACGGAAACTTATTGCTGATTAAATACTAAACATGGAGCTTTATTTTCGGAAATTAGATTTTTTTAGAATGAAAAAAAAAATTCAAGCATCCATTCATTATTTGATAATATCTCTTATGTTATCTAAAGCGGTGAATCAGAATCCAAACTGCCAAATTTTTTCACATCATCTCAGATTTTCAGGAAATTATCTACATATTATACTTTTAAACTTCAAAATAACGTACAGTTGGAGGTGGAGGTAATAGGTTCGTTCGTTGAACTTTACCTAGGGTCGATCCATGTTTTTTTGACAATCCTAAGAGTTGTAAAAAAAACCTGGTATTTTTGGTTCTCAAAGGGCCATTAAATTTAATTTGCAGAAAATCAAGTTATGTCATTTAATAATTAAAATTTAAAATATGTTAAATTTAAGTTCTTAGTACATTTTTTGTGAACCTATGCACAATCCTCAACTTAAAAGCTTTCCCATGTCTGTGCCTGAAAATTAATTTGAGTATTGTTTTACTTCCATTTTAAAAATAACAATTTGCTTACAAAACGAGAATTCACAACAAAACAAATGCTTCAGATTAGGGATGATGGACAAGTCCATCTATGTTATTGAAATATCGATATTAAAACAAAAAATCGATGATTCAATAACGATGTTGAAAGAAGAATAAGGAAAAACCCTTCAACACATCGATGTTTTCGATTCGATAACTATTAACATCGATGATGAGTACTCGATATTCTCCTCATTCCTACTTCAGATCTCATGTGACTTTGACGTTTATTCATTTACCTCAAGTTACCCCTGCTAAGAACCTAGTCCTACTTAAGGGCGAGTTGAGGGCGACCCTAGGTTTCAAAAAACACAGAATTTGTTTGTCAGGGTGACTTTAGGTTTTTCAAAAAACGCTTTAGGTCGAACATAGGGCGACTTAAGGGCTCAACGAACAAACCTAATATTACTTAAGGTGAGTTTCCGTACTCACTAAAACTGCGAAAATCCTATTCCTGGTAGGTACACCAATTTTTCGTAGTTCTTCACAGAAGAAAGTGCTTACGATAAAATATTACCGAGGCAGCAAATTTCTTGTCCAAGAAATTTCTTTGGAAATTTTGAAGACTTTCAAATGAAGACAAAAAGAAACAATACATAAGCTATCACTTGCAAGGTGTAGGGATCGTTAAACATCGATAGTGAAGGGTTTCAATAATATTAAAATTTTTAAAAAACTATCGATGTTATTGATCAACTATCGATTTTAAAACAAGGATATATAAACGGTGATTTTTTAAGAGCTTGGTTTTTGAAAATTCAAAAAAAACACAGAAACTTGTAAAAAGTGAATGAAATTTTTATTTGGATCGATAAATCAATTTCTGCCATTTACTTTTTAAAAATAATTTCACTTAAATGTTGCCCGCGGCTACGCTTCAGGTGGTCCATTCTGAAGGTCCAATTTTGGCAAACTTTTTCACACATTTCGGCCGGAATCTCACCAATGACGCATTCAATGTTGGCTTCCAAGGCAGCAATCGTGTTTGGCTTGTCCCCATAGACAATAGACTTAACATAGCCCCACAAAAAATAGTCTAACGGGGTCAAATCACATGATCTTCGTGGCCAATTGACTGCGCCAAAACGTGAGATCAACTGCTCACCAAATTCGCCTCTCAATTGATGCATGGTTTCGCGTGCAGTGTGGCACGTGGCACCACATGTCGACCGAGTTCAATTCTTGCATTTTCGGCAAAAAAAATCTGTTATCATCGAACGGTACCTTTCTCCATTGACCGTAACCCTGCGGCCTTCATCGTCCTTGAAGAAGTACGGCCCAATGATGCCGCCTGCCCATAAACCGCACCAAACAGTGCATTTTTCGGGATGCATTGGTAGCTGCTGAATTGCATCTGGCTGCTCTTCACTCCAAATACGGCAATTCTGCTTATTCACGTATCCATTTAGCCAAAAATGAGCCTCGTCGCTGAAGACAATTTTGCGATAAACACATTTTTCACAGAGCACGAATTTTGATAATAAATTTCAATAATTTGCAAACGTTGTTCAGGCGTAAGTCTATTCATGATGAAATGGCAAACAATACTGAATCGAAATGTCAAATGTTCGTGGAATTTGTCATGTGTGGTCTGTCAAAAATATAAACGTCAAAAACCAAGTAGCAAAAAAATCACTAGAAAGTGTTTCCAAGTGATTGTTATAAAGCACAAATATGTATTTACAAGCAAGAATGTAGTATACGAGACTCAAATGCGTAAAATAAAGAAGAAATTTCGAAATTCATCTAAATGCATTTTTCTTAAAATTATCGCAAAAAATAAATCAAAGCGAAAACAATTATATACATTTTTTTAAATTGGTAAATTTACGAAAAATCAACAAAAAAGAACTACATATTTTAATTATAGTCCAAGAAAATAAGATATTCCAACTAAGCTGAATTTTGGTGGAGAGCATCATTTGTGCGGCTAAAACATTTCCAACAAAGTACCCCACATTTGGAGCGAAGCAAATAAAAATAAAGGGGTGGGGGGGTGGTTTCAGTTTTTCTTAAATTGGTCGAAAACTATAATGCTCTTTTGTAAAAAGTGTTAGATACTCATTAAAAATATACACAAAGTTAACCAATTTTCCAATGTACTTTAATTCATTAAATATAAAACAAAATACAATGATTTAATTTGAATGCATTACGGCATATTTACATGTCATCTTCAGCAAATTATTTTATTTTTGTTAACTTTAAACTTTTACTTTAACTGTCAATTTAAAGTCAACAAAAATAAAATAATTTGCTGAAGATGGCATGTAAATATATAATTACATTGGTAAATTGGTGAAGTCATTAAGGCGTCAACTTTTTATAAATTTTTAATGATAGTAGACTTCACGGAGTATTTGCTGCACAAATCGAGAATCTTTGATTGTTTGATTTGGATCTTTAATGTTAGATACTCATTGTAGCTCATGTCATTTTATTGTACTTTTTCTCGAATAATTTTTAGATTTGGAGAAAAACTGTCGAAAGCATTAGGGTGTACCAGATTTATTTTTAAAAAATATAATAAATTTATGTTTTTGAGTGGGGGATTTTTTTTTTTGTTTTTAGTTATGTTTGGAGAAACATGTGTTAAGAGCACTTAAAAAGCACTAAGAAGTGTTATAAAAAAAAAACGAAGGATCAAGAAAATAAAATGCCCGACTGGATCTCACGTATTGCTCTTATGTTCGATCACATCATATACAAAGGATTTCTATTAAAAATCTTAATATATTGTTTAAGTAGTTTTTTACTTAATTTCCTACATACAAAATTTCTTCAATTTTTTCAAAAAAAAAAAAAATTGGTATGACAGTTTTAAATATTTAGTTATATGAACATAAAAACAAATTTTCAAAAAAAAAATTATTCACCCGTTTTTGAAATATCGAATTGTCAACAAAAAAAAAATATATGTATTTTTTTTTTTTCAAAAATCCAAAAAAAAATATTTTTCAATATTTTTGTATGCAGTATTTATTATAATCCTGCTTAAATTTTTTTATTAAAATCTGTCGAGCCGTTTATGAGAAAGCAGAAAACCAAAAAAATGGTTTTATGGCAAGTACAGTTAACAACAAAATATTTAAAAAATTAACCAAAATGGTAGACTATACCTAAAATAGTGCACACACTTATTTCTTTCAAAATCGTTAGAGCCGATTTCGAGATAATTGAGATGGTAGAAAAAATTGTATGGCAGGCACCGTTAGTTTTAGGCCTAAGAAAACGATTCAAAAATCTATTTCAGATAATCACCTAAAACGCTTAAATACCAAGTTTGAAGAATATCGCTTCACCTGTTTAGGCTGTAGAGCGTTGTACATACAGGCAAACGGAATTGCAAGACATATTTTTTTGGTGTTCTCTATCATCGTAATATCAAGTTTGATCAAAATCTCGAGTTCGGTTTTTTTTCCAAATGCAAAACTTGCCCTATAGCTATAGTACCTGCATACATATATATATCGCAAGTTAAGAGGAAGATATCTCAGAACTTTGGATGGCTATAATTCTTAAGTTATTGGCGTACAGAAGTCGTTAATATGTCATTTTGTAGATAATTGTACTGTCTACAAGTTCTTAGCTCATAAAGTTTTTGGGAGCTTTTTATCTAATTTTCTTGGACTAATACTTATAGAAAGAAAATAATAACAAAACTTTAACAACCAAATTAAGAAACTTGGAATAGAGAAGGTGTGACTTAATAACTGTGCCAGAAATCGCTTTTATTGCTGCTTGGTCGTCAATAAAAAACGTGGTTTCAGTATGGGGTATCGACAACGTTGACATTAAGCAGCATTTGTCACTTGCAAGACCTTAGTCTGGAAGATACTACTGTGAAGAGGGAGCGTAGCGGTACTGGCTAGTTTAAGGTTTTCTGAGAAGAAGCCTCACCAACTCCAGTGTCCATCTTTGAGCAGTGTCGGTCTAAATAGCTACTCTTGACTCATCAGTCTTTGTTCAGCCATACCTGTCTATCAGAAAAAAAAGGATAAGGGTTTGTTAAAAATTTAGCTTTGGTAAAATGTAGTTAGTACACATATTGTTGCCTATAAGTCTCTGCAGAATCTGAACATGGCCATTGTGGCTAGTGTTCCAGATGTTAGTTTGGCTTAGCCGTAAGTAAGTGCTGGCTGCTGATTATTGCACGTACCTACCTCAATGGGTTTTTGGGCTTTAGGTTGAGTATTACTTCCAATCCCGCTGTTGGGGTGGTCTTCATCTCCTCAGTTATACTTATACAAGCCATTCTTTGTATTCTAGTTGGGACTTGTAGGTTCATACACAGTCGGAAATTTCTACATCAATGAAATTTTTTGCTGAATTCCTCAATGGATTCATCGACTATTTTCATCGATGAGCAGTATGTAATGATTTCATAAGAAAACGGTTGCGCATTTTTTATCAGTTAACTAAATTCAATAAATTGAGTGCTTACGATTCACTACAGTTTCAGTTACAAAATCATAAACGATGATTCCACTGGTGAAGAGTAATGCATAGGTTCATGAGTTTGGAAGTGATTTTTGGTTCGGTGCGGTGCGTGGTTGTTCTGTTCTCTTCCCAAGAATTAAAAAAAAATCCAAACAAAAAAACCTTAAATAAAATAATAAAAAAAAGGTTTTCTCTGCCATGAGAAGAGCGACGAACATTCCTTTTTTTCTACCTGCCCCGAGAAATGCCATCAGCCTTCACTGGTCATGCTCATGACGCTAGTTCCTGTTTTTTTTAAGAGAAAGTACCTATAAACCAGTACCTATTTCCAGTTTTGTTCGCGTTTATTTTTTTTTTATCAAAGTGTTTGGTGGTGGTTCAGAAAATTTATAAGCCAGCTGAAATGTTACAATTAACCTTAAGATATTTTGCGACTGGTGGGTATTTCTTCGACTTTATTCAAAATAAAATTTAAAAGTACCAATATTTCTTTTATCGCTCATACTCAACATGTAATGCTGGGGGTCAATTCCCGATCTGTGAAAAATATCATTTCAGTTTTCACAGAGGTTTATCATTTTCCAACTTCACGCACACGCCTAATGCGATTCTAGAACTCATTGTGATAAAGTTTGTACTAAAAAGTACTAAATGATAAATTCTGTCATTTCTGATTAGATTTTTTGTTGGGAAAGGTAAATATTTCATTTCAGTTTCTAAATTTGCTTAAGAATAATGTCCGGAATAATAATTTGTTTAATAAATTAATAAAAGACGTCGTACTGAACAATTGTGGGTTTTATATTATATTCAATAGTATCTCAGTTTTGAGTAAGATTTATTATTTTTTCTCAAGCTTTCCCTTCGAGATGGCCAGAATCTATTCGAAGTTACAACTAGTAGCACTTTATTGAACTTTATAGATTCCCAAAACATTTATGCATGGATTTAATACGTGAATTGAGAGCATTCTTGAAAAACACTCAACTTATAAGTGCGCTTCAAAGCCATTTAAATATGGTAAGGTGCTCTGCATTTTTTGCAATGGATAGTTTCCAACGATCTGTCGGGGGAATGAGCACCATCGCGTCGGCTGTTGTGAATCTGTTGATTTAACAATTTCGTTATATACTCGAATTAACACAAATATAACTTACTACCAAAATAAATTTGTGTATAAATATAATTGTTGCTTACTTGTCATGTGTCAAATCCTGTTTTCCTTCTTAATATTCGATTAGAAACATTTTCTTCATAAAACAATTGACTGTGATAAAAAAATTATTATATGAAAATTGTTTGTCATTTAACTTCACTTTTTTTATGAATCGAGAATCGAATTTGACGTGGAAGCGTGATAAAATTTATCACTTCACATCTTCACAGATCGGGAATTGACCCCCTGGCGACTGAAAGTGCAAAAGCTTCGCAGAATAAACAAATGTAATTGCTAAAACCGACATCAGACCAAATTTAAAAGAATCAAGTAATGAAGGTTTACTTTCGCATCAAGACTATATTTTAATTATTATTAGCTAAAGTTGATTGAATGTTTATAAGGTTATCAATTTTGATTTTCCGGTTTGAAAACTATACGGCTGGAATTCGACATCTGTCAAACTAAGCTGTTAAACACATTTTTGTTTCAGTTGAAAGTCTGACATTTACGAAAATGGATCGCCTAACTATCGCACAACGCATAAAAATTGTTAAAACAAAAATGGTGATTCTGCCACAGCCACATATTATGCTTTAAGAGTAGATTATGGTTTACATAATCGTCTAACCACGCAAGCAATTGGCAAAATTGTGAAGAAATTTGAAGAGAATGGATTGGGTACAGATATTGTAAGGCCTGTGCATCATCGTTTCGCTCGTACAACTGAAAATATTGCTGCTGTAAGTGAAAGTGTTGCCGAAGACCCGAATGTGTCGATTCCTCGTCGTTCTAAGGAATTAGGACTGTCTAACAGCACATTATGTCGTATTTTGCATTTGGATCTACACCTACATCCATATAAAGTCCAGCTCACACAACAACTGAAGCCAGCTGACCATTCACAACGTCGTAGATACGTCGAATGGGTGCTTGAACAATTGGCGGTGGACGGCGATTTTTCGACCAAAATTTTCTTCAGCGACGAAGCACATTTCTCACTCGGTGGGTATGTTAATAAACAAAATTGTCGTATTTGGGGTTATGAGAATCCTCAAGTAATTGAAGAGAGGCCATTACATCCACAAAAAGTCACTGTTTGGGGCGCTCTTTGGTCCGGAGGTGTGACCTTGGATCTTACTTCTTCGAAAACGACGATGGAACGACTGTCACGGTCAATTCGGAGCGTTTTGGTCATATGATAAACGACTTTTTTTTGCCTGCTGTTGAAGAATACGACTTGGAGAATATGTGGTTTCACTAAGACGGTGCCACATGCCACACAATTCGAGCAAATATGGATTTATTGCACGAGACATTTCCTGGCCGCGTAATTTCTCGTCGTGGCGATATCAACTGGCCACCAAGATCATGGGATTTGACACCGCTGGACTTTTTTTTGTGGGGCTACGCGAAAGACCCTGTTTATGCAGATAAACCTTTAACTCTTGAGCACTTGAAAACCAACATTCGTCAAGTTATGGCTGAGATACCGCCCAATATGTGTCAAAAAGTGGTGGAAAATTACCTCAAAAGAATCGATGCTTACAAAAATTCGCGTGGTGGTCATTTAAATGTCACATAATGTCAACTTTGAAACTTTATAACAAAAAAGAAATATCATGAAAAAAAATATTTTATATGTGTTTTATTTACGTTTACTCTTGAAACCGCAAAATGAATAATCCTTTACAATTGGCTGAAAATGAATATTATTCCTTCGGATCTCAAAATATACAAATTTCATTCGAATGAATAGATATATTCTATAGAATTAGCTATTCGTTCGAATTTCAAAATTATTATGAAGAAGGGCCGATCTTATTACCCTTAAAGTTAAAAGTAATTTAGTAAATTATTTGGTTCCTTTATTTTCTAATTAATTATTTATGATAATAAATGAAAAAAATATAGCTAACCTTTTCTGTGTCTTATGAAGTTTTCAGATTTTCCTTTCTATCTATTTTATTTTCAATTTTGGTCAGAAATTGTATTTCTACGTGGCAACCGTGGGTCAAACAACACTACTTGCCTATCTACAAGACAGATATGACCAATAATTGATCAAAGACGCTCAAAATGTCTGCTCTCTTTGAGCAGTAAACATCTTTGCTCAGTAATAGGTGTCATAACTGGATATTGCTTGGTTGGCAGATATGCCATAACACTTGGCGTATTCTCCAACGACTTTTGCAGAAGTTCTATGAATGAGGAAGAAGAGGAGACTGTCACCTATCTTCCTTGATCATGTCCTTCTCTCTCGCAAGGAAGTAGATTGTACCTGGGAGAATACTGCTTCGACGACCCCAGTGATTTAAGACACAGTTCTAAGTGTGTCGCAGCCGTTTTCCTGTGGCTGTCAGGAAAACGGCTGCTTCAACTTAACCTCAATAAGTAAATGACTAACAAACAAATTATTAATAAATTAATACAGCGTTTCTCAGCTAGATGACTTCGTCATTAAACAAAATGAGATATGTTTTTGAATTACATCTTACAAAACTATGTAGGTGGAAATTTGCATTCAAATTCCACTTGGTCAGTTAATCCTTAAACTTTATCTGTCTCCTGAAATCGTGGAAAATAAAAAATCAATTAAAATTGATATTCCATCAATATTTCGTCTCCGACAACTGTATAGTCATAATTCAACTTCTTGAATAAATTTACATGACACTTAACCAAAACGAGGAAAACTTAAAATAAAGAAGGGAAACAAGGAAACAACAAAAAAAAAACTTCAAAAAGTCCTCTTCTTGCACTTTACTGCCCTGTGTGCACTTTGTGTCGTATATCAACTTGAAATGATTGAAAAACATTAACTGAAAAAAAAAAACATTTTATCGACACATCTTCTCATCGATTCTAGAACTGGAACTGGAGTCTATATAGTCATGATCGGGACCCGGGACTCGGGCCAGGGAAGATTACTCTCAACTTTTGTTGATCCCAAATAGAAATCGACAAATAAAATGAAGCGAAAATGGCATTGGGAGCGAAGTGTATCAAACGAAGACGCTGTACGATGAGCAGTATTCAATAACTGCCCGGACGTGATTTGAATTTCGAGCAGGGTACTGAGTAAACAAAACAAGGATAGAAAAAAAAGCTACCTCAATATTTCAGCAAACTACGACAGAGACTATTCGAATAAGGTCTATGCGGAGGAGGAAAAAAGGAAAAGCACCCAGGATGCCTGCTTTTCAATTCAGAGAACGTCCTCTCGCTGGGACACAGAAACCTAATTTCAAATTGATACAAAATTTCTTTTACCCCAATGACGCGACGAACATTGCTTGTTTGACAGCAGCCCAGGAATAAATGATGCGCTATTAAGTCAGAACCGGAGAGAAAGAATATCACCTTGATGTACCTTCTTGTACTTTGTGTTTATACCTAACCTATGTAGGTATACCTGAGCAACTAAGCATCAGAACATAAAAAACAATGAGCTGGTGGAAGTCTATTTAAATTGATTATAATTTCTGTGGAATTTATTTCGAAGGTATGTATAGGAACATCATCAGTCGAAACCAACCACCAGTGCCAGGGCTAGCACCGCGCCGCACCGTGTCGTATAGACTGTCTTAAAATTCAACTTGTCAGTTTTAATTGTAAGTGTCACTGTCAGGCTGCCACTCTTTTTTGCCAGACAAGAGCCAATGGGGCAACCAAGTGAAGTGGGTGGTAATTATTGTCAAAATTGTTGAAATAAGGTTTAGAATGCGTATAATGGAGTTCTAAGTGGCACAGGCACTCTAGTTTATTGTTGTCGGCTATTATAGCCGGGATCTGTTGTTGCAGGGGACCGGAGAGATATCTGTGACACGTGACTGTAGTGTGGCTTCTTTTTGATTTCGGCATAAAAGAAGTTAAATGGCGCAATTAAGCTACGTTGTGCGGTTGAATTCGAGTGGCAGATATTAGTTTCCGTCAACGATTTCTGACAAAAGCCGATTCCCCCTTTTTGTTGTTTTCGTATCGTTTTGTTTCGTTTCGAATTGAGTGCGGTGAAAGAAATACCACATTTGATTGAAAATACTCTTAAAATTATTTTAATAGACATCTATTGGAAACTTTAAGTTGTCATAATGAAACACAATGGAAACGTATGACGAATTTTGTATTACTTTTATCAATTTATTTTAATGTTTTCTGATATTTGATACACCTACGTTGTTTTAGGGTGTCTTTTTGAAATAACCCCTTTCGGAAAAATTTCAAAACGTTCATTAAGCATTTTGCTTAGAATATATTTTTCTATGCTCCTATTCTCATTAACCTATCGATGCAGAAATGAGTAATAAAATAAAATTCACGACTGGATCGTGCGAACTTGCTCTTGTAGCTAACAACTTTAGGTAGGTAGGTAGTCTTGTCACGATCGTTGACTTAGAGTCTTGCACTGAGTGAGCAAGATATCTCTCGCAGCGGGTGTAAATTCATATTTTTGTTGCAAGGCTCTCTTGCGTGTAACAAAGAGAAAATAAGAGCATCAGAATACTTGCCAGAAATTGCCAGAAAATTTCGATTGTATAGGGATTTGCATAGCGGCTACATAAGTCATTATGCATTGCATAAATATACATATGTTTAGCGTATTACTGATAATAAAGTATAAGTAGGTGCCACCATTATATAGTAGGTACCAAAAATATGTGAATGTAGTTTAGTTAAGAAATGTATAAATATCATGCGTAAAAATGAAACATAATTAGGTACAAGGATGAAATAAATAGATGAAATACCATAATAAATATTTTATCGCTTAGATCTAATAGTTTGAGGTTTTTCTCCATTTGAATTCTTTGACATCAAATAAAATGTTGTCGAAGAAAAATCGTTTTGTAAACTTATAAAAACTGCAAAAATCATGACTTTAGTCGGTTTTTCGAAAAAAAAAACAATGATACTATTAGATAAAAAAGTATCTGGAAAATTATAATTGTACTGTTTTTTATTTTTGATTTGTTGAACAATTTTTGTTGTTGAAATTTTGGTATGCAATTTATTAGAGTATAAAATAAAATTTATAATATTTTTTTGATTGGTTTTAAAAATATCGGCGCAAAATTTAAAACGATTTAGTAATATGGTAAATCATTTTTAGTATGAGGTTTTTGCTAATTTTTAACCAGTTTAGTATCGTACTTTTTTGTTAACATTTGACTAAAGTTAAAATCACAAAATGGATACTTTAGTTTTTTAATATCGTACTAAATCCATATGTCACTTTGACATTTACAAACGTCAAAAAGCTGTGTTCGGTTACTTTTGTGCACTATTTTAGGCGTCTTTAATTGTAGTATATTAAGAAAATAGATTTAGTATGATGCTAATTGAAAAGTGTTTAAAATTAGGAAAGTATTAGTAAAGTGCTTTAGTATTTGCAAACTGTTAAGTAGTATCATGCTAAGACCTTAACATCAGGCTGTTTAAAATTTTGCGCCATTGACTTTACGAAAACAAATTTCAAAAATGTTATTCAAAATGTTGATATACAGAATTAATTTGGCTAGATCTTCTCAAATACAAGACTTGGCAGAAATCCAAGGAGCCGTTACCGAAAAAGCCAGAAATTAAAAAACACGTTATATGAAAGGTATACGCGTATACTCTGTCCCAGAAATATAGGCAGTACACGTCTTATGGGAAAGCTTTTTCAAAATCAGTAGCGTGCCATATTTCGTAAACATAAGAAATTGAAAGAACTGCTCCATAAAAAGTGTTTGCCCGCGCCTAATCTATAAAATAATAAAAGAATATTTCATTGCATCTGGCGCAAACACAACGTCCTGCTCAGCGCACATCTAAATGTTGACTGAATTGCTTTTGCTGTGGCCTGTGGCAGCTGCTGCTATTCAACCCCATTAAATATTGATGTTCTTTCAGAGTTACCTGTGTTCATTCTTTAACGTGTTCGGTTTTCTTTCCTTGGGTTTCTGTTCTGATGTGCTTTTGAGAGCTTTCATATTTGGGTCCATTTAAAATACAAACTACGAAAACCCTGTGAGAACTTTATTGAGCAACAGATTTATGAAATCTACTGTAGAGAGAATGAGAGGCAAACGTCCTATCGTGCCTACACTGCCTATTTTTTCTGGGACAGAGTATAATAAACTTTTCCCGTAAATTTGGTTCTGATTAAATAAAAGCTATATTCTTGTTCAATTTATATTTTCAGTACAGGGAAGATAGAATATTTGCACTTCACACTTACTATTATGGATTTCAATAAGCTATCTCTATTTCTATAAAGCTTTTCCATATTTCATGGTTGTCGTATGAGTATTACAAATTGGCATATTTCTCTCACAAATGTCGGTAGGGTTACCAATTTTTAATTTAGATTTCATGAAAAGAAACATAAACATCTTAAACTTAATCTAAACAAATTAAACTGAATTCAAATAAAAGTAAATCTATCTTTCTCCACACCACCAAGAAGTAAGATAGTAGGCGCGTTTTCTCCAGAGTTCGCCAGAAGGCCTAATCTATTTTAACATGAAAATAAATCACTGAAAAAAAAACGTATAAGTAAGGTATTATAAGGAACTTGTGTCCTTCGAAAAACTTGAAGCCATTTTAAATTTAAATAAACACAGCCTACAAATATTAATATCACCTCAAACTGCACCGCTTTAGTTTAAATTATATATTTATATGCATGAAACCACCTCCATTTTATTTTTATTTTCATGAACAAAAAAACTATTGGGTAATTCAATGTTGCAATTAATTTATGAACCGAACTACATCAAAAACGTGGTCAAATAGTATTTTTTCCTTAAATAAAATACCCAAAAAATAATATATAGCTGCATTTTAACCGTTTTCCAAAAAAAAAACCTAAAGATGTAAGGAGAAAAGAATGGAGCGACAACACCTTTTTCCTTAAATTTAAAATATATGCTCTCAGAAGCTCTAAGAAAGCTTCGAATCTGAAAGCTCCATAGCGAAAACCAAAGAAAAATGTATTAGAATTTCCATCAACGGACCAATGGTAACACTTAATTAATGTGTTTATTTCTTTAACAAACACCATAAACTAATAATGTAAAGACCGGAAACCTCTGCTTTCATTTGACATTTGCCTACAAGCTGAAACACGCACACAAGTAACATTTCTGTTCCTCTTCCAATAGACACATTGATAAAAACGCACACAAGAATCTTTTCTGTTCCTCTTCCTATAGACACATAGACAACACAGCCCTAGTAATTTGTTTTTGTTTTGCTTTTCGATTTCCCATCTATTCATGGATAGAGTTTCAAAGCTACAAATACAACAATGTAAACAAATGGGTTTTGGGGGGTGAAACGTACGAAGGTTTCCAATCTTTATTATGGCTTATTTGTGACAAACACTATAAGTGAGAGTCAAATTGGCGATCAGTCTCCTCTCAGCCGGGGAGCAGACAGGTTATGGTAGAATGGATGTTGGTTTATTGAATATTTCAGTAGCAATTTCTTAAGTTGTGTGCCATGCAAACACCAGCCGGCGCCAGTGTGTTCAAAACAGCTCTCCCATATGGCCTGTACTGAAAATATAAATTGAACAGAGTATAGTAGATACCTAAAACAATTTTTTATGAAAATCGATGGAGCCGTTTTTGTGAAAAATAAGCTTTTCCTTAATGGAAAATTTCAATTTCACCTCTGATGGATGTTAAAAGAATCACATCTACCAAAGTTGAAGGTAATCGCTTAAGCCCTTTAGACTCCAGCTGCTTTTACGAATTCATAACGAACTTTATAATCCCTTTAATCGCAAGTAAAAAATTCACAAATCGTTTGGAGCTGTTTTTTAAATTTTTTTATTACATTTTGAGGAAATAAACTTGAAACGACAATTTAAAGAAATAATGAATATATGTATAAAATTTCAGTTTCACAAAATTCAGCGAATCGGTTTTGAAAAATCGCATACAAAAAAGAAGAAAAAAAGATATTGGGGCTTATTCATATTCCTTTTTAAACTGTGTCTAAGTTAAGCCTAGGTATAGTTGAATTTTCGGATGTTGATTGTATTTTCTTAAGCTTATGGTTCTAAAATATTTGAAGCTTTTCGTGTAGTATAGCAAGTTATAGTTATGTTATAAAATATAAAACCAACAATTTGTAAGTAAAACCGGTCTGTATTCATTGAGCCAAAATTGTCTTAAAGTATAGTTTAGTAAAACCTGGGTTTATCAGCGACTATGAATATCCCCCATTATTTATTTTTTTTAATCAAAAAAACATTTTTTTTAAAATTTGAATATCCAAAATTAGGGAACATTTTCGTAAAATAATAATTTTAATCGGTTCATTCAATTGTCGAAAATATTAAAAGTGGTTCTATGGGAAGTAAAATTAATAAGAAAGCTAAATAAAGTATTTTTTTGAAAGTGTACTGCCCTAATATAAGAACACACATATTTTTCTTAATCAAAATTCTTGGAGGCGTTTTGGAGAAAAAAATGTTTTCTTAACATTTTTTTAACATTTGTTTGGGGGATTACGTTGTTTCTTTTTGTGTTAGGAAAATAGTTGTTCAAGAATTAAAAAAACAACTAAATAGAAAGTTTCGAAGAAATCGATTGAATTTTTTTCGAAATATTAAATTTTGAAACATTTTAGCGTAGAATACTACTTAAAATTCCTCAGGCGATTCTCCATAAACATGCTAATGAACCGTTTACCCCATAGGTAACCGAAAACCAAAAAAATTCTACCAAACAAATTACCAAAACCATACCTTATCCCTTCGTTAATGAACTATTTTTTTTTAAATAAAAATCGTTGGAGCCGTGTTGAGAAAAATAAGATTAAGCTTTTCAAGTTAAAAAATATATGGTGGGTAATTTACTTTTAGTCTTAAAAAAATTAAAAACAAGATAAACGAGTGGATTGGGGGAAAAAAACATTGTTTGCCAAGTTTGAAGAGAATCTGTCCAACTGTTCAGGTTTTGGAGTGCTCTACCCGAATCTACATTATATCTCTTCCATTTTAAAAAGCCAGAAGTTCGAAAACAATTGGAATTTTTATAGCCTTTTAACATTTCGCTATTTAACCCAAAGCTCGCATTTTAAACTTGAAAACCACTGGACCAAATTGAATACTCTCGTCTGCAAGTTTGTAAGTAATTGCTAAGCGAAAGTTTAAAAAAAAAGTGGAAAAATCCTCAACAGATGTCGGTGTAGCCAAACATTGTTTTTTTGTATGTGCCAGGTGGAAATGGGAAAACATTGATATTAGTGGAATTAAGTTAGCTCCACATCTAACGGATTACCGGAATTGCTGCAGCACTATCGGAGCGTGGAATAACGGGAAATTCAACACTGAAGCTTTCGTTAATCCTGCGGAATTCAGCGAAAATCCTGTTTGCAACATTTAGAAGTAATCAGCCATGCCAAAAGTGTTGACAGATTGTAGTTTGATCAAATGGTATAAGTGTTTGATGACGCACAAGCGATCATTAGGAGCACTCGATCGAACAATGAAATTGGAAGATTCGCGCAGTAACAATCGTTGTCATATGTGGCGGTACGACGTGAAAACCATTCCATTGAGCATTTGGCGCGAGTGTTCCTGCAACAGGATAGAACCGTCGAAATTTTCTCCAAAAAACTGCTGAGAATCGGACATGAAGAAATTCTATCTTTGTCAACGAAAAATGATCTCACCAAAAATGTGTATGCGAATATTGGTCAAAATTATCGTAACTACAATGGATTGAGCCCACGCGAAATTTTACCAACGAAAAATATTGACGCTTATGACTTGAATTGAATGATTCAAAATCGAACTAAGGGACGATTCCGTTCATATACAAATGGATAGATAAGAAAACGAAGACGAAATCGTCAATTATCCAGTGGAGTTCCAAAACTGATTGAATCTGTCTGGCATGCCACCTCATCATTTGAGTGAGTTTGATCTGTCACCTTTTTGGTGTGAAATATTCAGGCCCGAAACTGAGCAATGGAGCCTGATTGATTGTGACGAACCTAATGTATAATGTGATAGTGGCGGCAAGGATTTTGAAAGGACCCTTTGAGGAAGGAGAATGCTTGATTCTCCAGCCTTAAATTCAATACAATCATTGTTCTATTCGAATATCATTCCAATTTTTTTTTTTTCAAATATTAGACGGGACAAAGTCCGACGGACCAGCTAGTAATATCTTGAACAGTAAGTTTAAACTGATAATACCGTGATGAAATAAATAAATGGACTGAAAAACAACATTTAATAAGATTCAATGCAAATTTTTATATACCTATACTCTGTTCAATTTATATTTTCAGTACAGGCTTTTGGAAGAGCTTTTTCAAACACACTGGTGCCGGCTGGTGTTTGCAAGGCACACAATTTAAGAAATTGCTACTGAAATATTCCATAAACCCACGTACATTCCACCAACGCCCGTCTGCCCCTCGGCTGAGAGGAGACTGATCGCCAATTTGACTTTCGCTTATAGTGTTTATTAAAAAAAATAAACACAGATTAAGAGTAACCATTTGTCCGTTGATGGAAATTCTAATACATTTTTCTTTGGTTTTCGCTATGGAGCTTTCAGAATCGAAGCTTTCTTAGAGCTTTTGAGAGCATATATCTTCAGTTTAAGCAGTTGTTTTTTTTTTTTGGAAAACGGTTAAAATATTTGACCAAGTTTTTGATGTAGTTCGGTTCATTAATCAACTGAAACATTAAATCACCAAATAATTTTTTGTCCATGAAAATAAAAATAAAATAGAGATCGTTTCGTGTAATTAAATATAATATTTAAAATAGTGCGGTGCAATTTGAGGTGATATTAATATTTTTATGCCGTATTTATTTAAATTTAAAATGGCTTCAAGTTTTTCGAAGGACACAAGTTCCTTATAATACCTTACTTATACGTTTTTTTTCACTGATTTATTTTCACGTTAAAATAGATTAGGCATTTTGGGGAACTCTTGAGAAAACGCGCCTACTATCTTACTTCTTGGTGGTGTGGAGAAAGATAGATTTACTTTTATTTGAATTTAGTTTATTTTTTTTTAGATTTAGTTTACCATGTACATGTTTCTGTTCATGAAATCTAAATTTACAATTGGTCACCCTACCGATATTTGTGAGAGAAATATGCACATTTATAATGCTAACTACGGCAACCATGGAAAATGAAAAAGCTTTATAGAAATAGAGATAGCTTACTGAAATCCATAACAGTAAGGGTGGAAGGCAAATATCCTATCTTCCCTGTACTCAAAATATAAATTGAACAGAATATAGCATTTAAGTTTATGTTAGGCAAAAATCGTAAATGAACATGAAGTCTTAAAAATTAAAAAGTCAAAGATGTTTTGATATTATTTTGTTTGGCAACAATGTTCAGAAGTAATTATCCATTAAAGTATTTTTATTGTTTTCTATTTTCGGAAATATGTCTTCCCACGAAATTGTTCATCAATCAAAAAAGCCCTAAATCAATATGTGATGTCACACTACACGATCTCCATTCCATGTTTCAAAACTCACCCCCCAAAAAAAAAAAAAAAACATCATAATGACAAATGTGAAATTTAATGCCGACCCAATATAATTAGGAAAGCACGTGTACGATTTCCAAAATATTTTCTGTGGCTGCCGCACAAACATTAAATTTATTATAGAACATGAAAACTGGTGAACAATAAAAATTGCTACATACTCGGGAAAAGGAAAATCAAAATACTTACCATGTATGCTTTGCTTATGCATACATATACTTATTCTGAAAAAAGAAAAATATTCTTTACCAACAACCAGCTGGGACTCCTTAACATCTGCAATATTAGAGGTGAATTGGGGACACTAAATGACTTGGAAATAAATCAGAGCAATGTTTGGAACATTATTTCATTCGAAGCGATTTCGTGTTTGGTTTTTTGTTTGTTTTTTTTTTTCCTTTTTTTGAGTGACACTCAAAAACACATAAAAATGATTTCAGGCGCCGTCGAATTTCGTTTATGAAATTCTCCTCTTTTTATGGTTATGGCGGAAATGACCTTAATTTCAATAAATTCGACTATGTCTAGGCATGTGGAAGAATTGGGGCTTTGTTCAATTTTCAATATAAATTTAATTTTATATAATTTTAGTATGGGTGTTGCTACTCACAATCATTATTGGTCTCCAAATGCAAAACAACCAAACATCACCCTATAACTCACATGTAGTTAGAATCACCAAATCGCAAACCTTTTATGGCACCCATCAATCATCACATTTGGATCAATGTCAATGTAAGTCAATGCCTTTAACTTGCATTGTATTTAAACCATCGACAACGGCCGCTCCCAAATAGCGGTACCTTCGACCGAGAAATAGAAGGCATATTCGCATCATTGTCATCATCATCACCTGCTTACATCATCGGCTGTTGAGTTCAACAGACAGCGAGCCGCCTATACTACTGCACCAGCACCATATAGCAACTTCATTGTCAATGCCAAGGCCAATCATTACACTTGTGCACACCACATCCCATAGTCAGCATCACCATCAACATCGGTCGATCCCAAGTAACGGGGGTTGCGACCGAAAAATACAGAAGTCAATATCTACATCATCGACAATGAATATAGCAAAAAGGCATAGCACATCAAGATCATCGGCATCGATCCTATCACATTGGCACATACTTTGCCATCACCGATGTCGCTCCCATATAACGGGGGTTGCGACCGACAACGATGACTTAGTTTAAGTTATATTAGCTGAGGCAATATTAACAAGTATTATGCATATGCATAGATGACCATTGAAAGGCATTGTATAAAAGGCCTATACTGTGTGGGCATAAAATATAGTCCATTGCAAAACGTCACCTCGTATACAGTCTATTAACATCATAATCGATACACTGTTCTAATTTATAATAATATTTTAATAAAGTGGAGTACATTTTTTGAATTTTGAAATCTAACTTTTGCTTGATTTTATTTTCGACTAGATTTTCACTAATTTCGTTTCACTTCGCTTTTATTATTGCTGCACAATATACGGCTAAAAAGCTAGCCGCATCATAACGGTCCTTCGAGCCGGATACTAAATCAGTATCCCAAATTAAAATTCGCGTTTATTCACACTTGAATTTGTTCGTACAATTATTTTGTAATTATCGCCACTATGGCAAATGATGAGAGAAAATCAGACGAGTCTTGTGAATCTGAATTAAAGGCGCTTCGATCTCAACGTGCTGTTATTCTTGGACAACAAACAAAAGCAAAAAATTATCTAGCAACTAATCTGAGCGTACTCAATCGTTTCCAGGTTGAAACCAAGCTGCAGATGCTAGAGACGCAGAATACAAACTTTGAAAAAATACAATCACAGATCGAACGTCTTGATGATGAGGAAGGATCGAGTGGGAAGAGAGATGTTTTTGAAGACAACTATTATGTCCTCCGGTCTGACATGCTTCAACATTTGGATACCTTTGCAACACCAAGTTCACAAAATAACACCATCGCACCCAACAACACCACCATTTCACGCAACTCTCGTCTAAACATACACAAACTATCACTTCCATCATTCTCTGGATCATACACCAAATGGATGAATTTCTATGACATGTTTAACTCGCTAATCCACGACAACAAGGACCTCTCTAACATCGAGAAGTTCCAGTACTTGCGATCGTGCATCCATGGGGATGCAGCCAGAGTGATTGAGTCATTAGAGTGTACCAGTCAAAATTATGACACGGCCATGGAACTGCTTAAAACCAGATTCGATAACAAAAGGTATTTATTCCAAGCACACATACAAGAAATTTTCCAGCTTCAAGGAATAGCAAAACCAACCGTTGAAAGCATTCGGACCATGATCGACACAATCAACGTTAATCTTCGAGCACTTAACTCAATCGCCACCACCGAGCAAATATCCGATGGATTCCTGCTACACCTAGTTTTGTCAAAGTTCGACAACGAATCCCAAGCGAAGTGGGAAGATGAAATAGCCGCCAAACAAGACCAAAGGGCGACTAGCAAACTCACCCAGAACTTGGATTCCACTTCCCTGAACAACACCGAAGACTTCGATTTTCCAACTTGGACTGATCTGTGCACTTTCATGGAGAGGAGGTGTAAGACTCTCAAGATAATTGAAGCCAAATCTCACCGCAGTTCCATCTCCACCAACACATCACAATCGCATCATTCACAACATCGATCGCAACAATCGCACCCACCTCACATTGCCAAGTCAAAACCACAACAGCAGTATAATAATTCAACTCTACTTACAACCAATTCACCATCAACCTCGTCCTGTGTCTTTTGCAACCAACCTCATCATAACGCATTTACCTGTCAAAAATTCATGAACTTAACGCCCATGGATAGATTTAAGCTCACAAAGGAGTTGAAGCTGTGCCTCAATTGCTTAAGAGGACGCCACACATTGCAAGCTTGCACCTCGACAAACAAATGCCAGAAATGCGGAAACACTCATCACACTTTGCTCCATCGGGAACGAATTGCCTCCACCATTCCTGAAAGATCTGGATCAACCACCTCTGACATCAAAGCGCTTAGCACTGCTGCACAACCATCAGGTAATCAACCAAATATTTCATCATCTACTTCTTTGCAGGCAAGTCACGCTGACCATACCGATCGTACTGATAGATATGTGCTACTTGCTACAGCATTGCTAAGTCTGTCAAACAAGGGTGGTGCCTCCGTAATTGGTAGAACCTTACTGGACTCATGTTCACAGTTAAATTTTATTACTGAACACATCGCACAACATCTGAATTTAAGTCGCAGTCGTACATGCCTAGACGTCAATGGAATTGGACAAGCCCACACCATCGCTTCCCAACGAACGCAAATTTGCGTTGCATCACTACACAATTCGTTCAAAGTACATTTAGATGTAATAATTCTTCCAGAGATCACTTCGCCTCAACCATCGCATCCAATAAACATAAAGAATTGGAAGATTCCCTCCAACATACAACTTTCCGACTCTCGGTTTAATCACCCTGGTTCCATCGACTGTCTAATTGGTGCCGGGATTTATTTTGAGCTTCTGCAAGTAGGTCAAATAAAGCTAGGCGAAAATCTTCCAAGTCTGCAGAAAACATCATTCGGATGGATTGTGAGTGGCACAATTAAGGAGGAACCTGAGGCGAACTCCAAATTTTCGTTAGACCTAGCACCAGTTGCACCTAAATCACCTCCTTGCCTCAACTACACCAGCCTCACCACTACCACCACATCTCCATCCATAGAAGAACTTTTGCAACGATTTTGGACAATCGAAGAGAATCATACACTAGTGAAGAAATTCTCGATAGAAGAAGAGGAGTGTGAGACATTCTTCAAATCGACAACCACACGCTGCTTATTGACCAACAAATTTATTGTTCGACTACCATTCAGAGAAGATCGTACATCACTCGGCAATTCCTATGAAATAGCTAAAAATCGGTTAGTATCCATTGAGCATAAATTACATCGTTCCCCTTCATTGCAGAAAGATTATTTCCATTTTGTTGACGAGTATGCAAGATTGGGTCACATGAGCAAGTTAGACGCAGCAAAAGCAATTCACGACTACGTGAACTACATCCCTCACCACTGCGTACAGAAACCTAACAGCTCAACAACCAAACTGCGCGTGGTCTTTGATGCTTCTTGCAAAACATCATCTGGTAAATCATTAAATGACATTCTGAAGGTCGGTCCAACTCTTCAAGATGACATTTTTACCATCCTCGTTCGTTTTCGCACACATCGCTTCGTGATAATGGCAGACATCACTCAAATGTATCGACAAATACTTGTCAACCCCAAGGACACCAACACACAATGCATTCTATGGCGAAACACAAAGACAAAGGCAATCGAAAGCTACATACTTAAGACGGTCACTTATGGCACCAGTTGTGCGCCGTACTTAGCCGTGAGATGTCTTCGTCTCCTCGCAGAAGAAGGTGCTCAACAATTTCCTATTGGTTCTGCTGTAACATTGCGCGATTTCTACGTGGACAACTTAATGTCTGGAGCTAACGATCGCAGTGAACTAGTTCAAATTAAAGATGAGACAACTAACCTTCTTCTTACTGGAGGTTTCCACCTTAGAAAATGGGCTTCGAATGATCCCACTATCATTGCAGATATTCCAGATAAAGACAAGGAATCATTTATCGTCCTAGGAGACACCGAAATCATCAAAGCTCTTGGAATGGGATGGGATCCCAATGAAGACACTTTTCGTTTTAGCTACATCGAATCTCCAAATTGCAAATCAAACAAACGTATCATCCTATCGCAAATTTCGCAATTCTATGATCCACTTGGCCTGATGAATCCAGTCATCGTAAAGGCAAAAATCTTTATGCAAACACTATGGAAACTCAAGCTCCATTGGGATGAGAGTCTCCCAGAAACCTTCATACACAGTGGTCAAAATATAAGAATTACCTCAAGGACATCACACAAATAAAAATCCCTCGGTATGTATCATGTACTAACAACATACAAATTCATGGCTTTTCAGATGCTAGCACCAAGGCATATGGAGCATGCGTTTACATCAGATCGAGAAGTGAAAACGGAGAAGTCTTATCGAACTTGGTTTGTGCTAAATCGAGAGTAGCACCGATTGCAGAGACAACAATTCCCAGACTCGAGCTTTGTGCTGCATTGCTACTCGTAGAGCTTCTTGACAGAATATCAAGCATTATAGATAATCAACAAATACAAATCTTTTGTTGGACGGATTCTACAATCGTTCTGGCCTGGCTAGCATCCGAACCATGTAGATGGACAACATTCGTAAGTAACCGAGTGGCAAAAATTCAAAGCCATTCAAATTTCAAGTGGAACCACATCCAAACATCCGATAATCCAGCGGATCTAGTTTCTCGAGGCGTATTTCCAAATGAACTGATTGACAATAAGTTTTGGTTTCAGGGTCCAAATTTTCTTCGTTTATCAGAAACAGATTGGCCTGAAACACTTAACAATATACCCAAACAAGGAGAAATTCCTGAGCAACGCAAAACACATACGGTTCTTCTTACATATCGACCTGTTGACTTAATTATGGAATGCAAATATCACAACGATTTCGCCAAATTAATCCGTATTTTTTGTTATATTCGCAGGCACATTAACAACCGTGTCTTCAAGGGAAAACCCAAAATCGTAGGTCCTATCACAGCTCCAGAGTTTGAAGAAACTCTTAAACTCGTGTTGTGCACCATCCAACACAACACACTTGCAGAGGAAATCCGTCAGCTGAAAGGAAAATCGCCCATCACATCAAGCATTCGACAATTAGCACCTTTCATCAAAGACGGACTTGTTCGAGTTGGAGGACGAATAGCAAATTCCGATCTACCATACGATGCAAAACACCCACTTTTGCTTCTAAAATCGCACCCATTTATCATCACCATCATTCGACACTATCACTACATTAATCATCATGCTGGTCCACAAACATTGCTAAACATTTTAAGACAACGCTTCTGGATTTTAAACGCTAAAGCAACAATCCGAAGAGAAGTTCATCGATGCCCAATGTGCTTTCGCAATAAACCAATTTTAAGTCATCAGCTAATGGCCAACCTACCCAGCGATAGAGTGACGCCGTCTCGACCTTTTAGCACAACAGGCATTGATTACTGTGGACCACTGTATGTATCGCACCGCATCCGAGGAAGAATCCCTTACAAACATACCTAGCAATTTTCGTTTGCTTTACCACCAAAGCCGTCCACATGGAATTAGTATCAGACTTGTCAACACCAACCTTCATTTTGGCACTCAAGCGGTTCATTGCTCGCAGGGGTAAGTGCTTAAAAATTTATTCGGATAATGCTACTAATTTCACAGGAGCATCCCGGGAACTTAAAGAATTGCACACCTTATTCATGTCAGAGCAACACAACGAAATGGTTCGTCATGAATGTCTTCAAGATGGGATTGAATGGAGTTTTATTCCACCACGCTCCCCCCACTTCGGAGGGCTATGGGAGGCAGCCGTTAAGGTAGCCAAGTACCATCTTCGACGAATTGTTGGGCAGGCCGTGCTAACGTTTGAGGAGATGACAACAGTTTGCTGCCAAATTGAAGCTGTCATGAACAGCAGGCCTCTCACAGCAATGTCCAGCAATCCGAATGACCTCACAGCCCTGACACCTGGACATTTTCTCGTTGGAACACCACTCACTAGCATTGCAGAGCCTCGTATTGAAAATTCCAACTTCAATCACCTCAAACGATACCAATATTTGCAATGGATTCAACAAAACTTCTGGCGAAGATGGTCACATGACTACCTTCAGCAACTTCAACGTCGAACAAAATGGGACTTATCGCAACCAAACATTCGCCTCAACGACTTGGTTCTCCTGAAAGAAGACAACATGCCACCACTAAAGTGGCCAATGGGACGAATTATTGGGATTTATGAAGGAGACGATGGCAACATACGCGTAGTAAACGTAAAAACCGCAACCGGAATCTACAAACGGACAATCGCCAAATTATGTCCATTACCACTCGAACCTGATCCTGAAGAAACAATGAAGGAAAAGTAAATTATTGAAACCAGGAGCTTTCAAGGTGGGCAGTATGTTGCTACTCACAATCATTATTGGTCTCCAAATGCAAAACAACCAAACATCACCCTATAACTCACATGTAGTTAGAATCACCAAATCGCAAACCTTTTATGGCACCCATCAATCATCACATTTGGATCAATGTCAATGTAAGTCACTGCCTTTAACTTGCATTGTATTTAAACCATCGACAACGGCCGCTCCCAAATAGCGGTACCTTCGACCGAGAAATAGAAGGCATATTCGCATCATTGTCATCATCATCACTTACTTACATCATCGGCTGTTGAGTTCAACAGACAGCGAGCCGCCTATACTACTGCACCAGCACCATATAGCAACTTCATTGTCAATGCCAAGGCCAATCATTACACTTGTGCACACCACATCCCATAGTCAGCATCACCATCAACATCGGTCGATCCCAAGTAACGGGGGTTGCGACCGAAAAATACAGAAGTCAATATCTACATCATCGACAATGAATATAGCAAAAAGGCATAGCACATCAAGATCATCGGCATCGATCCTATCACATTGGCACATACTTTGCCATCACCGATGTCGCTCCCATATAACGGGGGTTGCGACCGACAACGATGACTTAGTTTAAGTTATATTAGCTGAGGCAATATTAACAAGTATTATGCATATGCATAGATGACCATTGAAAGGCATTGTATAAAAGGCCTATACTGTGTGGGCATAAAATATAGTCCATTGCAAAACGTCACCTCGTATACAGTCTATTAACATCATAATCGATACACTGTTCTAATTTATAATAATATTTTAATAAAGTGGAGTACATTTTTTGAATTTTGAAATCTAACTTTTGCTTGATTTTATTTTCGACTAGATTTTCACTAATTTCGTTTCACTTCGCTTTTATTATTGCTGCACAATATACGGCTAAAAAGCTAGCCGCATCATAACGGTCCTTCGAGCCGGATACTAAATCAGTATCCCAAATTAAAATTCGCGTTTATTCACACTTGAATTTGTTCGTACAATTATTTTGTAATTATCGCCACTATGGCAAATGATGAGAGAAAATCAGACGAGTCTTGTGAATCTGAATTAAAGGCGCTTCGATCTCAACGTGCTGTTATTCTTGGACAACAAACAAAAGCAAAAAATTATCTAGCAACTAATCTGAGCGTACTCAATCGTTTCCAGGTTGAAACCAAGCTGCAGATGCTAGAGACGCAGAATACAAACTTTGAAAAAATACAATCACAGATCGAACGTCTTGATGATGAGGAAGGATCGAGTGGGAAGAGAGATGTTTTTGAAGACAACTATTATGTCCTCCGGTCTGACATGCTTCAACATTTGGATACCTTTGCAACACCAAGTTCACAAAATAACACCATCGCACCCAACAACACCACCATTTCACGCAACTCTCGTCTAAACATACACAAACTATCACTTCCATCATTCTCTGGATCATACACCAAATGGATGAATTTCTATGACATGTTTAACTCGCTAATCCACGACAACAAGGACCTCTCTAACATCGAGAAGTTCCAGTACTTGCGATCGTGCATCTATGGGGATGCAGCCAGAGTGATTGAGTCATTAGAGTGTACCAGTCAAAATTATGACACGGCCATGGAACTGCTTAAAACCAGATTCGATAACAAAAGGTATTTATTCCAAGCACACATACAAGAAATTTTCCAGCTTCAAGGAATAGCAAAACCAACCGTTGAAAGCATTCGGACCATGATCGACACAATCAACGTTAATCTTCGAGCACTTAACTCAATCGCCACCACCGAGCAAATATCCGATGGATTCCTGCTACACCTAGTTTTGTCAAAGTTCGACAACGAATCCCAAGCGAAGTGGGAAGATGAAATAGCCGCCAAACAAGACCAAAGGGCGACTAGCAAACTCACCCAGAACTTGGATTCCACTTCCCTGAACAACACCGAAGACTTCGATTTTCCAACTTGGACTGATCTGTGCACTTTCATGGAGAGGAGGTGTAAGACTCTCAAGATAATTGAAGCCAAATCTCACCGCAGTTCCATCTCCACCAACACATCACAATCGCATCATTCACAACATCGATCGCAACAATCGCACCCACCTCACATTGCCAAGTCAAAACCACAACAGCAGTATAATAATTCAACTCTACTTACAACCAATTCACCATCAACCTCGTCCTGTGTCTTTTGCAACCAACCTCATCATAACGCATTTACCTGTCAAAAATTCATGAACTTAACGCCCATGGATAGATTTAAGCTCACAAAGGAGTTGAAGCTGTGCCTCAATTGCTTAAGAGGACGCCACACATTGCAAGCTTGCACCTCGACAAACAAATGCCAGAAATGCGGAAACACTCATCACACTTTGCTCCATCGGGAACGAATTGCCTCCACCATTCCTGAAAGATCTGGATCAACCACCTCTGACATCAAAGCGCTTAGCACTGCTGCACAACCATCAGGTAATCAACCAAATATTTCATCATCTACTTCTTTGCAGGCAAGTCACGCTGACCATACCGATCGTACTGATAGATATGTGCTACTTGCTACAGCATTGCTAAGTCTGTCAAACAAGGGTGGTGCCTCCGTAATTGGTAGAACCTTACTGGACTCATGTTCACAGTTAAATTTTATTACTGAACACATCGCACAACATCTGAATTTAAGTCGCAGTCGTACATGCCTAGACGTCAATGGAATTGGACAAGCCCACACCATCGCTTCCCAACGAACGCAAATTTGCGTTGCATCACTACACAATTCGTTCAAAGTACATTTAGATGTAATAATTCTTCCAGAGATCACTTCGCCTCAACCATCGCATCCAATAAACATAAAGAATTGGAAGATTCCCTCCAACATACAACTTTCCGACTCTCGGTTTAATCACCCTGGTTCCATCGACTGTCTAATTGGTGCCGGGATTTATTTTGAGCTTCTGCAAGTAGGTCAAATAAAGCTAGGCGAAAATCTTCCAAGTCTGCAGAAAACATCATTCGGATGGATTGTGAGTGGCACAATTAAGGAGGAACCTGAGGCGAACTCCAAATTTTCGTTAGACCTAGCACCAGTTGCACCTAAATCACCTCCTTGCCTCAACTACACCAGCCTCACCACTACCACCACATCTCCATCCATAGAAGAACTTTTGCAACGATTTTGGACAATCGAAGAGAATCATACACTAGTGAAGAAATTCTCGATAGAAGAAGAGGAGTGTGAGACATTCTTCAAATCGACAACCACACGCTGCTTATTGACCAACAAATTTATTGTTCGACTACCATTCAGAGAAGATCGTACATCACTCGGCAATTCCTATGAAATAGCTAAAAATCGGTTAGTATCCATTGAGCATAAATTACATCGTTCCCCTTCATTGCAGAAAGATTATTTCCATTTTGTTGACGAGTATGCAAGATTGGGTCACATGAGCAAGTTAGACGCAGCAAAAGCAATTCACGACAACGTGAACTACATCCCTCACCACTGCGTACAGAAACCTAACAGCTCAACAACCAAACTGCGCGTGGTCTTTGATGCTTCTTGCAAAACATCATCTGGTAAATCATTAAATGACATTCTGAAGGTCGGTCCAACTCTTCAAGATGACATTTTTACCATCCTCGTTCGTTTTCGCACACATCGCTTCGTGATAATGGCAGACATCACTCAAATGTATCGACAAATACTTGTCAACCCCAAGGACACCAACACACAATGCATTCTATGGCGAAACACAAAGACAAAGGCAATCGAAAGCTACATACTTAAGACGGTCACTTATGGCACCAGTTGTGCGCCGTACTTAGCCGTGAGATGTCTTCGTCTCCTCGCAGAAGAAGGTGCTCAACAATTTCCTATTGGTTCTGCTGTAACATTGCGCGATTTCTACGTGGACAACTTAATGTCTGGAGCTAACGATCGCAGTGAACTAGTTCAAATTAAAGATGAGACAACTAACCTTCTTCTTACTGGAGGTTTCCACCTTAGAAAATGGGCTTCGAATGATCCCACTATCATTGCAGATATTCCAGATAAAGACAAGGAATCATTTATCGTCCTAGGAGACACCGAAATCATCAAAGCTCTTGGAATGGGATGGGATCCCAATGAAGACACTTTTCGTTTTAGCTACATCGAATCTCCAAATTGCAAATCAAACAAACGTATCATCCTATCGCAAATTTCGCAATTCTATGATCCACTTGGCCTGATGAATCCAGTCATCGTAAAGGCAAAAATCTTTATGCAAACACTATGGAAACTCAAGCTCCATTGGGATGAGAGTCTCCCAGAAACCTTCATACACAGTGGTCAAAATATAAGAATTACCTCAAGGACATCACACAAATAAAAATCCCTCGGTATGTATCATGTACTAACAACATACAAATTCATGGCTTTTCAGATGCTAGCACCAAGGCATATGGAGCATGCGTTTACATCAGATCGAGAAGTGAAAACGGAGAAGTCTTATCGAACTTGGTTTGTGCTAAATCGAGAGTAGCACCGATTGCAGAGACAACAATTCCCAGACTCGAGCTTTGTGCTGCATTGCTACTCGTAGAGCTTCTTGACAGAATATCAAGCATTATAGATAATCAACAAATACAAATCTTTTGTTGGACGGATTCTACAATCGTTCTGGCCTGGCTAGCATCCGAACCATGTAGATGGACAACATTCGTAAGTAACCGAGTGGCAAAAATTCAAAGCCATTCAAATTTCAAGTGGAACCACATCCAAACATCCGATAATCCAGCGGATCTAGTTTCTCGAGGCGTATTTCCAAATGAACTGATTGACAATAAGTTTTGGTTTCAGGGTCCAAATTTTCTTCGTTTATCAGAAACAGATTGGCCTGAAACACTTAACAATATACCCAAACAAGGAGAAATTCCTGAGCAACGCAAAACACATACGGTTCTTCTTACATATCGACCTGTTGACTTAATTATGGAATGCAAATATCACAACGATTTCGCCAAATTAATCCGTATTTTTTGTTATATTCGCAGGCACATTAACAACCGTGTCTTCAAGGGAAAACCCAAAATCGTAGGTCCTATCACAGCTCCAGAGTTTGAAGAAACTCTTAAACTCGTGTTGTGCACCATCCAACACAACACACTTGCAGAGGAAATCCGTCAGCTGAAAGGAAAATCGCCCATCACATCAAGCATTCGACAATTAGCACCTTTCATCAAAGACGGACTTGTTCGAGTTGGAGGACGAATAGCAAATTCCGATCTACCATACGATGCAAAACACCCACTTTTGCTTCTAAAATCGCACCCATTTATCATCACCATCATTCGACACTATCACTACATTAATCATCATGCTGGTCCACAAACATTGCTAAACATTTTAAGACAACGCTTCTGGATTTTAAACGCTAAAGCAACAATCCGAAGAGAAGTTCATCGATGCCCAATGTGCTTTCGCAATAAACCAATTTTAAGTCATCAGCTAATGGCCAACCTACCCAGCGATAGAGTGACGCCGTCTCGACCTTTTAGCACAACAGGCATTGATTACTGTGGACCACTGTATGTATCGCACCGCATCCGAGGAAGAATCCCTTACAAACATACCTAGCAATTTTCGTTTGCTTTACCACCAAAGCCGTCCACATGGAATTAGTATCAGACTTGTCAACACCAACCTTCATTTTGGCACTCAAGCGGTTCATTGCTCGCAGGGGTAAGTGCTTAAAAATTTATTCGGATAATGCTACTAATTTCACAGGAGCATCCCGGGAACTTAAAGAATTGCACACCTTATTCATGTCAGAGCAACACAACGAAATGGTTCGTCATGAATGTCTTCAAGATGGGATTGAATGGAGTTTTATTCCACCACGCTCCCCCCACTTCGGAGGGCTATGGGAGGCAGCCGTTAAGGTAGCCAAGTACCATCTTCGACGAATTGTTGGGCAGGCCGTGCTAACGTTTGAGGAGATGACAACAGTTTACTGCCAAATTGAAGCTGTCATGAACAGCAGGCCTCTCACAGCAATGTCCAGCAATCCGAATGACCTCACAGCCCTGACACCTGGACATTTTCTCGTTGGAACACCACTCACTAGCATTGCAGAGCCTCGTATTGAAAATTCCAACTTCAATCACCTCAAACGATACCAATATTTGCAATGGATTCAACAAAACTTCTGGCGAAGATGGTCACATGACTACCTTCAGCAACTTCAACGTCGAACAAAATGGGACTTATCGCAACCAAACATTCGCCTCAACGACTTGGTTCTCCTGAAAGAAGACAACATGCCACCACTAAAGTGGCCAATGGGACGAATTATTGGGATTTATGAAGGAGACGATGGCAACATACGCGTAGTAAACGTAAAAACCGCAACCGGAATCTACAAACGGACAATCGCCAAATTATGTCCATTACCACTCGAACCTGATCCTGAAGAAACAATGAAGGAAAAGTAAATTATTGAAACCAGGAGCTTTCAAGGTGGGCAGTATGTTGCTACTCACAATCATTATTGGTCTCCAAATGCAAAACAACCAAACATCACCCTATAACTCACATGTAGTTAGAATCACCAAATCGCAAACCTTTTATGGCACCCATCAATCATCACATTTGGATCAATGTCAATGTAAGTCACTGCCTTTAACTTGCATTGTATTTAAACCATCGACAACGGCCGCTCCCAAATAGCGGTACCTTCGACCGAGAAATAGAAGGCATATTCGCATCATTGTCATCATCATCACTTACTTACATCATCGGCTGTTGAGTTCAACAGACAGCGAGCCGCCTATACTACTGCACCAGCACCATATAGCAACTTCATTGTCAATGCCAAGGCCAATCATTACACTTGTGCACACCACATCCCATAGTCAGCATCACCATCAACATCGGTCGATCCCAAGTAACGGGGGTTGCGACCGAAAAATACAGAAGTCAATATCTACATCATCGACAATGAATATAGCAAAAAGGCATAGCACATCAAGATCATCGGCATCGATCCTATCACATTGGCACATACTTTGCCATTACCGATGTCGCTCCCATATAACGGGGGTTGCGACCGACAACGATGACTTAGTTTAAGTTATATTAGCTGAGGCAATATTAACAAGTATTATGCATATGCATAGATGACCATTGAAAGGCATTGTATAAAAGGCCTATACTGTGTGGGCATAAAATATAGTCCATTGCAAAACGTCACCTCGTATACAGTCTATTAACATCATAATCGATACACTGTTCTAATTTATAATAATATTTTAATAAAGTGGAGTACATTTTTTGAATTTTGAAATCTAACTTTTGCTTGATTTTATTTTCGACTAGATTTTCACTAATTTCGTTTCACTTCGCTTTTATTATTGCTGCACAATATACGGCTAAAAAGCTAGCCGCATCAATGGGTATCTCTTAATAAAGTGCGAATTACCGTTTTTGTTTTGTGAGCTGAGTTGCATTTGTTTTATTAAGTCGTAATAGTAACATCGATATGAGATAAAAGAAAAATGTTGGTTTTATTTAATTCGGATTTAAAAAAAAAAAATCTTTTTATGTGTAGTATAAGCTTAGTTCACATGAAACATAGATTATGACGGACGAAGTTAAAAAAAAGTTGACCAAAATATTCCTGGGCGCTTATTATTTAACTCGATTATCGATTCAAAAAAAAATTTAAAATTTTGATTTATAACATACTGTTTAAACTAAGCGATTCTCTATAAAAATAAAATGCACGTACCTGCTCTTACGTCGATCACATCTTAAGTACAAGATTTTTAGTAGATACAGCTCAATATGCCTTAGTCTTTTTTATTTAATTTTACGTATACAAAATTTTGTAAATTTTTTACATAGACATTTTCTTAGTATGGCAATTTTAAGCCGATTTTTCAATGTCCAGGATATGAGGCAGTTAGTTGCTAGAGGAATAAACTTATTTGATTGTTAAACAACATCGAATTTTTCAATCAAGAAAAAACAATCTTTAGAATAATTTACTTTGAACGTCACTTTTAATTTGAGTATCGAACTTTTCATAGAAATAAATTTTTGTTTAACGTTTATTTCAAAGCAATAATTTATCAAAGTGTTTGAGACATCGAAAAAAGTTATTTATTTTATTCCTCAGATAACTCCTTATTCTGTTCTAAAATGAGCAGATAGCTTTATTCCTAGATTAAGTTGTATCTGACTGGTGAAAAACTGATTTTTGCTCTACCTGGAGAATAGCTATGTACTGACTGCATAACTGACTATTGAAAAATTGGCCCTTAATAATATAAATTTAAAAACTGAATTTTAAAAAAATCGTCCATCAATTTACGAAGTATTTTCAAATTCAAAAGGTATATTTTTTGAATATTTTGGTATGCAGTATTATTTAGAATTCAACAGGTCGAAATCCGTTGAGTCTTTTATGAAAAAGTCAAAAATCAAATTAATAACAAAATATGTAAAACAAAATTTTAACCAGAATGTAGACTAGGTATACCTAAAGTATTGTACATATTTTTACTTGCGATTATAGGTACTATAAGGCAAGTTATGCATTTGTCGAAAAAAAGTTTTGAGATAACAATCGAACATGACATTACGATGAAAGCGAAGACAAAAAAGATGGTCTAAAAATTCTGTCCGTCTGTATGTCTGTCTGTCTGTCAGTCTGCCAGTCTCTCAGTTTGTCAGTCTATTAGTATGTCAGTCTGTCTGTATGCAAACGTTTGGGCCGAATTGCTTCAAACTTGGTATCTTAGAGGGGAAATTGAATTTTTATTTAGTTAAAAAAATAACGGTACCTGCTATATAACCGTTACGTTTAAGCCTATTTTTCTTGGAAACGGCTCTTACGATTTTGATTTAAAAAAATCAGTGCAGCTGTTTAGGTACTACCGATCAACTGGTTGAAATAGATTTTTTAAAATGTCTAAAAACGGTACTTTCCCTACGACCGTTTTTTTTGCTTCCGACTATCTAGTAATTAGCTTAAGCGATTCTTTCGAAAATACAGCGTACCAATATTTTTAATTAATATTTTTTTGCATTTTTAAAAGCAAAATTAATATTTTCAAAACTGCCTATTATTTTTTTTTAATTTATAGTTATATGTATTTGCTGAATTTTTTTTAAACAAAAATTTTTTTTCCCAAAAACCGCTCCACAGATTTTTAACACGTTTTTCTCATAAATTCAAATTTATACAAGAAATAAAATGGCCTACTTTTTTTGAGCTCAAATTAGTTTTAGTATTTATTTCAGAATATTGAATATTTTTTCTTAGATAAAGCCGATTTAATCGTTTGCCTTTAAGTTTATATTATTAAATATTTAAGATTCTCATACTATTTTTAAAGAAATAAATTAAAGGAATTTTGTATATATAAAAAATTAAGTGAAAAACGACATTTAAAATATATTTAAATTTTTAATAGAAATCTTTTGCATACGATGTTATCTAACATAAGAGCAAGTTCGTGCGATCCAGTCGTGCATTTTATTTGTAACCAAAAATTAGTGCGGTACAATTCAGGTTGAATTTAAAAGGCTTTAGGTCTGACAGGCATATAAAAAAAACGCTTGAACCGTTTTCGAGATAACTAAATTAGCAGACAAAATTGTATGATAGTTTTGGATTTTGGGCCTAAAACACGATTCAAAAATCTGTTTTAGATAATCACCTAAATCGCTTAAATATCAAGTTTGAAGCAAATCGGCTTAGCCCTTTAGACTGTAAAGACTGACAGAGAAATTGCTAAACCCACTTTTTTCGTCTTCGCTATTATCGTAACGTTAAGTTTGATCAAACTCTCGACGATAACTTAGGCGCCAAAACTTGATAACGATTTTCTGTAGAGGACTAAAGACAAGCATTTCTTGTTATGGGAGGGGGTGGTCTATCTCGCCCCGTTTTGCGGCAGAGATAATTTCATAAAAAAGTACTAAAAGTGGAAAAGAAATATTTAAAAATAACTGTGGTACTTATAATTAAGTATTAACCTTTTTTAAAGCTAATACTCTGAATTATTAGGTTTTTTTTTGTAAATCAAGTGAAATCTATGCAAAGTTTTTTGAAAAAACGGCTCTTATTTATTATTTTTTTTCTGAAATTCGTTGCAATTCAAAAAATAAAATTTTAATTAAACCGTTTTTTCGATTTGATTTTCGACTGTCTGGTTTTCGAAATTCAACAGATTTCGATAAATTTTTTTATACGGAAGTTCCTTCAAATTCTAAACGATACTGCATACCAAATGTTCAAAAAAATATTTTCTTAAATTTTTTGAAAACGAAATCATTTTTTTTTTTTTTTTTTGAAATATCAATATTTCTATAACTGATTTAGCTGAAACTTCCCCTCACTTGCGGGAATAGGAACAGTCAGCGCTGACGTTATGCTTTTCGAAATTCTAGGTGCCTTCTTTGAGATCCAGAATGAAGTAAACAAAGCTGTAAAAATACCATGTTGCATTCACAAACTGCATAACTTCATTTCGCGAAGTTCCAAAGTACCCGTCATTCAAGACGCTATTGAATTTATGAAACAGGTAATTGCTTTATTCAAATCCAAATTATTATCCACTCACAATATCTGTCATTTGGGTAGAGAGGCATGAAGGTGTACTCCAATTTTCTTTAGACCTTGTCAAGACTTTAAAAACTCTGGAAACAATTTCACAGTAGCGTGACGCGAGCACAGCTGGTAAGACTTCTTCACCTGTTACAACTTTTTATTAGACAACATTGTATTAGTATTATGTTTTGGTGATACGAGTATATTTCCCAATTCAAAAACATCAGCGCTCGATCTAATGGCATTGCTATATGTTCCTGCCAGTCGCAGGGAGAATAATCTTGTTAGCAATGTCTGGCAGCGTGCTAAAAATGTTGCTGATCAACTAGATGTTGAGCTGAAAATTCCTCAAATCCCTTCGAGATAGTGATGCAGTCCAAATTTATCGTCCCAACCATGATACCTGAGGTGAAGCCTGTTGTTTCAGCAAAGACTTTTTTCATTCCAAATATTTAAATTTATTATTTTTAAGACAGACAAACAGAGAATTGTTCAAACAGACTTTAAAGCACCTATATTAAATGACAACAAACTAAAATGATATCGATTTCATTTTAAACGAAAGATATAAAAATTGCCCCTTCTAAATGAAATCCTGGATCCGCGCCTGAATGCCTTAGTTCTGTATCAGCAAACGGGCCTAAAATAATTAGATTTGAAATATATGATCAAGTTCGTACGACCGAGTCCTGAGATATAACTTTTGTATTGTTTATGGCAAATGTCGTACTGCTATGAAGAGCACATGATATTTTAAAATGAATGGTCTTGATCACTAAATTATCAAAGTAACTGATTTTTGTGCGTGCAGAAAATACTCTCATGCTGAACTAGGCGACTAATCTCAATTTGCTCCTAACGAACTTCATGAATTTCTTTCAAATTTGAAAAAGGCACATACCTTATCTAAATTATAACTTCTTCTTACCTTTTAGTAAATTCTGGTGATAAAGGTATAATGGATCCTTTGAGATTCGAGTGGGATTATATGGCTTGCCATAACTTATAAGAATATTGGAACACTGGCACATGCTTTGTCAAGAAATAATCCGTTAGATTTTGGTCAAGCCAAACTAATAAAATTAATCCACCTTAAGCTTACCAATAGTAATATATAGTTAGCTACGCCCGGCCCGTTGGAAAACTAAACTCTCTTAAATTGATCATCTAATTATAAAGCCAAAACATTGTCACTAGTCTGTCTGATTGCCATAAATCTCACCTAGCAACCCAATTTCGACATAATATAACATTGCACATATCTCGAACATTTCCACACAGTTATAACCTAAGTTGCAGATTAAAATTAGTACCCCCTATGGCATTAATGCTGACTTGCTGGTTGGTTTAAATTCAAAGTAATATATATATGGAGACTGTATAGAGAGAGGTTGGTATTGGCACACAAGATGAAAACAAATTTTAACTTACGTTTATCAAACATTTACCAGAGGAGACTAGAGACTACTAGACAAAATAATCACGACCAGGAAGGTAGAGCTTCATTTGATTGTGCTTCTAAATAAAAAGGTACACAGTATACACCTTAACTTGCTTTAGGATTAGATGAAAGTTTATTACATCTTCTCCCTCTATCTCTCTCCTTCTCTACTATACCTCTCGATATAAGTCCTTTGGACCTGATGGTTATATGTTTATGGTATTTTCATACCCAACCAAACCCTACAAAACAGGAACACACACACACAAATCTAAAAGGGAGAAATGTTGCATCAGGTGTTTAAGTGAAACAAGGACTTAAATTCGGTGATTTATGAAGCAAAATGCTAATAACTACAAAATCTACAACATGGAAATGTCAGATAACAGAACTGAGATGATAATAAACTTGAAATTAAAAAAGTACGTAAGAATGATGTTTTATAATAAAAATAATAATAATAATAAGGACGATATTGTAAGAGTTGGAATAAAAGAGACTCGAGCTACGGCATGCGGAGTTGATTTAAATTAAAGAAGGATTATGGACTGATGGGCCACAGGCACACTTCGAGGACACGTTTTTTTTTTTCTTTTTTTTTTAAGCTGAAAAGGCAGCAGTTTATGGAAAATGGAATCCACAACATTCTACTCCTGGGGACGTTTTAAATTTATTTTCAGATACTTGCGTAGGTATACCACCAAACTTATCTAGATATTTACTTTTTTTTTATCCGCAGCGCTTTCGGTGCGGATTTATTTAAAAGAAAAAATAATATTTGTATTCAACGGTGTGGTCTTCGGTTTTATAGATTCGGTTGTCTTCCACTGTGCGGCGGATTCGGTAATCTGGAGATAATTAAAAGGAAGTTACTATAGGTGATGCCATGACATATTTACTTAAGGCCATGCTTCAAAATATGAATGTATGAAGGAGTATGACGCATTTGTAATATTTTTTTTTTAATACTTATTTAAACTCCAACAACTTATATGCACACTAAATAATTATAAAAGAGAACTTCTACAACAAGTCTTGTAGAATAATAATTAAGTGCCACATTTGTTTTCCAAATTAGCCATTTAGTACGAAATGATCAATTTTATTGGTTATTTTTGTGATCGCTCTAACGACTATATTTGAATTCGCAATAAATACGAACACACACAGAGGCGGCGCGTGAACGTGAGTTGTGTGGGCCACCGCCTACGTCCTTTCGATGCAAAGGGCCTCGCGACTCACAACTGAAAATATATTTCAAAAACTATAGAAAATCCAAAATTATATTAAATTATTAGGGCTGTTTTTTTGGGAAATCTATCGGCAGTGAAGTAGGATTTCCCAAAAAAAAAAAATAAAACGATCAGCAGCAGCCTGATTTTTTTTATTTTTAAGTTGGTATCACCGGCCATTTGTCTAATAACCAAATTCAAAGATTCAACAATTGATTTGTTTATATTTCTTCATTTTAAAGGCATATAAGAATACTAAAACTTTAATTAAAAGATGCAAATAATATGGAATATATATGAAGCAGTAAGAAATAACAAAAAAAGTTGAATTTTCCACATCTGTTTGTTCCAAAATGTTCATTTTAAAATTATTTTATGTGTTTAACGTTTTTTTTTTTTCAATTAATCAGATCTTGTGCCAATGAAAGGGTAAGTTCGCATTTGTGTTTTCTTGTAACAATAATCGCATTCAATATTTAACTATTTAGTATTTTTAAGTTCCGCTTAAATCCGACTCAAAAATCAAGTTGGAGTAGAGAGGTTAATTAAAAATGATTTATATAAAATATGGACAGAAAGCCTCTTATAGAATCTCGTAATTGTGGTAAATAGTCGCGTTTTTTTTAAAATTATAAACATCGCAACGAAAAAACACTGAAAAAAAAAACAATTATGTCCTCTTCTATATTCACTGATTGGTCAACTCGACACAAAATTCAACGTAAAATCGTGAAAATCTCGTTTGATAAGAATTTTAAGGTCAAGTTCATTATATACGACATCCATCAATAAAATTTTACATTTTCTGTCTAGGCAATAAGCTATATTTTGAAATGCTTTAAATTTATTTCTTGCCTAATTTCGCCGAAAAGCTCTAAAATATCACCCTTTTACGCAGATGAAATTTAATTTCAAAATTTCAAATTTTTAGTATAAAAGAATTGAGATTTTTTAGAGGATATCTTAATAATCTTTCAATGGAATTTGACAGAGTGTATGCCTTGCATGTCTTATAAGTGCTCTCTCGATAACAAACACTCGCGTGCTGCTAATGTTTGCATATTTATTACTAAATAATAGATATGCACTGACTTGCTCCTTAAATGTTTTTTGCTATTCCAATTTAAGCGCTTTGGTAGGGGGCGCTGCTCAAGTTTTAGTTATTTCAGTTTAGGCAATTTGACAGCAGCTGTCACAAAGCCACTCAAACATCATTTGATCTGGCAGTTTGGCACGAATAAGCTAACTGTAACTTAAATTAAATCCGAAAGATTTATATTAATTTACACATATTTGTACTATAACATCTATTTTAACATTAAGTTCAAATTTATAATTACCTACATTGTTATTATATGATTTATAAAGCAACAAAAATAAGTAAAAGGTATTTTTAGCCTAGTTTGTTACGTTAGTAATTTTTTCCTGTAAGTGAACATTTTTTTGAGAAAATAACACATACTTATTATTGATTTTTGACTGCTTTTAGCTAACCTTTTCGAATCGTTCACAAATATATTCGAATAGTTTGGTTTCCGAGATAAGTTATCTAATAAATGAAAAAGACTTCGAGATTCATCAAAGTCATCGGAACTACCAACTAAAAAACAAAATATCATTCGATACTCGAACGAATGTCACAAATCTATCCAAAGCAGACCTCTGCTTTTAGGTTTATCGAAAGCAGATTCTTCGTTTTGTAAAGTGTGTAAATCCTGCTTCACTGCGCATAGCTTTTTCCAAAACAAACAGGGCTATTTTCTTCTAATAAATACATTAGAAAAAATTCTTTAGTTTTTTTTTTCATTTTTGTTTAATGAAGGATAAATAAAAATTTTTGCTTCTAGATATATTAAAAAACTGTTTAATTTGATGTGAGTTTTTTATTTTACATTCCCTTCTTCTTCTTAGTCAGAGGGGCTCACAAAATGTACCCTGATTTGACAAGTGTCAAACAAAATTTGAGACTTAAACATAAACAAATCAGCTTTGATAAAATAACGTAGTTGAGAATGCACTGTTAAAACCTCATATCTCCGAGAGCCACAGCTTTGAAAATTCGGAATGTCCATTCGTTCTTATGTATCTACTTTGGTATCTATTCACCGAAAAAAAACACAGCTATCATAAAATGACTTATGTCTGCCGGCCCTGGGCTCTTTCTCTATAGATAGTGTAAACCAATTTTAATTTTAAAGACTATTTTTTGAAATTAATTTTTTTTGAAAACTCAAAATTTCAAAAACGACTTGATTCATTTCCTTGAAACTTTGTATTAAGTAACATACTTGCTTGAATAGAAGAAAATAACATAATTATTCCTTTCTACAAATACCTCTATAATAAAATCAACTGAACAGTTTTCCAGAAAATCGAAAACCAAAAAAAGAATGGCTCTACTAGATGAACAAAAATATTTTCCCTTTATTAATTTCCATTACCCAATTAAACAAGCCAGATCATTGGCATTATTTTTTGGTTTTCTGAATTCGACTGATTCACAATGTTTCGAAGCTGTCAATTTTATTTGTGTCGGTAGCCATCGACTAATATTTTACCACAGCATCTAACTGTTGAGCCCAGCTGTAGTACCTGGGCGAAACGCATAATTTAGACTGAAGGTCACAAAAAAAAATTAAAATTAAAAGCAGAGTCCACAAAAAAGAACAAGAGCAATACCTACGTATGCACATGCGCTTGTATTGTTTTTACATTTCTTCTTAAAATGTATTAATTACCTAAACTTTTTTTTTTATAAAAATCTTTGGAGCCGTTTTTGAGAATAATAAGATTTTCGTTTTTGGATAAAAAATTAAATACACGACTGGATCGCTCTTGCTCTTATATTTGATCGCATTGTATGCAAAAGATTTCTATTAAAAATTTAAACATATTTTTAAAGTCGATTTTTACTTAACTTTTTATACATACAACATTTCTTTAATTTTTTTCTAACAAAAAATTACATTCGAGAATTTTAATATTTAATAATATAGATAAACTTAAAAACAAGAGATTAAATTCAAAAAAAAAATTCAAAATTCTAAAATAAATATTTAAACTAAATTGAGCTCCAAGAAACTACGAGATTTTATTTCTGGATAAATTTGAATTTATGAGAAAAACATTAAAATTTTTTTTTTTTAAACTTTTTGAAAACATTTTTCAACAAAAAAAATCAAAAACCCCAATTAATAGGCATTCAGCAAATACATATAACTGTAATTTTTCAAAAAAAAGTTATCGTATAGTTTTCAAAATATAAATTTAATTCTTATACAAAAAAAAAATTAATTAAAAATATTGGTATGCAGTATAAATTGGGCTATCTACACCTACATATGTGTGAAATTTATAAAGAATCGGTCTTACGGAAAGTACCGTTTTTAGACATTTTGTTGAAATTTGTTTTCAACCATATTATCGGTCGTACCTAAAAAGCTGCACTGATTTTTTAAAATCAAAATCGTTAGAGCAGCGTTTCCGAGAAAAATAGGCTTTAACGTAACGGTTATATGGCAGGTACCGTTATTTTTTTTAAATAAAACAAACATTTCAATTCCCCTCTGCAAAATACCTAAAAACCCCTATATACCAGGCTTGTATCAATTCGTCCCACCCGTTTGGGCTGTAGGTGTCTATATATACATACAGACAGACTGAAAGACTGACTGATATACAGACGGACAGAATTTTTCGACCATCTTTTTTCGTTTTCGCTATCATCGTAATTCGATGGTTGATTGTTATATCAAATTTTTTGTTCGACGAATGCATAACTTACCTTATATGTTGTACATATAATCGCAAGTAAAAATGTATGACAGGTAGGCGGCGCCGTTTAACCCGAAAAACAGTATGTACCAGGTGTGAACAAAATCCATCCATCCATTTAGGCTGTGGGCTCGAGTACAGACAGACAGACCGAATTGGGAATTTTTTTTTCCTTCTCGCTAATTGCAATTTTTTTTTTTTTAATTTAACCATATGCACGTAAGACCTTAGGTGTTTTAAATGCATCCTGACTGTCTCATTTTAACCTATGGGCGGCATCCAATTAAAATTGGAGGTATAGAAAAGAATGCGCCTAGCGTGGGGATCGAACCCACACGTCTACGTTAGCAATCAAGCACTTTATCCACTGCAGAACTTTCCCTTATAGTATGTAAAATACAAAAGAAAGTAAGTGCGACCCAGTCGCGCATTTTTTAAAGATTGATCAACGAGTACATAATTCAATTAAGTGGGATAAAGCTGTCCTACTTATTTAGAGAAAATTTTTGAAAACGAATCATTTTATCATTTAAGCGCGAAAAATCAATAAACTTAGGCTTAAATTTCTAAAAATCTTGCGACTCAGTGTTTTGAGTTGAAAATAATTAAATTTGTATTTTCGTGGTTCGTTTATTCAGGACTTTAAAAAGCAAACCATTTCGTTTAAATGAAACATCGCCCAACATACTTTGTTTGACTTATACTTCATATAGATTCAATTTGTTCTTAACTTATCTTCTCGGAACCCTCCATTACTTGATTATTTATTTTTTTTTTTTTTTTTTGGTAACACTTGTGTGTTTCGCTCTTTGATGTCTGTCATTATACTGTTTACCCCACACATACACTATAATTTCATTAGAATTTTCGCTCCTGCTCACTGTTTTTGTATATGCACTTAAGAACCCCATTTTCTTCGAAAAAATGCATCCTGTAATCAATCCGCCCCCGGTGGCACTTGAATAGTGTGACCAATTTTACTCGAGTGCTATCTTTGCCTCCGGGGCAAGCTCTCTTAGAAAATTAAACAAATAAACGATGGCATATCAAGGATGTCTCTGTTTGAAAACTAAAGAGTCCTTCCAATTCACTGGCATTGTCCTGATTTGCTAGAAAATTTGTTTTTCTTTTTTTTCCCTTCTCGGTTGTTCGTTTTAATCTTTTTTCCTTGTTTTGATTTGTTGTTTATTTTGTGTGAATGGTTATCTAAAAAGACTGAGAAGATACAGATAGCAGCAGAAGAGACCCTAAATCACCCTCTCATATGTTGGTGATTATAATTCGATTATTCTGCTGCCAGGCATTTATGCCGATGCTTATGCCCTGTCGGGTCCTTTTCCAATTACCTTCTGTTTACTTTTCCAAATTCCCAGGGGAGATATATCGAATTAAATTCCAAAGATGAAGATATCTCTTCAGCTGCTGTGTCCTGGCTACTGGGTTTCTTGGTTCCTGGATGAATTTTCTCAGATCTCATTGTGTCCTTGTCGTACTTTGCCGTCGCCGTGTCGGTCGGTGTTGTGTCACTATCATCTCTCTCAACTGTCAACACACAATTCACAATGAAAAGATGCTTTTTACAGTTCGTTTTCCATTTTTATGGCAATTTTATGATACCTTTTACGGTTGTTCCGTGTAATGCGATACGCTGCTGTTGTCTTGTTCATTTAGAAAGGAAAGGAAATCTCTTTTAATTACTCCCAACAGCTCTTCTGTTCCCTGCCCGTGTACGCGTACTCACTCGAATTTTAGCTTTTGTTTAGGAAAATAGACGTTAACAACTCTCTAAACTAAAATGCCAAATTAAATGGTGGTAATTTAAGCTGCTTAGTTAAATTAAATGAATTTCTTCAACATGCGAGCTGCGACTTTTAAACAAGTGCTGCACGAATATATTTATCCCTATTCGTATACCGAAGCACGTTCTAGGTTCTACTTACCTAAACCTACCTTTGTCTACCCACATCTTGTACAAACACTAACCATCTACCATCGCATCAGCTATAACAAACCAAATGAAACGACGCGACACAGAGACTGTAAAATTGATTTTAAACGTCAACTTGAATGGTTTCTTTTGTCGGTTTAAATTGGGGAATTCATTTTTATCGTATTAAGAAAAATACGAAAATAACAGATAAAACAAACGATTAAACTGAAATTAAGATAGATATGTATCTTGTGTAAAAATTGTGAGTACACTCATGTTGAAAAGTTATATAAACAATTTAATTTTCAATAGATGTGATAAGAAAACTTAACTTGGATAATGCATAGCTAATATACGGCTTGGCTCAATTTAAGGATCGCCAATGAGGCTAAAATCGTACAGTTTGAACATTCGTCCAAGCCTAGGATATAGTCCGGGAAAATTAGATAAAAAATTATATATAACTTCGAAAAAATTCCGACAAATCTAAATTTTGGTGGAGAACTTCATTTTTATATCCTAAGCATTTTCTAAAAAGTACCAAAAATTTGTAGCGGTGCAAACATTTTTAAAGGGCCGGAAAGGGGGTAAGGTTCAGTTTTTTTCAAATTACTCGAAAAAAATAGTTTTTTTTTGAAAAAAAAAATTGTTGGTACACGTTGTAGATCATGTCATTCTACACAAAAAAACATTAAGGCAATTTTTATCGTACAATTGATAGATTTGGAGAAAAATGGTCGAAATTATTTGGGGTGTTGTAAATTTTTTCCAAACAAAATTTAATAATTTTATGTTTTTGGGTGGGGAAATGTTTTGTTTTTATTTATGTTTAGAAAAACATGTTCTATGAAAAGAAAAACAATTTTTAAGTGTGAAACCGAAAGGAAAATCTGGTAATTTTAAAAATAATAATTTATTTTATTTTGTTCAATAACACTCCCAGGACCTTTATTTTTCTCAAAATTATCCACAAAATGACATATCAACGACTTCTGTATGCCAGTATGCCAATTCGTTCTTAGGTTATAGCGTACCAAAGTTTAATTGTTCATCAAAATGGATATATAGATTAAATTCATTCGTTGAAGCAACAAGACTTAATATAGCTTCCGTAACGTATTTAAATCAAGCATCAAAACTATTAGTTTTCATATAGGAAAAAACATTGAATCAATGATGTTCCACTTAGATTCTAAAATTTAAAATTTTCATGTTTAACCCCGAATCATTCCTAAATATACTTAAATCAAAGTGGTTTTCTTTGATTTTACGTTGTTTTTTCTTTGGGTGTACAAACCATTTCATTGCAATCTGCCCAATGTTGCAGAAAATCCGGAGTATTTCAACGAGAACGTTATCTCTCTTCAAATCGACTTTACAAAATCCTAAGCTGAACACTAAGGATTGTCTACCTCTACCTTATATAATTACTGTAAGCACGCCTTATCTTATATCAACAGTTTCGAAACTTAAACAAATTAAATGCACGACTGGATCGCACGTACTTGCTCCTATGTTCGATCACATTATATGCAAAAGATTCTTAATAAAACGGCTAAATATATTTTTAAAGTTTTTCACTTAATTTTTTATATATAAAAATTCTTACACTTTTCTAAAAAAAAATTGGTATGAACATTTTAAATAATTAATAATTTAAATTCAAAAACAAAATTTCAGAAAAAATTGTCCACCCGTTTTCGAAATATTGAATTAAAAAAAAAAATATTTTTTTTTCAAAAATCCAAAAAAAAACTATTTTTCGAAAATTTTGAAGTCCAATACTATTAAGAATTTGCGGGAGCTCCTGTATTAAGTTTTTTTTATCGAAATCCGTTAAGCCCTTTATGAGAAAGTCGAAAATCAATAAAATGGTTGTATGGCAGGTACCGTTAATAACGAAATATTTTAAAAACTTTTTTGGCCGAAATGTAGACCATATCCAAAGTAGTACACACACCAATTTTTATCGAAATCGTTAGAGCTGTTTTTGCGATAATTAAGATTGTAGAAAAATTTGTATGGCAAGTACCGTTATTTTTTGGCCTAAAACAACAGTTCAAAAATCTATTTTGGACAATCACCTAAAACGCCTAAGCACCAAGTTTGAACCAAATCGGTTCAGCCGTTTAGGCTATAGATCGCTCTACAGACAGACAGACAGACGGAATTGCGGGTCCCAATTTTTTGGTGTTCTCTATGATAGTAATGTCATGTTTGATTGTTAGAACATTTTTTGTTAGGAATACATAACTTGCCTTATAGTACCTATAATCGTAAGTAATCAAATGCGTGACTAGATCGTACGAACTTGCTCTTGTAGCTAACAACTTTAATGAAGCTAAACATTGAGGTTTGGTTAGTTAGGTTATCCTATGCAGGTTTAAAGCCTATGTAGGTAAGATTACCTTGAGTCTTAGTATAATTAATTGTCGAATGGATGATTCAAGAAATAGTTACACGTAGGTACCTACCTACAAATGTATATTTAAATCTTATTTATGGATTTTAATTATGTAAGATAGGAGAATAAAATTTATCTACATACATATACATATACGAGTAGATGGAAACTAAGTATGTAAACATGAACATATAATAATGCAAATGAAGGATGTAGGTTGGTAGGTAGCTATATACATAAGACTTCATAATTTAGGTGCAATATGCATATATAAGTTTCATATGATTTTTAAAGACACATATGTATATTATAAATGTATGAGAGCCTACATTGTATTTAGTATTCAGTGACGTACGCAAAAATTCGTAAAAATGGAATAATAATAAGATAGAAATAAATGTATAATATGCACATAATTAAATGTTTTTAAATTGATTGGTTGTTATAGTTTGACGAAAAAACAAAGATGCAATTTGAATTCGTTGGAGCGGTTCTTTAATAAATTTTTTTTTTTTTGATAAAATCTTGAAAACATTTTTAGAAAAAAAAATTGAAATGTCCTTTTTAAGATATGATTAATATATATTTAAAATTAAAATTTCAAAAAAAAAATCTGTGACTGGTTTTTGAAAAATCGATTTTTCAAAAAAAAAAAAATTATTTATTTTTTTTAAATCGTAAAACTTTATGTTTGAAAATTTTAGTATGCAGTATTCTCGTATTAATAATTTTAGGGAGCATTTGTATAAAAAAAAAATATTTTAATCAGTGAATTCAATGTTGAGAAAGTCGAAAGTATTAGAGTTGTACCGAATAGTGATTTTGGACGGATACCGGATATTTGGCCCGCAGCTAGGCCGGATAGCCGAATTTTCGGCGCCCGGATATCTTCCCTAATGAAAAGTATAATAGTTTGGTGGTCTGATACTCAAATCAGACCAGTACAAGTAAGACCAACTGCAACATGCTTTTTTCCTTCTCCTCCATTTCCACAAGATATTCTTACTTTTTATACACTGCAAATATATGGCGCATTTGTTTTAATAAATGTTTTGTCATTGCATATACTGGATGAAGATTGAGATTGCTAGTTGAGAAGAGAAGATCATTTCTTTCTGGATTTTTAAAAAATATTAGTAGTAGTCCATGTTAGGTTTCATATACGCTTTTGATTTAAGTGATCCTTATACATTAAAATCCTTTTGCGTTGCCCTTTGATTGTTTATTTCGACACGAAATGTTAGAAGTTTACATTGATTTTTTGTTAATTATTATTCATTTTACAATAAAACATAATGGATTGCAAGACAATATTAACAACATGTTTTGAACAACAATGAAAAACGACTTCTAGGTGTTGCAATTAATCCATTTATGCTTAATTTAATTAATTGAAAAAATCAATGTAAACTTTTAATATTTCATGTTAAAATAAACTAGCCCTGAAGAAGTTGGTGAAATCCAATAAAACGTAGGGTAAAATATGAAGTAAGGTTATTTTACTTGCATACAGAAGAAAGTGACCAACATAGCCTGAAAAAACCTTTAAACATCAAGTCATAAAAATAAATGGTCGAGCTAATAAATTTAATCAACAAACTATTAGTATAATACTAATATTAATAATTATTATTTATTGTATATACTTTATATTTTTTGTTTTAAATGTATTATTAATTATTATCAATATTCTTATAAACTCTAATTGATAAAAGTAGCTACATAAAATAAAAATATAAATAAATAAAAGTGCATATGAATGCAGAAAATCTAATTTTCATTCACCATAATGTGGCTGTGGAAAACGTGCAATATTAAATTGCTTTTTATTATATGAAATAAAATCAATCCGATCATTTAATTAAGGTCTTTTAAGAAAATTGTATTTAAAGGGAAAAACCCCAAACAATGATTTTAAAAAGGTTTGAACTTTTATTTTGTAGTCGGGTTAAATTGCTAAGTAGAATAAGAAACACTTTATTGATCACAAACGATTAGAAAATTAAATAATAAAAACAAAACAAAATTTGTAGGTATTACATTTTAATTTTTTTTTTTTTGAAATTTGAATGCATTTCGAACTAACTATGGTTCATCATCAGCAATACACTAATTTGGAAAAAGAACGAAGAAAGAAAGGAAAGTAACAATCAAAACATTACAAGGAAATAGAAGAAAGCTTTACATTTTTGAAAACAATTAGAGTAAAACAGTACATTAAACAAAGTCAATACAGAAATGTTTTCTACAAAATTGAGTCTGGAACAAGTATGGGAAACCCTTTGTCCCCACTTATAGCGGAAGTTTTCATGTTTTCCTTCGAAGCAAACTTAAAAGAAAGAGGATTACTCCCAAGAATTTGGTTTCGTTATGTAGATGATATTTTTGCGGTGATAAAAAGTGTAGAAGTAGATTCAGTTTTAAATACACTCAATTCCGAGTTCGACACCATAAACTTTACTTATGAACCAGAAGAAAATCAGGAGCTGAATTTCTTGGACTTATCCCTGTCAAGAAGAAAAAACGAAAAAATTGAATTTGGTGTATATAGAAAACCAACAACAACCAACCGATACATCACAAACTGGTATACGACTCTTACAGCCCAATCCAACACAAACTCGCTGCATTTCATTCAATGGTTCATCGCCTGTGTAAACTCCCACTTTCAATCGCAAACTATGCCGCGGAATACAGCCTTCTAAAAGATATTGCTGCCATCAATGGATACAACTTATCTGTAATAGACCATCTCATAAACAAACACACCAAAAAACTTAAAAAAATCAGAATTAACTACTTTTTACAGACAAAACAAAAAAACTTCACGAAAAACAACAACACAGAAAGAGCTTCGATGACGTATTTCCCACCGATAACTAACAAAATACACACAAAATTAAAACAACAAAATATAGAATGCGTATTCTCGAGTAATGGAAAATTAAAACATATGCTAGGTTCAACCAAAGACAAATCCACAGTTATTAACAAATCTGGGATATATGAAATTAAATGTGGAGATTGTAAATCTGTTAACATCGGCCAGACAAAGCGGAGCATTGGTGTCCGTTTCAATGAACACTCGAATCACATCAAGTTCAACAGAACCGAAAAATCCTCCGTCGCTGCACACGTCCTCACCCACAAGCATTTCAACGTAAGCCTGGAAAATGTAAAGCTCATTAAACTCGTCACAAACCACCGACGACTTGATGTATATGAAAGCCTCTATATCCACAAAAACAACAACACCATGAATAGTGATAATGGAAATATTATATCACATTTGTTTAACTTTGTTTAATGTTCTCTTTTACTCTAATTGTTTTCAAAAATGTAAAGCTTTCTTCTATTTCATTGTAATGTTTTGATTGTTACTTTCCTTTCTTTCCTCGTTTTTTTCCCAAATTAGTGTATTGCTGATGATGAACCACAGTTGGTTCGAAATGCATTCAAATTTCAAAAAAAAAAAATTTAAATGTAATACCTACAAATTTTGTTTTGTTTTTATTATTTAATTTTCTAATCGCTTGTAGTCAATAAGGTGTTTCTTATTCTACTTAGTCAGCAATCAGATCATAAAACATAATATTTTGGTTTTTTGCTTGCTAAAAAAAGGCTATCTGGTATTCGGCCGAATACAAAAAGATTATTCGGGTCCAGCCGGATATTTAACCGATTACCTACCGGATATCCGTCACAACTCTAGAAAATATGAAAATTGGTTCTATGGGAAGTGCCGATAATAAGTACGCAAAATAAAATATGTTTATACTTAAAAGTGGACTGTGATAATTAAATAACACACACATTTTTTTATAAAAATTCTTGGAGCCGTTTTCGAGAAATACATTTTTTTCTGAACAGTTATTTTTAACATTTGTATGGGAGGTACCGATGTTTTTTATTTGAGGAATATAGTTTTTTATTCAAGATATTGTCAAGAAACTGCCAAATACGAATTTTCGAAAAAAAATCCATTAAGCCTTTTTCGAAGTTATGAGTTTTCAAAAAAAAAAGTTTTTTTTTTAAATTTCCAAATTAACATTAGTGTTTAAACATTTTAGGAGTTTCTGTGCAAACAAATTCAATAAAATCAAATTAACTGTTTTCCAGAAAATTAAAATTGAAAACCAAAAAAATGGTACTAATAGCGGTACCAAAAATAATAATTTTTTTGGCAAAAAAAATCAACGAAATATTTCTTTTCCTTTCATTAATGAATTACTTTTTTTATAAGAATTGTTGTAGCCGTTTTTGAGAAAAATAAGTTTATTTTTTTTGGCTCAAAAAAAAAATGTATGGGAGCTACTGTTATTTGTCGTTTTAAAAAAAATTAAAAAAAACGTGTGGGCATATTACCGAAAAAACAATATCTACCAAGCTTGAATCCATCCAACTGCTTACGCTGACAGACAGACGGAATTGGGGGACCCACTTGCTGTTCTCTATAATCGTAATGGCATGTTTGATTGTTATTATTTTTTTTTTGTACGAATCCATAACTTGCCTTATAGTACCTATAATCGCAAGTACAAATTTGATTTTGAACTTTGTATTCAAAGGGATAGGTGAAAGTGGAAACTTATAAAATATTACTCCACATAAAAAAGTATCATTTAATAAATTAATTAATTAATAATACACCCACATTTTTGATTCAAATGTTAATAAGGGCGAAACCTCCCATTTCGTTTCGAGCGAATTTCGTACATCCAATTTGCGATGACTTTTGTATACAGACAAATCTGCGGTTGAACTTTGCGCTCTTATGGTTGAAGTTTTTAATGCGAAAAGTAAAAAATTCTCATCCCTGATAAAAGTCATTCCATCCCTAAAATTAATTTTTCGCACATCATTTAAATATTGTTCAACCAAATATTCATTATCCCCCATAAATTCTAACTTTTTTTTAATGATAATCTAATAACAAGGTGAAGCAAGACATTTTCTCACCAGTGTTGTACTATAACTATTTTTAAAATGAACAAACCAAATTAACCTTTAAATGCCCACATAAATATTATAAAAAACCCACACATACTAACGTAACAAGGTAGTTTCATGGTTGTCCCATAAATCCTCGATTTTTTAAACAAAATCCCACAGTTTTAAATAAATACACGACAGTCTTATAAAGTGAGCATTATACATCGAATCCTTCGATCTCAATTTAACATTGAACATTCATGTAAATGACTTTTAATTCTATCGATTAAAATCGACTTCTGGTTTTTTTTTCATTTAAACATGGCCGCATAATTTAAAACCTCATTAGCAATTTAGAGCAATACAATATACCCAGAGTCGATGACACACAGAGTTCAGTTGTCGTCTACGAAGGAATAATATATTTTAGGGACTTCTTCAAGCCCTCACCTTGATTTTTTTCATTAATTTCCTGTCTACAGGGTGACAAACACAGACAAAACCGCTATTAATCACCAACCAAATGAGTTTTCATTTTCCCTTTGCAACAGTCAAAAACAACAATCCCAAATACGAGTTTTTTCTTCGAGTTGAAATTCGGAGATTACACCCAAAGACGACATTTGACATGCATTTTATTTGTGTTTTACCTATTTTTTTTGAGGATACGCTACATATTAGGGTGTAACCCAACGAATGAGGGTGTGTGAGGTAAAAGTGTCATTTTTCAATTTAAGCCCAGAGAATGTGTTGTTGTGTGCTGGCGATATGACTTAACCTTATTGAAGTAATAGATTTAGAGAGGAAACGTCTTAAGCCCCAAATACCAACAAATTCTGCGTAAGTTCTTTATATGCAAATCAATGGATTGGATTTTTTTGTTACGTAGGTACTATCCACACAAGTTTAACCCATAATACAATGAATGACAGCTTATGCTAACTGTATACTTAAATAGCGAAGGTAGATAAGGTAGGTAATTGCGTGTCTTCTCGAAATTATAATATTATAATATATGTCGTTTTAATGTAATTTTTCCTCTTTTACTTTTGGTTTTCGGCAGAACGACAATTACGTGAAAAGCTACGTGAAGTAGTTAAATATTCAAAGTGCGATTAAATATTACATTATGTATTATTGTATTTTGTTTATGTTATATTCCATATTTAAATCTAAGATTCTAAAAAAAACTTGTTACCTTCTTTTTGAATTTTTAATTTTTGGGGGTGACTGTGGCGCGATCCACAAAAAAGCAGACCCTCTTAACTGCGCCAACTATAGAGGAATAAGTCACTTGAATATCGCGTACAAGATCCTTTCTGCTGTATTACGTGAACGTCTGAAACCATTTGTCAACAACCTGATTGGACCCTATCAGTGCGGTTTCAGGCCAGGAAAGTCCACAATCGATCAAATGTCCACGCTACGGCAGATCCTGGAAACTACCCAAGAACTCCAAATCGATACCCACCATCTCTTTATCGATTTTAAGGCCGAGTAGGATAGTATTTATAGAGACGAGCTATACATAGCTATGTCTGGTTTTGGCATCCCCACAAAACTCATCCGACTGTGTAGGATGACGATGTAGAACTCTCGCTGCTCCGTCAAGGTTGGTACTGATCTCACCGTAGCTTTTGATGTCAAGAAAGGATTCCGACAAGGTGATGCGCTATCGTGCGATTTCTTCAACTTAATACTTGAAAAAATTGTAAGAAATTCCCAAGTTAATTCTACTGGCACAATTTTTTTTCAAGTCTGTGCAATTGTTAGCATACGCTGATGACATAGACATCATTGGCAGAATCCAGAGAGCTGTCACTGGAGCGTTTGCTAACATTGAAGCTGAAGCGGCTAAGATGGGACTAGCAGTCAATGAGGCCAAAATTAAGTACCTGCTGTCCACAAAAAGGGACACACAACACCGCCGGATTGCACAAAACGTCACAATAGACAGGTACAACTTTGAGGTAGTTAGGGACTTTGTATACCTCGGATCGGCTATAATATCTAACAACAACATCTCGTTAGAAATAAAGCGAAGAATAACTCTTGCCAATCGCTGTTCCTGTGGGCTAGGGAGGCAATTGAGTAGTAAAGCCCTCTCTCGAAAAACAAGACTCTGATCATCCCAGTCCTGCTCTATGGCGCGGAGACATGGACTCTATCAAAAGCGGATGAAGATATCCTTAGTCGTTTCGAGAGTAAGGTTCTTCGCAAGATTTTCAGGTTCAACCACGAATTATACGAGCTGTACAGCGACATTGACCTGGTACAAAAAATACGTATATCACGTTTAATATGGCTAGGTCATGTAGAGCGTATGAACAACAATGCTCCGGCTCGCAGGATATTCGATTCCAACCCAGAGGGAAGACGCAGTCAAGGAAGACCTCGCCTAAGGTGGCGCCCTCAAGTGGAAGATGACCTCAACCAACTTGGAGTGCGTAACTGGAGGCAGCTAGCCAAAGACCGAGCTAGTTTTAATTTTTAATTTTGGTGGGGGCAAAACCCCCATTTATTCGGCTTAATACAAGCTAATTCTTAATCTAACTTAAAAACTAAGAACTTATGCTAAGGTTAGTGAGGGGGAGGACGGTTCAGAAGCCGGAGTTTTAAGAAAGGAGTACTCAGGTTAAAGTCGAAGAAACTTATGTTTGAATTAACAGCCCGTAGCATGCGAGAGACAGGTTCGTTGGAGCCTTAAGATGTTTGGTGGGGGGGTATATAAAAGAGACGAGGGTGACGTGTATTACGGGGATTGGTATTAAAAGAGATGGAGTTGTAGAGCGACATGCAGTCAACGGAACCGGAGAGTAATCGATGAATGAAGAGAATGTCTGCTATCTCTCTTCGTTCTTCCAACGAATTCAGGTTCATTAGTTTAAGTCGATCTAGATAGGGAGGCAGAATCAGAGGATTGTTCCATGATAGACCTCGAAGAGCAAAGCGTAGGAATCGACGCTGGATGCTTTCGATTCTGGAGATATGAGTAAGTTGGTAAGGGGACCAAACTTGAGAGGCGTATTCTAGCAGTGGACGAACAAATGATATGTATAAGGACCGGGTTACATAGGGGTTGGAGAATTCTTTGGACCATCTTTTGACGAAGCCGAGCACTGAGTTTGCTTTGAGAATGATATCGTCTATGTGAGTGAGAAAATTAAGCTCTGGGTCACATAAAATGCCAAGGTCACGAATATTATCAACGGTGGGTATAGGTTGATTATGGAGCAGGTAGAGACGGGGAGGAGAATTGTTACGTTTGCGTGAAAAAGTAATTGATAGGCATTTGACGACGTTAAGCTCCAAGCAATTTTTTAGACACCAAACTGAAAAACTGTCTAGATCCTTTTGAATAAGGGAAGAGTCATGTGTTGAGGAAATGGTCTTGAAAAACTTGGTATCATCGGCGTACAGAGAGACAGAAGAATGTTTGATGACCCTCTCAATATCATTAATAGCAAGAATAAACAAAAGTGGGCCGAGGTGGCTGCCTTGGGGGACACCGGAGGTAGCTAAGAAAGGGCAAGAAGTGGCAGATCTAAATCGAACGCTGTAATAACGGTTTTCAAGGTAAGAAGAAATCCACTGTAACAAAGAGGGTTCAAAGCCGAGAGTGGACAATTTGAAAAGAATAAGCTTATGGGAAATTTTGTCGAAGGCCTTGCTGAAATCGGTTGAGATAACATCGACTTCGTAGCCTTTTTCTAAGGCTGAAAGGGTGACGGATACAAATTCAACAAGGTTAGTGGTTGTAGACCGGCATTTGAGAAAGCCGTGCTGTGAGGAGGAGATGAGTGATTTGCAGTGGAAACTTAAGGTTTCATACAAAATACTTTCAAAGATTTTGGGTAAGTGTGAAAGCTTGGCGATGGGACGATAATTGTTAACATCGCTCTTCGGACCCTTTTTGTGAATGGGGGTTATGAAAGATGATTTCCATATGTCAGGAAACTCTCCTTTACTAAGGGAAAGGCTGAAAATTTTTGAGAGAGGGAGAGAAAGGATGGAAGAGCATTTTTTTAGAAGTATGGCAGGGAGACCATCTGGACCAGGGTTGAATTCATCGTTAAGTTGATTCAATTTATATTCGATAAGATGGGGATCAATGGAACGAGGGAGAAGCGGTCCAAGAGAAAAACTTTGTAAATAATTGAAATAGGCTGAATCAGGAACAAAGCAGTCATCGGCAAAAGATTGTTTGAAGAACGTGGCAAAAAGGTTGGCGATAGTGTTAGGATCGTTTGAAGTTTCGTTATTGAAAGAGAGAGAGGTTGGGTAGCCATCGGATTTTCTTTTGTAGTTAACAAACTGAAAAAATGACTTAGGGTCTATGATAAGGTTGGATTGCGTTTCCATTAGATATCGCTGGTAAAGGGAGTTGTATAGCTCGGTAAAATGGAGATAAGAACCAAGATAGTTAGAGTAGTCAGTAGGAGAACGAGAGCGGATGTAACTTTCCCACAAATTATTTCTTTTATTTCGCAGAGAACGAAGTTTGCGATTGTACCAGGGTGGGGAAGTAGACGAGGTTTTGTGCCGGGAAAGAGGAACATAAAGAGAAATAGAGTTAAATATTTCTCTGTAGAACAAGGTTAAGGCATCATTAACGGTTAAGTTTTCAAAATTGAAGGAGACTTTGTTGAGGTATTCATTTATTAGGCGATAGTTTGCTTTATGGAAGTCGTAAGAAAACAGATCCGTAGGAGGGGTGGACTGTAATGGAGAATCGTGAAAGAATGAGATAAGAAGGGGAGGGTGGAAGTTATCGATGGTTGATAGAAAAAGGGCACTAGGTGATACAGATGCGTTAATAGGGTCTGTTGTGAAAATAAGGTCAAGTTGCCTACCCATGAAATTTGAAATGCCACTAACTTGGCAGAGGCTTGAATCAGCAAGGCTATCTAAGAAAAGACATTCTTTGGCAGATGTGGGATTGGAAGCAAAATAAAACGAAAGATCATCTGATGGAGACCATTTTAAATTAGGAAGGTTGAAGTCACCGAAAAGAATGATCTCATAATTGGGGGTCACTCAAATCGGTGATGTGATCAATCATTTTAATTACAAGTTCATAGGATTCGATAGTTTGTGAAGGTAAGATATAGCAACAGACAACGTAAAGTGACTTTCGGGGTAGTGAAATCTTAATTGACACATAATCAAGGATAGGGGAAGAAGATATGGCAATAAGGGAAGAGTCAATAGTATTTTTTACAGCAAGAAGGAAACCACGGTTAGGGCAAACATTGGTGGGTCGGTTAAGATCGTCATCGCGATAAATGTTAAAGGTAGAAGGGAACAATTCTTGATTTTTGATGCTGGGGATAAGGTTCGTCTCAGTCAGTGCGTATAAATCGAAGGGTAAGGCATGAGTTTGTTGCAAAACTGACTGAGTTTTGGAACGAAGGCCTCTTACATTTTGATAGTAGAAAGAAAAAGGGAGATTTTTGGAAGAAGGAGAAGCGGAGGTTGGGAAAATATTAGAAGCGAAAAAACTTTATCTTGGTCAGCTCTGCTACGTTGAAGGTGCGAGATCCGCTTTGAGTGAATATATTGCCCCGATAGCTGGGGAGGCATGTTGGTTGAGGCCCAGGGTTGCCCCGAACTGTAGCACCACGTAAGTAAGTAAGTAAGTGGCGCGATAGTTGTGTGTTCGCCTTTCAACCTCATGGTCACAGGTTCGATCCCTGCCGTAGTCTATGTCCTCTTATTTTTCCATTAAAAACCAATTCTAAAAATAAATGTCATACAATGAGTTGCTGGTTTACTCATTACATGCTGTTTAGACATAGAACTAACAACATGTGATTGAGTAAAACTAGTATACAGATAAAATATGACAAAGAATAAAAAAAATAATGCGAATTATAAGGGACATAGATAAATAAGACACACACATTTCTCCGCATTAGTTCAGCCGCCATCCCTGGAGATAAAATCTGAGACAACAACCACCTTCAGTCTCAGAACATCGCGCCACACATCTTTCCTATCCTTCTTTCTCTTCCTTAACCTCACGCCCGCGCTGTGTTGAAACATTTAAAAGGGTAGAATAAACCCTTGAGCGCGGGTATATTATAAAAAAAAATATATTTATATTAAATAAACAACCAAATGCAACATCGGTATAAAGTAGCCGTGTTTTTAGGGAAATGTGATTTCCCAAAAAAAACGCATCCGCAGCAGCCTTATTTTTATATCTAAAGTTGCCATTATTGACCATCTGTCAAATAATTAAATGTAAAAAATCAAAATATAATTTTTTCAGTTTAAAGGCAAATACTGAACACTTTTGTGTGATTATGACTATTCTGAATTTTGATGAGATTGTATGTGTGAAAATAATTGTGTACGTGGAAATATTCAAATTAAAAAAAAATGTTTGTTGCATAATTTTATGATACAAAAAATGACAACAGTCGAGTTTGACGTTCACTTCTGGTTCTGATTCTGATTTCAAATCCAGAAGCAATATTCTCTTCTTTTCCGAATTAGAACTGTCATTTTTTCCGAAGTGAACACTTTCAGAAGAGTCCGGAAGGCTTCCGGATTGCCAAATAAAAACGTCATAAAACTTGAATTAGAAAATCGAAATAAAATGTAATATAAATGAAGCAGTAAGAAATAACTTAAAGTTAAGTTTGCCATATATGCATGGTCCTAAATGTTGATTATAAAATTATTTTATGTTTGTCGTTTTTAATAAATCAGATCTTGTGCACGTAAGGGGGTATGTTCGTAGAGTGTTTGCTTGCAAAAATGCTTGCGTTCATTATTTAAGTACAGGGTGGCGCACGAATCGTGCTACAATAAGAATATATATAACTTTTATTTAAATCGATGTATTTCATTAATTTTCTTTTTTATTGGATTAAAAATTAAATTTTATTTTAAATAACTAATGGTTTTTAAAGATGATAGACCGCTGACCTCCACGCTCATCCACACATATGCGGCACCTGACCAAAAAATTGTTAATTGCGGCCTGAAGGATTGAAATTGGGATCGCCTCATGGACTGCTTCAATTCAGTCAAATTCCTGGGTTTCGTCTTGTACACTTCCTTCTGCCTCATAAAAAAAGTCTGGTGCAGTCAGGTCAGGTGACCTTGGGCGCCAGCGGAAAGTGCAGTTTCTGGATATCAATTTGTTTGGGAATTTTCGTTGGAGCTCCGCCATAACTTGTGTGGCTACGTGTGCACTTGCTCCATCTTGTTAAAACCAAATCCTGCTAAAAAAGAATACGTCTTCGGCGAAGTTCTGGGTAAGAAAAACTCCTTCAACATGTTTAAATAACAGTCCCCATTGACAGTTTGTGTTACACCGTTTTCTTCAAAGAAGTATGGCCCGACAATACAGCTTGACAAAACTGCGCACAACACAGTGACTTTTCCGTCTCATGGAGCATTTCTGGATTAGATGCACTCCATATACGGCAATTTTGCTTGTTAACATTGCCGTTTAAGTCAAAATGGGCCTCATCAGACATGAACAAACAATTTATCAATGTGTTGTCTTCTTCGGCCATTGCAATCATTTTTCGGCAAGATTCCAGGCGAGTCCTGAGGGTTTAACTTGCTTGTAATTTGGACTTTGTACGGAAACAAGCTTAAGTCACCATGAAGTATCCATTGTAATGACCGTCTGCTAACTCCAATTATTGGATTTGCATGTATTGCCGATGCAACAGCCACGATTGTATCCTGAACCCGAACATTGGGATCTCGATTATACGGTCTTCCTTCGATGCTTCCGGATTCGGCAAACATGTTCACCAGCCTCATAATGGTCCATCTACTCGGGGGAGTACCGCCAAACTCTAGCCTAAATTCCCTTTGGGCGGAAATAACGGACTGCAAAGAATGGTATCGCTGCACTATCCAAATCCTTTTTTCATTATCCCAAGTATTCATTTTGATAAATCTAAATAGTAGCCTATAAAATAAAAAAATAAGCCGATTACTCACACTGAAAAAAAGTTATTACGTTTTATTTTTTTTGTAGCACGATCGAGGTGGAGTAGAGAAGTTAATTAGGATTGAGTTATATAAAATATGAACGGAAAGCTTTTTTTTAAACTTGTTTAGTGAATTTAAATACCACCACCTTCTACATCATCAGCATAATTTTTTTATCAAGTACTATATTACCATTCTCATATCGGCAGACTTTCGTTCTAGCCTTGGGCAGGTTGGTTTACATGTCGATAGAACTTTCGGACATCATCTCGGTGTCTCTGACGGTCCTTATTATTTTTAGATTCAAGCACCAGCTTTTCGTGATCCCTTTTTTCCTTCCTGAGAAGTCAGTGTTCTTCCATTTTTATTGCCCGGAAGGACCAAGAATGTTGTGGTGATCACCTAGTGAAAACCAGCACATCATTAGCGACCGCCCTTTTGATGGGTTTATTGACAGTGTCTTCTCTAATCCAATTTACGTGATTTTGTTGGAGAACTGGCTGAGAGATTAATAGAAACGTGTCGAGCACAATTTCTGGCAGCCTCTTGCGATTTTAGCTTCGCGCTATCAAATCTTTTCACAGTATCTGCTCCGCCTTGTGACGTCATGAAGCATAGTGGTTTCGAACATCCACTGTTCTGAAAGCAATTACACAATATTGAAAATATATCAAAACCGAGTAGCCGGGGTATAATGTGATATCTTATTATTTACCCACTCCCGCATTTTTATTACCTATAAGTCGTTTGTTAAAGGAAAGTGACTGTCGCACTTACTGCGATTTCAAATTTGATAAATATCGACACAATTATTAGATGCGTTTTATTATCTACGGGTCTGGATCGGGGCTATTTTTTAACACGTATTACAAAAACAACACAAGATCCATCCAGGTTTCTAACGGGGTTTCAATCTGGGTTTGCAAATATTAGTATTAAATCCGGCGAACAGAGGGTACCTATATATCAGTACATAACCCAGATCGTTTTATTTTTACGGGGTGAACCATATGGGTTATTGGCGATAATAAAACACTGCTAATATTTATAACACTAAAAGCCGATTTTTCAATCTCCAGATAAACATGCAGTTAGTTGCCAGAAGAATACGCTTACTAGACTGTTAAACAACCGGATAACAACATCGAATTTTTCAATCAAGAAAAAACAATCTATAGAATAATTTAATTTGAACGTCACTTTTATTTCGAGTATCGAACTTTTCATAGACATTAATTTTTTGTTTAAAGTTTATTTCAAAACAATAATTTTTCAAAGTGTTTTTGACATCGAAAATAGCTATTTATTTTATTCTTCAATTAACTCCTTATTCCATTCTAAAATGAGCATATAACTAAATTTTTAAATAGTCAGTTAAGCAGTCAGTTAGTACATATTCTCCAGATAGAGCAAAAATAAGTTTTTCAACAGTCAAATACAACTTACTCTAGGAATAAAGTTATCTTCTCATTTTAGAACGGAATAAGAAGTTTACTGAGGAATAAAATAAACAGCTATTTTCGATGTCAAAAACACTTTAAAAAATTATTGCTTTGAAATAAACGTTAAACAAAAATTAATTTCCATGAAAATTTCGATACTCGAAATAAAAGTGACGTTCAAAGAAAGATATATGCATTTTTGTTTCCGCTTTCTTACTCCTTTAAATTTTTCTGGAAAATTGCTGTTACGATTTTGATTAAACTTCGTGCATGTGTTTTGCTTTGATGGCAAAAATTTCGCATAATTAAAATAATTTGTCTAGGTTTTTTGGAGAATATAGCTATCTGTTAATGGGCTGACTTTTGAACACGCTGTTGAATGACTTACTCTACAGGTTTCCAGTAAGTTTAATCTGAAAAATATGGTCTCCCCATAATATGTAATATGCATTTTGCATAGCTTACTCATGGCCTTAATTGAAGAAAATGTCCCAAATAACTAAACCTTCATCGCAGGATTTTCGTTCTGAGATGAATACCGTATTTCGTTACCACCCACGCGGGCGATGGAAATCCCTAATGGATATTTCTGTGGTCATCACATTTGGGAAAGGTTCTTCAAGAGTTTCGTGGTGACTATGTGGTTATGTTCGAATGATACATACGAACATCAATTTATTGGAGTGGTTAACCAATGCTTAGATAGAAAATTACAATACATACCAGTGAAATTCGTACTCCAAAACCGTCCTTTTTGGCATAAGTGAAATTCGATTATTGTGGGATAGTGCTGCTGACCTAGAAATGGAAAGACAGAGGATATCCTTTACAGGTATATGGATGTTTGTAGGCTAATTTGAGCAGGAAGACATTCTGATTAAGCCAATACATACATTTTGTATGCACCAATTGCTTCTCTCTGTAAAGAGGTAGGTATTTTCTCCACAAAAAAAAAATCAATTCTGTATCAAATTAAAAATCAATGTACAGGGTGGGTCAAAAGTGACTTCATAATTTAAAGTGATAATAACTTTATAGATTTAAATTTTTTATTAATAATTTATTTATGTATAGAATCATAAAGTCTGGTTGATGGAGATTTTTTTTTTATATAATGTGTCCCAAATGATCACTGGCTTCACGATTAAGGCAGGCGGCCTTTTCCAATAAAGCGATCTCCATAACACTTCGTAGGATATCTGGGCTTAGCTCCTGTATTTTATCAGCTTTGTTCTCCTTCATCTGCGGGATAGTGGTGGGTTTATTTACGTGCACTTTACCCTTCAAAATAACCCTACAGATAAAAGTATGATCCAGTCAAATCCCGAGAACATTCGGAGGCCAATTAAATCGAAAATTTTTGGAAATTATTCCGTCGCAGTAGGTCCATCCTGCTGAAACCACATCGCAGGACTATCAGCAATCGCTGGCCTCGAAAAATATTCGATCATAGCCTGATACCTTTCGATCGATAGCCCGATACCTTTCACCACAGTATTGGCGGCCTTGTTTTCAAAGAAAAATGTCCCAATAATCTTGTCTGTAATTACCACCAGTTACACCACACAGTACACTTCAATTCCACAACCCCACAATAAGTGATTATTTTCAAAATTAAATTTAATTAGTTTGATTTTTTTTAGTTCATTTTAGTAAATCTATTTGTTTTATAAGCACCTTAAAAAGGAAGAGATAAAGAATTAATAACAAAGGAGTTATGATTCGGAAGAGACTTCTGATCCACCCTGTATTAATAATTTTTTACTACTTTTTCCTTCGCGCTTTCTTGTAAATATAAAAAGTGTAATTTGCTTAATTCTTATTCCGGTGAAAACTGTGTTACCGACACGAATTATCACTTTTCTATCTATCGCTAATTCTCGATGACGTTTTTTGTTCATAAATTTCTCAAGGAGCTTACAAAAAAATGCTGAGTATATTCCCTTTAAATCTTGAACTACATGAGGTAGTTCGTGCAATCTATAGTCGTGCATTTTTTATTAAGTTCTATATAAGCAACAATGAGAAGGTAAATCTTGTGGAAAATGGCAGTAAAATTATTCCACACGCGACAATCACAAATTCGATAATAAAACCAATTTAAGAGAATGTCCTGTGTGTGCATCATTGTGGTATGGCCAAGCGTTCGTGATGCTGTAAGAACAAGAACAGTCGCACGCAATTTCAAAGTAGGTACCTATATAGGAGTACATCTCGAGAGTTGTCGTGAGAATCGAGAATGTGTATAAATGTAAGGAGATTATTTTTACTTGTGTGCAAAAAAAAACGAAACGGTTTTCCAATAAAGAAACCCCAGAATAATAAAACCGGAAAACAAATAGCTTGGGTTGTATAATATCATTTTTTAATCCTTTGCATGAGCGGTGTTTTTTTTTTTTTTTTGCTGTGCTGTGTGTATTTTAGTTTGTATCTTGAGTTTGGGGTTGTAAATGTATTGGTATATTAATATATGATGTAACATGGAAGTTTACGCCAACAAAAGGAAATTACTGTCTGCTTGACAATGGAACGATAGAGTCCATTGACGAAATTTACGAGAGAAGTTTCAAAATTCCTCTGCACTAACTTTGGTATGTATCTCACATTGCCATTTCCTCGGCAATGCTGATGATATAATGATGATTATGCTTTTAAGGTCCTTTGACCCTTTGGTCTTTTGATAACATAAAATTGAGTATATACATTAGATACTTTCTTAAGAATATGAGTTTAACTCACGCACTTCCTTGACAAGCAGTGTAATAATATTACTGGAGTTTAAATCGAAGTAAATTTGAAGAATTATCCCAAAAGGAGATTGAGTGAAACTTTTTAATTAATTAAAAGTGAAGTTCTTAATTTTTTAAACTTTAGCAGACTGTTTCGAAATAATTATTGTAATATTACCTATTTCACACATGTCTTTTCCGAAATGTCATAGATATTGGAATATGCCTCTAATCTGTTTTTTTTAAAAGCAGTCTTGATCCTAAACATTTTTTTTAATTTAATAATTAAAAAAAAACAGCATTAACAAGATATTCAATAAGTTTTAATCTTTTAATTGATTTTTCTAGCTGAGCAAACACTTCACGATGTTACCCGAAGGACATGGATGGGAACTTAGCTCACTATTAAGAGCAGTGTTGGCAACGTAAGTTACCATGAGTAACTTATCCATATAGTTACGCGTAACTAATTAAAATTAGTTAAATGTCATTTTTCACGTAACGTATGTAACTCATACAGCTAATAAATCCACATTTATTTGACGGTTCGAAGGCCATCCGATTTTTCAAGGGCATATGAATTAACGACCATTTTGAAAAGGTTTGCTCAATTTCGCCGGATGAAGTGGGAATTTTTAGCAATTTCAGAGAAAGTTTTGAAAGATTAGAAGCATAAAAATCGGCTAAAAAAATTAGACCCGTAACATTTTTTCGTATAATGTTTTAAAAATGAAATCTTAGGATTTATAAACTGATCCAATTAATTAACCCCATACGAATTTAACATTTTTAAAAGAAAGTTATTAATTTCAAAAACATAATTGCGTAACGGATACAATTATTGGCACCCTTAAGGATTTTTCAATTTATACGCGTAATTTTCGCAATAACCAAGTTAAAAATATGATATTAAAAAATAAAATATATTTTAATATAGAATTTTCTTTGTTTATTTATATTTAATTCTTATTATTTGTTTATTAAAAAAGAGTTAAAAATGGGATTTAAAAAAAAGCTTTCCAAAAACTACAGTTATTTGCATCCGACTACAATTATCGGCTTCCCAAAAATGTACAAATATTGGCACCTATGAATTATACGAAAACAATATTTTGTTTTTAGTTTTTGTATTTATAAAATGTGTGGTTCATTCAATTTCAGTAAAAAAAATAACATAAACATTTACCGCTTCTTTCGGGTTATAAAGAATAAAAAGAAATAATAGATATTAAATAAACAATAAGTTAAATATGAAAAAATAAATAAAAAGTCTACAAGAAAAAAAAATTAGTTCATACCGATCGCATAATATTATATTCGTTGAAATTAAGACCTGTTAATGTTTAGTAATACATGGAGAACTATTTTATATGATATTCTCTTATACATATTGCACATCTAAAACTACAAATATCAGTTTCAACTGTTTTGGTTATTGTATACATTGTACATGAAAAGCATTGTATTTTCTTCGATTTCTTCGACTGGATTCGCAAATAATTTCCTGATATGTTTTCCACTCCTTAGGCTGGTGTACGAAATTAAATTTTCCTAGCTGAATTCGTTGTACATTTCAAGCAACATCTGATTTTCTTAACCAACTAAACCATCCTTTTTCTGGTATTGCCTAGCTACAGAATGGGTGCTCTCTTTTGTAACTTTGCTTCAGAAATTCCTGGGCAGCAAAAAGAACATCTGCATTTCTTTTCTTTTCTTTTCTTTTCTTTTCTTTTCTTTTCGAAAATCTTTTTTCTTGAGAAACTGTTGGCCATTTCAATTCTTGTTCCTCAGTTAAAACTGTTGAGGGTCTTGGACGTCTTTTGAAAATGTTTTGCTCAATCGGAACTGCAGAGTGGAACGCAGTATTTTGTGGTATCTAGAAGCTGTTGTTTTAGATATATGTCCATTTTGTATGGCCAATAGAGATTCTTGAACATATCTTTCTTTGTACGTGTAAAGTAACGGTTTAATGGTATAGTTATTGACAGTCTTGAAAATATATTTATTGGCAGTGCCAATAATTAAAGTTCATAGAACCAGTTATAAGCACCCGATTACCAAAAATTGTAACCCCTTCTTTATTGGAACCAATTATTGGCCGCCTTTTAATTAAAAAGATAGCAATTAATTTCTTAAAAAATAGTTAAATACGAATAATTCATTATTATCTTATATTAAAAAGCATATTTTTGTATATAATATTCATATATTAATAACTAGAAACAGCTGACCAAATATTATGTCCTTAGCAAAAACACCAACAAATTTTCAAATTGTTCAAGTTTTTAAAACGTATTAACACTTTCACTTCCACACACCGACTGAAGAACTAATTAATCAAACCAAAGACGCACAAATGTGAGAAATAAGTAGTGGTTTAAGACTAAAACTATATTGGATTGATAAGATTGATACTTTTTGTAAGAATCGTAATGCAACGGCGGAAAACTCTGATAAACCTCAGAAACCAGATAATTTTATCTCTGCAGAAATGAACTGGCAAACTTTGTATGGAAAAAATTTTCTGCAAACCAGATAAAATTATCTCGCGAATTTGATGTAGAAAGCGTAGAAATAAACCTCATAAAGTTAGTTCAATGAAGATCTGCTTGTTTCCTACATTTACGCAAGTATTTTTAAGGGGGCGTTGATACAACGTTCAGCGGTAAGATATTCCTTTCTGCAATGCGGAAAACTATCTCGTTGCATCAATATCCTTAACATAATATTTTTATATCATTATAATATAATATGCAATTTTTTCTGGAAAATTTGGCACAACAACTCCAATCTTGAGTTTCAGAGAATATTTGAGGTATGAGTCACAGATCGTCGATTGAAGTAGACATAGGCCTACAAAACTGACGACTTGTTTTGTTAATTTGTTCAGACATTTATATATTTTAGTGATAATTTATAACTCAAAAGCAGCGACTTGTTGTTTCCAATTATATTCTTATGTGAATATTTCCGTGAAGAAATATCAAAAATGTGAAATTGTTAGATTTGTTACGATAGTTACTCGTAACTTATTAAAATGTGTAAAACTCGCGTAAATTACCAACACTGATTAAGAAAACGGGGTATATAATTCCCATTCGCACTGATGGGTCCAACATGGAAGAATGAACAGGAGCAGGTGCGTGTTGTAAAGATCTTAATATTAAGGAATCATATAAACTCCCAGATGAATGTAGCGTCTTTCAGGCTGAGATTTACGTTAGTGAAATGCAGCCGAGATGATCCATAGGAGAAAACTGATCGTACAGAGATCATATTTTTCATGGACAGCCAAGCAGCTATCAAAGAACTATACATTGAGACAATACGATCCAAGGAAATGGCAAAGTACTGAATACCATCGGTAACTCCAACCAAGAAAAAATCTGCTGGGTTCCTGAACATACAGAGCAATGTAAAGGGTAACGATTTAGCAGACGAAATGGTAAGAAAGGGTTCAATAGCAAATAGGGACAACACATCAGTAGCTTATTAAGTATGGGTTCTAAAGTCCCGATTGGCGTAGTGAAAAGGAAGATAGTTATAAGAAAAAGTTATAGTTATAAGAAAAAGCAAATTAATTTCCAGGAGCGACTGTGTTTATGGCCGAAAGTTTATAATGAAAAGAAAACCTATTATATTCTATCACTGAGTAAAAATAACAACAGAACCTTGATATGTGTATGATATAACTGGAAGTATGATTAAGAAATTTAGGAACTTTATTTACAATTCAACGACTTAAAAGCTAATGGGTAATTTAACAATTTCTGGTTTCTTTTATATAATATTTTGCGCGGGAAATACATCTTCATTTCGCGCCATAAATATTTGACATGTATTATATAAAAAGTATGTATGTGCATATTTTGACATATTGTCTTTAATTTGAATTCGAATTTGCATGTGCAATTATATGATGATAAGTATAGGGTGCATCAGTGTACTAACAGGACATTGGGGCATAGGCACAATGGTCACTAGAGTGGATGTATTAGCACCCGATTTCTGTAGGAGCTGTCAAGATGTTGATGAAACAGAAAACATTAAATACTTGTTCTAGCACTTTCCAAATCTACAAATAAGTCGCATCCGACACTTCGAAAACAGTACTGGTTTGTAAATGAACCAGTCTTCATGAAACATTAGTTAGGGACATCTCTGTGCCAGATCTCCGAGAATGAGCTTTCCCAGAAGTACGGGTATTACTGTTGAATTGTCTTATGCGAAGAATTCAACTAACAAATTCGCTACATTTTTTTTTAAATAGCAATAAAATAATTAATATTGCAAGGTAGCAAACATTGCGGTAGTCATCAATAGATGCGAATATTTCTGTTATACTTCTATGTAAGACCTTTTATTTTGATAAAATTTCTTGCACATTTACAAAAGCCTTAACATACACATACCAAGTAGTAAAAGTTGTTCAGTTTGTTCAATGCAAGTGCCACTCTTCGATAACACCGGAATGGAGACGGGAGCTGGATTATGCTATAACGACAGGAGAAGGCATTAATTAAGTATATTTTTTTGTTTAACATTAATAAATTAAATGCTCGTATTAATTTTTAATACAAAATAGCGAACCAGATTCTATAATGAATCTTAGTTTTTGAGAAATTAAAACAAAATTAAAAGTAGGTACTTTTTTCAAAGAAAACACTTATTTTTGGTTTTCACAAGTTTTATCTGCTTTGTGTTTGGTTAATTATTAAATTATTTAATTATGAATTAGTATTATGGATTATAATGAAACAGTGTCCAAACTCTTTCAGGGGCAATCCAAGAATAGTTGCTATCCTTCTGGGGCTAAGAGTGGGATTACGTCACTTCGTACCAAATCCAAAATCCGTTCCTCTATGTGGGTTGATCCATCAGATGACCTTCCTCCCCTTCGAATCTCCAACAACCCATGTTTCCGAAGACGATTGTGAAATCTTGCACAAAGTGAATGGTGGGGACATTGTCTATTGGGGAACCGTTCAGTGTACAATCTCTGTCGTTGCCGAATGGAACCATCGGCTAAACCTTAGCAATAGTGCATATCTGTAAATTCTTCCCGAGAGTTACTTGCCACCGTTTTGTGTTGACGATTTTTTTTAAATTTAAATATATGCCTGTAAGACCCAAGGTCTTTTAAATGCAACCTGAATTGCACGGCACTAGTTAGAAGGAAGAGAATGATAGGAAAGAATTTTTTTGTTGGCACAATGGATTTGAGAGCCAGGTATTGACTGTATCATTTTAGCCCATGGGCGGCATCCAATTAAAATTGGAAGTATAGAAAAGAATGCGCCTGGCATGGGGATCGAACCCACACGTCTAAGTTAGCAATCAAGCACTTTATCCACTGCGCCATTGCCGCCATTTGATACGGAATTTAGAAATGAGTTTGAAGCAGAATGTCCTTCCATATTTATTTGTGGTTAGGTATAACAAAGCAGTTCTGCTTAAAATTTGATCTGAAACGCTCACCAAGTGTTTGATATTCTTAAGCAGATTGCACATCATCTCCTTAATTATGGTGTGCACGAATAATGAAAATGTCTCTAGATTAATTCAGTGTCAACATAACCTAACCTAGGTAAGACATATTTGTTTATTTTAGGGCTGGCAATGAGACGAGACAAGGCGAGAATTTTGTTCGAAAAATTTAAGTCTCGTCTCGGTTTCGGTCTCGGTCTCGCCTAACCAAGTCTCGTCTCGGTCTTGGTCTCGTCTTTTTCTCGTGAAAGGCGTAGTAGTAAAAAAATGTAAGATAAGAAGCGCGTTGAGATTGAAAAGATAGAGTACGGTATCTCAGCAGTTTGTTTGTAAGAAAAATGGCGAGTGTGGATCCATTAATCCATTTAAATCGGAGCAATCCTTCAATGGATTTTGACATTTCATGGCTTGACAGAAAGGCAACATACTATTTTTTGACGTTTCGATCATAGTCTGAAAAATGAGCTATTTCTTTTCCAACGAAATGCATACATAAGTCCTTCGCTGGATTTTCGCTGTGCGCCTATCTGATTATAATTATATACATTATGTGGTTTGATATTTTAACGCGCATAGAATACTTCGTAAAAAAAACGTCTGAATATTAAAAAAAATTGAACATGAGTAGGTACAAAAAACTAATTCAACCAACAAATAATTTTCTAAGCGAAAATCGAAACCAAACCACCGAGATCGGCGAAACTCTCGGCGAAATACGGTGTCGTTTCAGTCTCATCTTGGTCTCGTCTCGGGTGCTTTTAAAGAAGTATCGTTTCATCGACGAGACCAAGCCCAAAATAAGACGAGACCGAGACTAGTCAGCCCTAGTTTATTTTTATAGGTAATTCTTTTTATTTCGGTAAGCGTTTAACTGTAACATGCAATTTTGATAAATTGACAATGACTCAATTAAAAAACATGGAATCTAAATAATCCAATTTATTTTGTTTTATCACTCGCTAAAACCCGGATAGTGTGCAATTAAAAATTAGAAAGGATAATCCGCTAATTTAATAATTGACCTGACACCTGAGACGATCAATCTTGGGAAAACAAACAAAAAATCTTTTTCTTGGAAAAAAGTACTTTTTTAGTTTCTCAAAAACTAAGATACATTTTAGCTTCTGGTTTCTGTTTTTATTGAAAATTAATAAGGGCATTGAATTTTGAAAACAAAAATAATATCTAATTAATTCCATAAAATTTTGAAAAAAAAATTGTTTAATTCTTTTTTCAATGGCAATGCGCAGTGGAAGTGCTTGATTGCTAACTAGGACGTGTGGGTTCGATCCCCACGCTAGTCGCATTCTTTTCTATACCTCCAATTTTAATTGGATGCCACCCATGGGTTAAAAATGAGACAGTCAACACCTGGTTCTCAAATCCACTGTGCCAAACAAGTGCCGTGCAATTCAGGTTGCAGTTAAAAGAGCTTAGGTCTTACGGGCATATAGTTAAAATTAAAAAAAAAAAAATTCGAGTCTGAAAATTAATTTTTCAAAAACTTTTCACTAACACAACTTCATTTAAAATAAAAATTAAAGAAAATATTTCTGGCTTTCTAAAAAGGTATAGCATAGCAATTTTTGTCTGTTATAAGTCAATTTTTCAAAAAACAATTTAAAAATTGGCCCTTCCGCCTTAACGGGGAGAAATAGACGGCGATTTTCTTTTAACCTAACTTACTCGCTCTAGATTTTTGGTGCACCTTATAGGTATCGATCCACCCTGTAGAACTTAAGTAATAATAGAAATACAGTGTCGTCAATATCTAATACACGCGGTGAGTATTCATTATGATAATTGCCATTTTCAGGGTAGCTTTTGAGTTCCCTAACAATTTCTTTAATCTGTTTCTCTATTGCGATTAATTCTAGCACTGCCTATGGCCATTCTGGCCATCCCCCTCTATGTTCCAACCAATTAGCCGTTCAAAAGAATTTAATTAAAATGAGGATTTTAATCCTAGACTATTTCATTTGATTCTAAAAAAAAGCATTCCAAATTTTTATTTGTAAAATATTGCGCAGTAAATACTAAGTTTTCTAACATTTTTTTTTTCAAATAACAAATATTTAATTTCGTTAAAAAATATTGTTTTTTTTTTAAATATGAAAGAAGGTATGTAGAAGAATTTTCATATTTGAACAAACTCTTAAAAATATATAAAAAAAAGTAAAACAAACAAAATCTAAAAATAAAAACCAATTTATTTACCCCAACTTATCCCACACATTTACCGACCTACTTCTGTTCTTTGGTAAACACTTTAATACAAAACCTAACTGACAGGAAGAGCACTTTGCTCCCTTTGAAATGAAATACCAATAAAACAAAAACTTTATATACACTCGTAGGTATAGGTATTGTATTTATATACAAAACAAAAGGGACAAGGATTAAGAGTGGACAGAAAACTCGGATTGATGAACACATTTAGCCGAAAAAAATTCGAATCTGACATCCATCCGAGAAGAAACTCTTCTCCATAAGACGAAACAAATTAAATGAATTGTTTCTACAAAAACGCCCCCCGCCCCCTCACCTATTTAAGAGAAGTGGAAAACTGTCTCTGATTGACTCGAAATCGTGTAAACCTTTCTATCAAATGCTTACAAAACAAAAATCGTATGAACTTAACTAAAAATAAAAATCAATACCAACAAAAAAAAAAAATAATAAAAACACAAAAAAAAAAATTGGAAAAAAAACCTTTAGGACTTATGAGCTAAGAACCCATTACAGCGATCTATATCCTACGCGGATTATAGTTTGTTTTCAGCCCTGGACAGACGTCATCCCTCTTCATTTTTCCAATATCTTCATTTACCTTAACCGACAGCTAAATGACGGCTTCGGATATTCCTTTCACAAACGGATATCGGACTTTGTTGAATACAGAGGCGGGCGGCTATACATACATACATATATACACATAGGTATGAGAACTCTCTTATTTTCGTACACCCAATTCTCAGAAAAAAAAGACTGCCGACCGCGCTTGAAGCAAATACATTTTTTAAGATGTTTTTGTCCGTTCATAGGTAGGGTATATCGTAGTAAATGCAAAAGAAAAAGTGTAAGAGGGCTTTAAAAGGGGATTATAAAAGGCAAGAACTTTGAGGGTCAGCTAAAGTTTTCCAGAGATGTCAGGTGTTTTCCTGGATGAGCACATTTTCGGGGAATTAATTATTTAACTTGGAAAATTACTTAAATTACTTGACTAGACTTTGGAACTTTTTACAAATCGAAACACAAAGATGAATTTCAGTATCTTATAAAAATTAATATATTCAAATTTAAATATTAAAATAGGTATGGCATTCTTCCAACATTTTGGTATTTCTAAAATTTGTTAAAAACGGTTATTTTGAATTAAATACATGCGAAAAACACTAATAAATCAAATTAATATTGAGCAAAACTCTCACATTTTAGCAGGTTCTCCAATAAGTCACTGTCAATTGACAACTTACTGTCTGTTTCTTGGAATGAATCCAAAGTAGAGCTTCGACGACCTTACGAATTTCTAATGCTTTGTTGCAATTTTTCATCACGAACCGACTCGAAAACATTATTTTAAGTTTACTTAATTACTATAAAATCCCGACGCGCGAATTAGACAACGATCGACGACAAAACAAAGTACGACTTATATGCTTTTATGCACGAGCAATGAATGACTCTCAAAAGAAATTCGAATTCGAGTTCGAAGTGCAACACGTAGATAGCACTTGGATGCTTTCTAAATGGACTAGCTCAGCTTAATGAGGTGGGTTCACCAGTCGAATTTATCTTACGGATTATGTTTTATTAATCGATTAATTAAAATCGATCGAAATGTTTTTATTGCCACACGGCGTACACTGAAAAAAAAATAGAAGGGCGACAGTGATTTTTTTTGTGAGTAAGGAAATCACAAACCTTCGGAGCGGAACCGACGCACGGTGGTATTTTAAAATAAAAACGAACGAAGAAATTATGTTTAAAATCATGTAAGTTATTTTTAATGGAAATTTAAGGTGCTTGGGAAACCTTGCAAGTAGGAGTAAAACCCAAGATCTTTTAAAACAAAGAGAACAAGATTGAAGGCTTACAATGAAAATGGACCGTTAACGCTCGGTCCCGAAAGAACAAAGGTACGTTAATTACGGCTCGTGACTTCGGCTCTACCGGAAAATTTTCGAAACAAAAGCCAACGAAATAATGAAACGAAATAAATAATTCTGAATTAAAAAAAAAAAAAACGAATTAAATAATTTGAAGAGAATAAAAACGAATGATTATATCTATATGTATATATCTTTCGACAAAGAAAAAAAATTAAAGAAAAATTAACACTATACTTAGTTTTTCCTGCTGCTACCTTTCTTTCCTAGGAAACTATTTTCCCACCTTAGCTAGCTCGACTCAATCTCCTTTTTCAAATTTCCTTTCTTATTTTCGATTCGCCAAGGTATCAATTTCTTTACGTTTTAATTTTCAGAACTTTCCTTTTCTTTTTGTATTTTTCCTTTTTTTTTTTCAAGAACCTCCTGTTCGCTATCTAAAAGGGTAAGAAGTGATTTTCCAGCCTTTTACTTTCGCTGGATGACCTCTTCTTTTTTTCCAATACCCAAGTGCTTTCGGCAACTCAGTGAGCGTGGATTTCGATCGCATTCTCGCCACCCTCCCTATATTTGCAGTTGAGATCCAGTAGCCATTCCTACTCGCACTTTAAATCCCAGCGTCATGCTTAGTCATCTTCGAATTTGTCGAACTCTGGCAGGACTTCCAGTGGGCGGCAATTCAAAGAGTTGCTGTTTTAAAAGAAAGTTTTGAAAAACCGAAAAGAAACTGAACTTTTTTTTCACGCACATTTCCCCCCTTTCGTTTATAACTAGTAAGGAAAAAACATGGTACCAAACTTTATACGTTTTAAAGGAAGGAGAGTTTAACTAATTTTATTTCGCGAATTTACTCTAAATCGTTGGGTTTTGCGCAGATTTGGGGAATAGGGAAAGGACTAGCAGTTAACGTTCCATCTTTTGCATTGAACATATAAATGATTGATTTAGGTTGGGCAAGCAGCCATTCTCGCAACGAGCAACTTCGGCATCGGAGACCAACTGTCATCCGTGCTTCTTTGGTACAGTCGAACAACCGTCGAATGAGATGAAGTGGATCACCCATCCACTTAAGTGTCAACCTTGGCAATCTCGATATTTTGTTTCTTCACTTTACCGAGAGAAAGAACCGATGGCTGATGGACCATGGCTGCCCTCTCTTGCTCTCAGTAAGACGAAAAAAACACCTGTAAAAATAATATGGAAAAAAAAGGAAAAAGGGAACGTAAAGAATAGTTTTTGTTGCGGTAATTTTTACCGTGAGAGCTTAACCAGTTCAAAATTCCTTTTCTTATTTTAAAATAAGATTGATTCTTGTATGTATAGATATTTCTAAAAAAAATTCTTTCAGAGACCACGTCCCCTGGATGGAAAATCTCAAATTTTCGATTTAATACCTACCGATGATATGCAAGACTACAAGATTCTACGATGGCGGGAAGTGCTCCAAAATTTTGATGATCAGTCAGTCAGTAGGTAAATTTTGATGATCAGTGAGTAAGTCAGTTACGGTTTTTTTTCATTATTGAGGCCTTATATCTCATGAACAACTTATGCTATACAAATTGGAAGAGGCGCCTGTGCTGCGCTAGCTTAGCAAATATTCGGAATTTAAAGATTCTAACTTTATTGGTACTGAAGTTAGAGGGTGGTCGCAAATCGCCTGAGTTTGATCCTGTAAAAAGGGTGTAGTGCCAAAATTTGGCTGAACAGTACCCTGCGCTTTGATCAAGAGTTTTTTTTACAATTACCTTTCCTGAAAATTATATGTACATACAAGCACCATACCATTATTTATTTTAACTTGCGATTATAAGTACTATAGTTATAAGTTTGGTAGACAATCAAACATGACATTACGATCATAGAAAGCACCAAGAAAGTGGGCCCCCAATTCCGTCTGTCTGTCTATCCTAGAATCTGCAGCTTAAGATGTTCGGTGGATTTGCTTCAAACTTGGTACATATTGTTTTTTCGGTAATATTCCCACCCTTTTTTTTTATTTTTTTAAGGCGACAAATAACAGTAGCTCCCATTCATTTTTTTTTGCCAAAAACAAAAATCATATTTTTCTCAAAAACAGTAGAGGTAAGAAATGACGATGTACCCTCGAAAGCAAACATTGATTTCGGTTTTAGTTGTTGCTGAGAAATAGGATTCCCCGTTGATCCCGATTAGCAGGCAACTTGGCGATCAATTCCGTAAACTTTAATTGCTGTACTGGTATGTCATTTAAAGTGGACTTTTTGGGCAATTTAAATACACGTTTGCTCTCGGAGTAGCCTTGGACCGAAATTAGATTCCTAACTGATTTTCCCTCTTACTGATCCTGAGCGACTTATGGGCCTACCCGACTTTTCCCTGGAGCTTGGACTAAACTTGGGCAGGAACTAGATTCCTGACCAATTTCCCCTTTATGAGATATGCAAATCGCATAAACTAGAGAAAGACAACATAATCAATGACAAATTAATATTTAAAAAAAAAATGCACTATATGATACTGCAATTAATAATACATAAATCAACAAGGAAGAAGACAACGCAAAAAAAAGGAAGATGACAGCAAAAAATCAAATTTAAACGCGTAGCAAAATTATTTTTTTTTTTATAATCTACACGCGCTCAAGGGAATATGAATACCCTTTAAATGTTTCAACACAGCGCGTGTGTGAGGGTGAGGTTAGGGCAGAGAAAGAATGATAGGAAAGATGTGTGGCGCGATATTCCGAGACTGTAGGTGGTTGTTGTCTCAGATTTTATCTCCAGGGATGGCGGCTGAACTAATGCGAAGAAATTTCGGTGTCTTATTTATCTATGTCTCTTATAATTCGCATTAATTTTTTTATTATTTGTCATATTTTATCGGTATACTTATTTTACTCAATCACATGTTGTTATTTCTATGCCTAAACACCATGTGATGAGTAAACCAGCAACTCATTGTATGACATTTATTTTTAGGATTGGTTTTTAATGGAAAAATAAGAAGACATAGACTACGGCAGGGATCGAACCTGTGACCATGAGGTTGACAGGCGAACACACAACTATCGCGCCACCGCCATCCCCCATTAAAAAGTTGATTAAAGTTGATTAAAAAGTTTATTTGTGAATTAAATACCAAATTAAAATTTAAAAATCATTTATTTTATCTTTATTTTTATATCTTATTCCCCTTCTTGCTCCTCCTGAGTAAGCTCAGAACTTACTTGAATGAAGTACCATGTTCTTTAGCCTTGGCAAAAATAGCATCACCGTCTTATTAAATCCAATCGAACTCCCCTTTTGTCACATCTTATTCCAGTCTCCCTTAACAATTCTTGTAAGCACTCACATACATGCGTATATATATATAGTTATTTTTTAAATAAGTAAGGCAGTTGACCAGTAACAGTCCTACTCGTTTATCAACTTTTCAAATTGAATACCAGTAAATAAGATATACCTATCTCTATCATATAAAAAAAAATTCCACACATAAGATTTCGGAACTCCAAGCTTAAAAGAATTCTACATCTTAATTCTTTATGTTAAATTTTCCATTTAAAAAGACTTCAAAAACGCCCCTCATTAAATCCTAGCACCTGATTTTATCTTGCTCGATTTTTTGTTCAAGCCATAAAAATGCAAAATTACCTGCTCCAATTTATCTATAGTAAGCCTTCACCTACTTTGCTAAATTAAATTCCCTGTAAAAAAAAGGTTATTCAGTGCTACTTTTAATTCCAATCTATTCAATGTCTATCCTTCAGCCATAACAACTAAATAGCTCGTCATAAATCCATAGAAAATAATTCCGTTCTATTCTTCGATGTTATTGAACATAAACTGAAGCAACATTATGTACATTATGCGATAAAAAATAACTTCCCTATTTCTGTTTTGAATCTAAGGACCAAGGTACTCCACATCCACCCTTTCTCGAAGGTAAATGCACTTTACTTATCACCAATGTTCTAATCCCTTTAATACACGACGCACGCACGTAACTAAAAACTTACCGCATTTAAAAAGGACTTTACATACCTACTATTTTTTCTGCTCTGTGGAGCTTCTTAACAAGGACAAACAAAACGTAGAGGTAAATACCTACACGGATTTGATTTGTGATGTGTAAGTAACGTAACGTCGTCGCCGTCGTCATTATTTCGTTTCTTAATCTCTGACTTCGTCATCTTATCACAATTAAGAAGCTCTCAGTAATTTCCCCTATTAGTATAAGGGCAGTCCAAAGGTATGCAGGGTGTTGTGTCAATAATGTCGAAAAAGAAAAACTAAAAATGCCCATATCGTCTTGTATTAAAATATGGAAGTGACCCTAGACATGATAATTTATAACAGTTCTTTTCATTATATGCAGCCATGCAGGGTCAGAAAGGCAGTAGGTATTCGGCACTGTTTTATGTTTGGCAGCGCCCACCACCACACCGGTGACCGAATTCAGGTGAATATTTCATTTATTTGTTATAAATAATACTCTAAAAAATTGGCCTTCTCTTAGTCTCGTCCTTAAAATATGAAAATAAATTTCGCGACTAAGTTAATAATCCAAATAGTAAAACGATTATGGCTGGCAACAAGATGAGACCAAGGGAGACTTTTGTTAGTCTCGTCTCGGTCTCGTCAATATCGAAAAATTTCAGACTCGTCTAGGCCTCGCCTAACCAAGTCTCGTCTCGAACTTAGTATCGCCGTTTTCTCGTGAACATTTTAATGTGCAGTCTCGTCTCGATCTTGATCTCATTCTTAGTTGAAAAAATTTCGAATTTTCTGAGGTAAAATTGAATTGAAATTAAATTTTTTAGAGATTTTTTAATCCATTTTAATCTGAACCATCCCTCAACCGATTTTGACAGTTTGTGACTTCACAGGTAGGTATCATATTACATTTTGACGTTTGGATAATATTTTCTGTCAAATGTCAACTAAAAGGTCTAAAATCAACGCATAGTAAAAAATGCTTGCATTGAACTGTTCTACAAACCAATGTTATCATTTCTTGGCGTCTAAGTTATCATACTCTCCCGCAGAGCTGTTATAAATTGTCATGTCTGATGTCATCTCTTAAGAAAGAATGCATTTTTCTTCAATGACAATTTTATCACGAATGTTAACAGTAAGGTAATGCTCTGTAGAGGAGGAAATACAAAATAAAGGGTTATCCCTTTTGAGGTTTCAGTTGAAAGTCTGACATTTACGAAAATGGATCGCTTAACTATCGCACAAAGCATAAAAATTGGTAAAACCTACTACAAAAATAGTGATTCTGTCACAGCCATATATCGTGCTTTAAGAGGAGATTATGGTTTACATAAACGTCCAACTACGCAAGCAATTGGGAAAAATTGTGAAGAAACTTGAAGAGACTGGATTGGTTACAGATATTGTAAGACCTGTGCATCATCGTTTCGCTCGCACCACTGAAAATATCGCTGCTGTAAGTGAAAGTCGAATGGGTGCTTGAACAACAGGCGGTGGATGTCGATTTTTCGAACAAAATTTTCTTTCTTGTAATTTCTCGTCGTGGCGATATCAACTGGCCACCAGGATCATGTGATTTGACACCGCTGAACTTTTCTTTTGTGGGGCTACGCGAAAGACCATGTTTATGCAGATAAACCTTTAGCTCTTGAGCACTTGAAAACCAACATTCATCAAGTTATGGCTGAGATACTGCCCAATATGTGTCAAAAAGTGGTCGAAAATTACCTCAAGAGAATCGATGCTTGCAACAATTCGCGTGGTGGTCATTTAAATGATGTAGTGTTTCACACATAATGTCAACGTTCAAACTTTGTAACAAAAAAAGAAATATCATGAACAAAAATATTTGTAATGTGTTTTATTTACGTTAACTTTTGAAACCGCATAACGGATAACCCATTACAAACAAAATTAATAATAAAATAATAAATAAATTTTCTATTAAAATTTCAAATATTGAATTCTTGTGTTCTAGTGACTTTGGCAATTATTTTCCGAAATTGAAAGGCATTCGTCACCACATGACTTGTTAGTAGTTACTAGGAAATAAACAGAGAAATGTTTTTATACAGCATCTAATAGAGGACTGATCCAAGGAATTCAGAAAAGCATTGTTGTGGTTAACTTTCCCTTATCATAAATACATTAGAAAATATTGGAGGGAGTTTTTGAGGAGTCTTGTACCATACGATCAAGTGGTCCTGACAACCATAGTTTTCCCCGAAGTTCCAAAGTCTAATGTCACTTGATATAAGAAGTCATAGACGATCTAAGGCTTTCAAGAAAACCACGAGTGGAAATGGTTAACTATATTGTATACATATACCTATGTATCCAAATTCTAAAAAAAAACAAAAATCATCTAAGAGAATATACAAAAATACTACAACTTTCACTTCAAAAACCTAGGAGGTTAGCATCAAAAAGGACGTAGTTTCAACATCTCTCGGATTCTGTATAAAGTTGGATACTTCTTGAAGGAAATTTCAAGGAATTCATATATTATGGCTGTCACAATACCAGTGTGCTTTTCGAATGTTTAGATTAGAATTTCCTTATTATTTCTTGGAAATAATTTCTTAAAGTTGTAAAAAGTACTACAAGCATGGATTTGTTATTTGCATGTTTTAAAGAAAAATGTGTATTCTAAAAAGTAGTAATTTAATTATAAATAAAACCAGAAAATAACATCTAAGAAACAACAATTAATCAAAATTAAGAAGAATCAAAATTTAATAGAAATATTTGGAATATTCTTAAGCTTATGATTACATACTGTAGGCGTTTTTTTTTTTAGTTCAGAGCAGAGTCTCAGTTGTAAAAAAATGTGTTTGTGTTTCTTTTTAACTCAGAGCATGCAGAGATCAAAATGTGTGTTTCTTTTTTCGTTCTGAACATGTGCAGAGCGCACTCGACGTGCTCGAACATAATTGACTGAGCATGTGAGTAAATTGCTGAACGCACCAAATGCCAAGTGTGCCAAGAAGGAAAATATGAAGAAAAACATAATTAGTTACATATGTTGGCGAAAGAAGTTGATCGCTTGTTAATTTTCTGTATCTTGTGCGTATCAGTATACAGAAAAGGGTAGGTATTGCTTTTTATGTTTAAAAATGAAAATGTATTCTGATTTGTGTGGTTCAAGTGTGTTTAAAAAACATAACAGTGTTCAGACCTCGCTCTGTTTAGAATAAGTTCAGTGCATAATCTTTGTGTTCGAACTCTGTTCAGTGCTCCGGTCTGAACGAAAAAAGAAAAATAACTTATGATGAAAAAAGTGCCCTCACATTTGTCAAGCTGTCAAAAACATATCAGTTGTCAAAAAAGTCAATCTTATTTTTGACAACTGATATGATAAAAAGTAAACCAAACTTACAAAGATACAAAGAAAAACGAAGTGAAACGATTAGAGTGTGGCTACGTCCTAATTGAACATTCATCGCACGACCGAGCGAGGAGCTTTGGTCGGTCGCATCGCTTGTTGTAGTACAAAGAAAAACGAAGTGAAACGATTAGAGTGTGGCTACGTCCTAATTGAACATTCATCGCACGACCGAGCGAGGACCTTAGGTCGGTCGCATCGCTTGTTGGTAGAGCTACTAAAATACGTGTCCTAATTGATAAGTTTTGTGGGTGAAGATGCTGTATTTGAAAATTCATATACAACGGTTTTATCTGCTTGCTTTTTTTAAAATTTGTTTACCACTTTTTCCCAGACTAGCTAGATCTGTTTTTCATTGCTTTTTATAAAAATCATCCCATAAATGGGATTTAAAAAAAACTTACTGGACATTTTGTTCGTATTTCATTTTAATTAGTCCAATGGCGCGACAAAAAAAAAACAAACATGTTCGATTTCAAGCGAAACTTTTGTGATGTAGCTTGAGCGATATAGAAACAAACATGTGTGACTGTGCTACCTCATCGCGCAACCGCGTTTTTGTTTGAATAGGACACACAAAATTACTGCAGTTTGATGTTTTTATTATCCGAGGCATGAACCATATATCGTTGCTTGGTCGTGCGATAGCTGCCAAGCTCCATTTTTTACTATGGGTGGCCGTGGAGCGATAGTTGTGTGCTGGCCTGTCAACCTCATGGGCACAGGTTCGATCCCTGCCGTAGTCTATGTCCTCTTATTTTTCCATTAAAAACTAATTCTAAAATGGATGTCATACGAGTTGCTGGCTTGCTCATTACATGCTGTTTAGGCATACAACTAACAACATGCAATTGAGTAAAACTATAGTATACTGTTAAACATGGCCACGAATAAAAAAAATGATGCGAATCATAAGGGACATAGATAAATAAGATACGGAAATTTCTCCGCATTAGTTCAGCCACCATCCCTGGAGACAAAATCTGAGATAACAACCACCTCCAATCTCAGAACATCGCACCACACATCTTTCCTATCCTTCTTTTTCTTTCCAATCTAACGCCGGCGCTGTGTTGAAACATTTAAAGTAGTAGTAAATATAATCTCTTGAGCGCGTGTAGATTATAAAAAAAAATTTGCCATTGGGTAAAGGCATACTGTTTGAAGACCAATACCTGAGCTATTTCATCAGTTTCAAAACAAGGGCATTCATTTATTTGTGTTTTGATAAAATTTCTTTGAATGGAGCCCACTGCATAGCGCTGCTATGCCTTATTAATTCATTTGCTCTTAAAGTTGAATTGTCTGTGGATCAGTAAAGAGTTTCTATTCTTATCTTTAATCAAAGCTACTTGGGAAAATATGCGCTCTGCACTCGCACAAAAATGTTTTCAAAAATGGAAACATTGGAGCATTTAATATGTTTTTTAAGTTAAAGGTAGCGCCATTAATCAACAAGGTCATCAACATGTTCTTTTTGAATAAAATTTGGAAACAATTGTATAAGCGGTGTAAGGCTTGGGGAATTATTTTGTGGACAATTATTTGTACGCCTTCTAAGACATTATCTTGGAACTTAAATCTTTTTCTAATTTGCGTATATAATTCGATGTAGTAATCTCTACAGTATTTTCTTATATTTTTTATAACTTCATCTGTTAAGCCCGTAGCGCCAACTAAAATTTTAGCTTGTGCCCCAAGGTAGATTACTTTTGATTCTAAAAAGAAATCTTTATTGCAAAAATCAATGGAGTGCAGAGAGGCGTCATCGATAAATTCATTTTTAACAAAGTTCGACAAAATTCTTTTAAAATACATTTTTGCCGTTGCAAGCAATACGGGAATACGCGTTTCCTCGGACTGGCGCTATTAATTTTGTTTATAAATTTTAAAATGTATTGAAAGAAGTAGAAGTATAATTTTAAATTATGTCTGTCATATGTGCATAAATGCTATGAGCTAAGTCTGAATTATGTTCTAGCAGATATGTGATGAAATAATGTTTAAACGGAACACAATCCTCTAAGATTGGGGATACAACATTGTCAAACGATAGCCACCTGGTAGAAAATATTTTTAATATCTTATGGTCCTTTGTGTTTTTAATAATCTTGAAATTCACGAAAATCGGTTTGTAGTAAAAACTCATCTAAGTGCAAAGTGTGCCATTCGTTGTTTTGAAATTGAGATTGTGGAATGTGGAACTTGGAAGTGCACTTTTATGGGGAATACCTATATAAAGACATGCCAGCTCTATTTTTTTTTAAATGTTTCGAAATGAATTCGAAAAAGGAAAACAAATGGCAATACAAAGAGGAAAATGCAGTACAAAAAAAGTGTGCAGTACGGCAGTACCTACGCACCAAGCCAAGGCAATACAAATATAGCTTTTGCAGTACGTTCGACAGCATTGGTCATAACCCATCGATTGTGCGCATAATTAAAAAAATAACAACAATTCTGTTAGTTCGCTTAACATCTTCGCTTAACCCTGGTAAGCTAACGTGTCTGGACTGCAAAAATCAAACCTAATCATTCGACTTTTTGACGAACATTAAAAATTTTTGTTTTAATAAGTTATTACTTTTTATTAAAGGAAATGATATTTATAAAACATTGGGTTTTAAATAAAAGTAGATTAAAGTTAAAATAAATATTGACTTCAGTTTTTAATACCAAAATTACATTTTTCATAGCACACGTTTTATTTTTGAGATCAAAAAGTTACTGTCATACTAAGATTTTGTTAGGAAATACTCGTATTATTGAAACTGGCGGCTGAGTTGGCGTGAAAGCACGATTATGTAAGTCAAACAGAAAGAAATGGAAAGGTAAATATTTGATCGATGTGTGCCATTTTGACGAAGGATAGCTTTCTAGGGTTGAAAGCTAATCAGATTTTGTTACAGAATTACAACTTTTATATATATACTAGCAGATACCCGTGCGAAGCTATGGACCCACGGGAATCTAATGAAATCATCTATCCACCTACGAAATTTCATTAAAACCGTTTAATCGTTGAATGTAGGCACAAACGACGAACATGCTCGCCAAGCATGCTCGCGCTCGCTGTGCTCTTCTTGTAAATGGGCTGGTTCGCGAGCCGCTTGGTGTTGGCGGAAATTTTAGATTTTGTCGTGTCCGTTGGCTTCGATGTTCATTGTGTCTTGTGTATGGTCATGTTCGAGAACAAAGCGAAGATTTTATATTGGATTCAAAAATTGAGAACTGCGAAAATTAAGTTGGGAAAAATAAATCATGGCTAATTTTCCAGCTGCTTCCCAAATTTAATTAAATTCCATTCAATGGACGAGGCATGAATGCGGAACAAATAAGTATGTAATTTGCTTATATTTAAGCTTCCCACATAGGAATCGTTCGGTTCCATTTTTCAGGATAAAAATGAACTATGTGATAATCCAGTACCCCATTCATCTACCAATCAAATGTCATATAAATCCGTGTCCTTTTAGGCGCCTTCTAAATAAAATATTTGTAGAATGAGCTCTATGAAAAATTAAAATAAACCTATCCCACGGGAACCATTCATTTTCCGGGATAAAAAGTAGCCTGTTTTCTATTCCAGACAATAATCTATCTCTGTACCAAATTTCATCAAGATCCGTTCAGCCTTTCCGGAGTTATTTAACATCCAAATTTTCTCATTTATAATATTAGTAGGATTGAGCTTTCAATGTGGTTTCTCTCTACTATTATATTTTTAAGCACGAAAAAAACAAGCCAGCTTTAAGAAAAAATAAAAATTGATCACATTATATGCAAAAGATTCTTAATAGAAACGTCTAAATGTATTTTTAAGGTCGTTTTCACTTAAATTTTTATACATATATAAAAATACTTTAATTTTTTCTAAAAAAAAATTAGTATGAACATTTTAAATATTTAAAAATATAAAATCCAAAACAAAATTTCAGAAAAAATCGTTCACCCGTTTTCGAAATATTGAATTTTCAACAATCCAAAAAAACTATTTTTCAAAAATTTTGAAACGCAGTATTATTTAGAATTTGAAGGATCTCCTGTACAAAAATTTTGATCGAAATCTGTTGAACCGTTTATGAGTATGTCAAAAATCAATAAAATGGTTGTATGGCGAGTACCGTTATAAACAAAATTGTTAAAAAAAAGGTAAAAATGTAGATCATACCCAAAGTAGTAACACTAATTTTTACCAAATTTTTAGAGCCGTTTTCGAGATAATTAAGATGGTAGAAAAATTTGTATGGCAAGTACCGTTATTTTTTCACATAAAACACCTAAGCACCAAGTTTGAACAAAATCAGTTCAGCGGTTTAGGCTGTAGATCGTTCTACAGACAGACAGACATAGGGAATTGCAGGTTCCACTTTTTTTGTGTTCTCTATCATAGTAATGTCAACTTTTATTAGATTTTAAGTTTGATTTTTTTTTCCAAATGCAAAACTTGCCCTATAGTACCAATACCGCAAGTAAAAAATGATCAAAATACGAGTATGTATAACTTTAAAATATTATGCAATTTTTTTTTTGACATTTGGCATGCCAAAGCTTTGCAAAATAACCACATTCTAATAAATAAATCTTTGGACCCTAGAAAAGGCATTTAAAAAATGAAGCTTAATAAATTCCTCTTTCAGAACGGTATTCCTCTGAAATACCCTGTACAACAAAATATGTTTGCTTTTATCCCCATGCTAACTAAGTTTGAAAACATTAAAGGAACATAATACATAAGGATAAGCAACACACTTTATATCACACAAAAACATCAAACGCTTAAAACATACGTTCTTTTCCTTAACACAAAAAAAAAACACACACACACTCAAATACCTTTGCGCTTCGGTGACATACAAAAACATTGTCACTCACATATACATAATGTATAATATGTCCTTAACATTAACTTCCTTTAATGACCAAATGACCTAAAGTTCTATTAGTTGTTCGCCCCCAACTTCAACATCCAATATCCTTCTCATCAACCTATACTACATCTACTATTCATAATTTAGATATGCCTGTAATGAGTACTTCTATACGTATCCCCCAATCTCGTTTGTCGCTTCCACCTCCTCCCAACCCCTTTAGACATCAATGTGCTTACTGCTTAGGAGGGTTTAGGTCAGGCACCCCATCTACCATATCAAAATTCAGTGGATCAAATAATAAACTTAACGGTCATGAGGCAGCATATTAGAAGCAAACAATGCGGGCCTGGCCATGGCCGCATGATGTCTGCCTCTGCAGCAGGAAGCCCAAAGTATAGAAGGAAACGGATAGAATAACATAAAAATCCATTCCACGCAACCAAAGAAGCCCAAAGCACAAGAACCAAGAACTAAGGGCTTGGGGCCGAAGAGAGACCATCACCACAGGCAAATGAAACAGGAATGGGAATTATGTTGTTTGCCTTTGAAGCTTCCACTGAGCTGAGCAAAGTAAAGTGCAGAGTAGAGCAGAAGCGTCAGCCTCAGCCTCAGCCTCAGTATTGTTCGTCGGTTGGTGGATGATAGATACAACAAAAGGAGGTTAGAGAGGCACGTGCAAATGCGAATGCGAACGTTTCCAAAACCATCACCATAAAGCTTCCCTGAGCGTAATGTTCGGGTTGTGCCTTATCAGTCACATCGTGTATAAATCTTTGAAAAGGTGAGCAGAAATGTGTTGGCCAACTCCAGAAAATGTTTATCTCGGGATTTTTTAGTGATATTAAAACAACCGTTGCTTGCTTTTTTGTTATTTATTTATTGTTTTTTTTTTTGTGGGGGTGTGCTGATTGTTGGGGTTTATTTTGCATGGGAGTGCGTTGGCACAAAAAATAACCAAACAACTCTCATAAAATAAAAATTATTATGAGTGTGTGTTGAAATTTGACGTTGGAAAATAATATGGCTCTTTTTGTTTAAAGTGAACAAAAAAACAATGACAGCGAATTTTTGCTGTTTTTCATTTTCACATTTCATCTTTTGACAGTTAAGCTTACAATAACCAAGGGTCGGTAAATTATTGAATGACTTGTTGGGCAAAAAGCGAGATGTAAGCCACCAACTAACACAGCATTGTTTTTTTTATGAAATTTGTACAAAATGTTCAAGTCAGTGGCGGTGACTTGCGAAAATAAATCATAATTAATTATTTATCAAGAAGAAAGAAGCTTGCGAACGAAGTATGTCTGCTGCCTTTATAAGCAGAAATTAAACAAACGAACACGATTGTTTTATTTTCTGGATGCCAAAATTACATAAATTCTAAACAAGATACAAAAAAAACTATCTTCTAAAATCAAAATTGATTTTTTTAAAAATGGACCAACTTAACGGTTATTCGAAAACCAAACAATTATCTCTAAAGCGGCTTTAACGCATTTTCTGTACTATTTAGGTGTGTTCTGCATTTTAACATACCATGTACAAGATAGGTCTTTTAAATTACAAATAATTTTGCATATTCTAATTTTCGAAAAAATATTTTGCCTATTTTCAAAAAAAAAATCAATAATTTCGAAAACGCTTAAACATTTTATTTTTTGAAATTAATAATTAAAATTTATATTGTTAAGTACCTACTTACAATTTTTTTAGACTCTTTAACTTAGGAAATTAAGTAAGAAGCGACTTTAAAAATATATTTAGCTGTATCTTCTTGGAATCTTGTGATTTACAATTTGAGCAAGTACGTTCTACCCAGTCGTGTACTTGATTTTATTTTAATTAGCTTGTGAGCTAGATATATTATAGACGATTGACACCTTGGAAGAAAAAATTCGGCGCAATTGCTACAAAAAGTGGTGGAAAATTGGGCCAACAAAAAATTTGCATATACTCAAAATTGTACCCACCCCAAATCCTATGTTGGGGCATGCAGGGGGGTTGCAGCATACCCCCCCCTCCCCTAACAAACTTGACCGGCGAAATCCTTTTTGACTCCAAAACTAACGGTGCCTGCCATATTTTTTTTGTAGCAATAAATGCAAATTTTAATTACATATCTCGAAAACGCCTCTTTCGATCTATACAAAAAAAAAATTAAGTACAAATTCTTAATAATACTGCATACCAACATTTTCGAAAAATATTTTTTTTGGATTTTACAAAAAAAAATAAATTTCTTTTTTAAAATTTCGTTATTAACTATTTCGAAAACATGTCAACGTATTTTATTTGATAACATTAAATAACATTAAAAATAAGAAATTCTGTAACATATACAAAATAAAATAAATAACGACTTTAAAAATATAAATTGCTGTTTTTTTACTTGCGATAGAGGTACTAGGTATAGGGCTAGTTTTGTATTTGGAAAAAAAAATCGAACTCGAGTTTTTAATCAAAGTTGACATTACGATGATAGAGAACACGAAAAAAGTGGGCCCACAATTCCGGCTGTCTGTCTGTCTGTAGAACGATATACAGTCTAAACGGCTGCACCGATTTTGTTCAAATTTGTCGCTTAGGGTTAAGCTCTAACGATTTTGATAAAAATTGGTGTGTGTAATATTTTGGCCAAAAATGTTATTTTGTTATTATCGGTACCTGACATACAACCATTTTCTTGATCTTCGACTTTCTCATAAGCGGCTCAACGGATAACGATCAAAAATTTTAAGCGGAAGCTCCTTCAAATTCTAAATAATGCTGCATTTCAAGATTTTCGAAAAATAGTTTTTTTTTGGATTTTTGAAAAAAAATATTTTTTTTTTGAAAATTCAATATTTCGAAAGCGGGTGGACGTTGTTTTCTGAAATTTTGTTTCTAAATTTATATTACTAAATATTTAAAATGTTCATCCCATTAAAAAAAAAAAAAAAAATGAGAATTTTTATATATACAAAATTAAGTGAAAAACGACGTTTGCATATAATGTGATTAAATATAGGAACAATTACGTGCAATCCAGTCGTGTATTTTATTTTACTAAGAATATTGTGCATACATAGAAGAGCAAATTCATACAATCCAGTCGTGCATTATATTTTTGCAATAAAACTTAAAATTTAGATTTAAAAAAATAAAATAATAAACTGAAATAGACTTCGATTCCTTTTACCTTAACTAAATAAAGGTCATTATTTAAAGTTAACAAATCTTTAAGCCAATTCGTCGAAAAAAAAAGTTGTGAGATAACAATCAAACATGACATTACGATGATAGCGAAGACGAAAAAAGATGGTCTAAAAATCCTGTCCGTCTGTATGTCTGTCAGTCTGTCAGTCACCTAGACACCTACAGCCCAAACGGGTGGGCCGAATTGCTTCAAACGTAGTATATAGAGTTTTTTAGGTATTGTACAGAGGGGAAATAGAATTTTTTTAGCTCAAAAAATAACGGTACCTGTCATATAAAAGTTACGTTCACACCTATTTTTCTCGGAAACGGCTCTAACGATTTTGATAAAAAAAAATTGTGTGCGTTTTAGCTACGACCGATCATATAGTTGAAAAAAAAAATAGAAAAATGTCTAAAAACGGTACTTTCCATAGGACCGTTTTTTTTTGCTTTCGACTATCTCATAAATAACTTAAACGATTCTTTCGAAATTCACAAAAATATAGGTTTAGGTTGCCAAATTATACCGCGTACCAATATTTCTAATTAATATTTTTTTGTATTTTTAAAATCATTTTTAAGAAAAAAATTAAAAAAAAAAATATTATTCGAAAACTGCTCATTAAATTTTTTTTCAAAAATTATATTTATTTGTATTTTCTGAATACCTATGAATTGGCGTTTTTGAATTTTTTTAAAAATATTTTCAAAAAGTTTTTAAAAAAAAAACCTTTTTTTTTATCAAAAACCGCTCCAGAGATTTAAAATTTTTTTTTCATAAATTCAAATTTATCCAAGAAATAAAATGGCGTACTTTTTTTTGAACTCAAATTAGTTTAAGTATTTATTTCAGAATTTTGAATTATTTTTCTTTAATTAAACAGATTTAATCTTTTGTTTTTAAGTTTATATTATTAAATATTTAATATTGTCATAACAAATTATTTTAGAACAAAATTAATGAAATTTTGTATATGCATATACAAAATTTAGTTAAAAATGACTTTAAAAATATATTTAGATTTTTAATACAAATCTTTTGCATACGATGTGATCGAACATAAGAGCAAGTTCGTGCGATCCAATCGTGCATTTTATTTTTCTTTAAATTGATAACCTAATAGCCGTTTATTTAATTCAAAAAGGAAATTCACTTCCGCGTTTTTTAAGTTCAAAATGTTTTTTGATTTGTATCTAAGGGGTTTTCCAATAAGAGGTGTTATTTTGAATAGCCCGCTATTTCGGTAGCTGTCACTTTTGAAGCTGTCATTTTTTGACATTTGACAAGTAGAAACTACGCTATTAATAAAAATGGAACGATACACGCTTCAACAACGCATTTCTTTTTTTTGAATATCAAAATAACACCTCTTATTGGAAAACCCAAGGGTTTTCCAGGATTTTCCAATAAGAGGTGTTATTTTGAATAGCCCGCTATTTAGGTAGCTGTCACTTTTGAAGCTGTCATTTTTTGACATTTGACAAGTAGAAACTACGCTATTAACAAAAATGGAACGATACACGCTTCAACAACGTATTTCTTTTTTTTGAATATCAAAATAACACCTCTTATTGGAAAACCCTTTATTAGCTTCATAAATGTATGCAAAACGCTTGGCTTGTTCACCATAAAATAATATTTAAAAAATGTTGTTTTATGCAAAAACTCGCTATTATAAAAGTCAAATCATATTTTCCTTCCTCTTGTAGTTTGAGTTCCTTAAAATGTTTAACACTAAATTAAACTAGTAATACGCTTTTATTGATTTGATCTGAAAAATTCTAAAGACGAAGTTCGTCATATGTTTTCTTTAAATCATCCCAACTCTTAGGTAGACGAAACGGAGAGCAGAGCATAGTTCGAGCGCATAGAGTATGCTCTGAACTTTTTTTGCACAGAGCAGGCTCTGAACACTCTTATTTGTTTTTAACAAATTATACAAACCATAATACATTTTCATTTTGACCATAAAAAGCAATACAACAAAAATCAACCCTTATTATGTACACAGATAAAATTCAGACACAGAAAATTAATAAGCGACCAACTACTTCAGCCATATTAATTGTATCTGATTATTTTTTTCTTCACGTTTTCCTTATTGACACACATTGCATTTCGTGTGATCAGCAATTTACTGAGAATGCTCATACTAGTGTGTCCGAGCACATCGAGCGCGCTTTGAACATATTCAGAAAGAAAAAAAAGAAACATATATTTGGGGCTCTGAACGCTCTGAGTGAAAAAGAAACACAACCTAAAATGATTGAACTAAAAAAGATAAACCGCCTATTATAATATCAGAATTTTAATCATTTATGTATAAAAACTTATTCTGAAATGAGTTTAATGAAATTTCGACTTTTGAAATAGAATATTTTTGAATCGTGTAATCGAGAAACTTATAAAGTGAATGGTAACACTTAGCTCATGTCGGATTTGACAGATAATTAGTTTTATCCTTCCGCTGAACGAATATGGTTGTGTATACGCTTGAACAACGTTGGGAAATATTGCGACATTACTTTAAAAATCATGGTAATGTTGCAGAATGTGTGCGAAAATTGCGTACGGATTTTGGAAGAAGAGAAACACCGCCAGCTCCGTATGTTAGTTATCTTGTGAAAAAAGTGAAAGAAACTGTCGTCCTCATCGATAAACCAAAGCGTGAAAAGCCAAGACCAGTTCGTTCACCACAGAATATTGCTGCTGTGGCAGAAAGTGTGCGTGAAGCGCCATCAACATCAATTCACCGTCGTTCTCAACAATTGAACATTTCGGAGACATCATTGAGACGAATTTTGTATAAAGACCTTGGTATGACGCCATACAAAGTCCAATTGGTTCAGGAGTTGAAGCCAACTGACCATCCAATGCGTTTTCGCTTCGCTAAGAGGGCATGCGATCGACTTAGAGAAGATGCCGATTTTGGCAAAAAAATCATCTTTTCAGATGAAGCTCATTTTGATCTTGGCGGGTATGTAAACAAGCAAAATTGTCGCATTTGGGGCACAGAGAACCCGCACGCATACATTGAAAAGCCTATACAACTAAAACGAGTCACTGTTTGGTGCGAATTTTGGTCCAGAGGCATAATTGGGCCATTTTTCTTCGAAAATGAAAAAGGAGTGGCCGTTACAGTCAATGGCCATCGTTATCGGGCCATGTTAACCGAATTTTTGTTCACAAAAATTGAAGAGGAGGATATTGGCAATATTTGGTTTCAACAGGACGGCACTACGTGCCACACTGCCGAAGCTACACTCGATGTTTTGCACCCTGTTTTTGAAGGACGCATTATAAGCCGCAGAGCTGATGTCGTTTGGTCACCTCGGAGCTGCGATTTGACACCGTTGGACTATTATTTGTGGGGTGCCGTAAAAGATAAGTGTTACGCCGACAAGCCAGAGACAATTGACGCTTTAAAGGACAATATTCGTGAAGCCATTGGTGAAATACAGCTGCACACAATCGATAATGTGCTTAAAAATTGGACTGATCGTGTAGGCTACTGCATGGCCAGCGGAGGCAGCCATTTAAATGAAATTATTCTCCATTATTAACCGGAAGGATTGTACTTTGAAATAAAAAAAGAAATTTGAGAAAATATTCATTAGTTTTTATTTATAGCATTTTCAAAAAAAAAAGTTATTTGGCGGACCCTTTATAACCTGAAAATAAATCTACGCCTAAAATAAACTAAATAAACCAATCGAAAGTATCCCTTCTTCACCTTTTGACCGAAGCTAATTTTCTCATTGAAATACAAATTTAATTATTGAACACCAAGTAAAGTATCAGCTTGATTGATAATAATTCCCAAAATTGCTACTCTCAAAATGATTCAAGATAATATTGAAAATTAAATAAGTTTTTATTGTATATCTGTGCACTTTCAAATAAATCAAAAAAAAAAATCGGAAATTAATTACAGCACGACTTTGTAATTCTTTACTTCTCTTAACTGTGCGATAAAAACGTTCAAAATCCGTTGAAAAAGTCAACTTGGCCAAAGTAGATATCAAAATTGATACTGTCTCCACATTTAACGAACTTAAAAACAGCAGTTATGACCTGACTTCTTTGCACTTCTACAACTGGATACCTTTACTACCTCGCGCTCCTTAGATCTCAGATCTCAGATCTCAGGTGCAAATTCACAGTTCAACGAATCTTCGAAAATTAACTTAAATTTGAAAGTTGCTCGTTAAACTTGCTGCAATGGATACCAAGTATTTTATACTAGTGGAATCAAAGTCAGTGGGCAAAGGAGTATAGTATAGATATGTATGTATACAACTCACAGAAGTAAGGTATGGAGCCGGAACGGAACCTCGATTCCAATTCATGCAGAAAAGTTCTGTTTCAAATTAGCACTCCCTGATTTTGGCACACCGAGTTGAAAGGGGGGCCGGTTGGTGTGGGTGTCGTGAGGCTTGGGTGATGCAGGCGCACGAAATAGGTGTTTTTCACCTCCCCATCAACGCCAACCCATAACTACTACAACAGCTCATTGCGATAAAAGTAAGTTTCACAGTTAAAGGCACTCGAGTATGAAGTTAAAGAGAGATTTTGTAAATTTTTCACCTCACTTCATTTTAATTAAATTTCTTTCAACAGCAAGCAATAGCAGTAAAAATAAAAGAAAAATAAAAAAAAAATAAAAACAAAACAAAATTTGGGTTAAAAACACTCAAAAAAGTCGGACGTGTAAAGCTGCTGCCAACTCAAGTGCAATATTGCACTATACGGCTGCACCGGAAATGGTTACAATTAAAAGCTCCTTGTGCAGTGGACTTTTAATTTGGCATTCATATTTAATTTGGATATTTTATTGCGGTTGAAGTGTGTTGACAGAGTGGGGTGGATGCTATATACTGAGTGTATACTGTGAAGGCTTTTCAGTTATTAAAATCCATAAAGTTGTGTTATTATTGACAGTTTATTATTTATTTTTTGGCAAAATACAAAGTGGTTTGCCACTGGTCAATTAATATAACTAGTTGCTTTTATTTGGAAGTTATAATGTTTTTTTTTTTGTTTTTGACTTAATTTTGCTAGAGGGAGCCTTTCCATGGAACAATTTCGTTCAACTACAATCGCTGAATAAATAAAATTGAAGCAAGAGTGCTCTTTAAATAAACTCTATCCACAAAAACAGTTGAAGAGTTTCTGTGAAAAGCACAGTCGATTAGATAATGTTAAAATATTTAAATAACCGCTTTTGCGAAAGGAACATATTTGTTCGAAATTTTTATTGAGATTTTTTTGTATACAAAACTAATGCAAAATTCATAGAAAACTTAATTTCGAAATATGAAAGCTACATAATCTTAATCCTCTTAGCTTTGATAATATCAGCAGCAAAAAGTTTGGGTTTTTTAGGTAGGAACAGCAATAGTAGTAGTATTAATTTTTTTACTTGCGATTGTAGGTAGATACTATAAGACAAGTTATGTATTCGTAAAAAAAACAAAATTTGACTAACAATCAAACATGACATTACTATCATAGAGAACACCAAACAACTTGGTCCCGGAATTCCGTCTGTCTGTCAGTCTGTCTGTCTGTCCCCGAGCTTATAGCTTAAACGGTTCGATAGATTTGGTTCAAACTTCCTATATACTGTTTTTTTCGGTAATATGCCAACATGTTTTTTTCATTTTTTTTTAAGATCACAAATAACAGTACATTTTTTTCGGACCAAAAATAACAAACTTATTTTTGTCGAAAACGGCTAACGATTTTTAGAAAAAAAAAATCAGTTCATTAATGAAGCAAAATGGAACATTTTAATAATTTTTGTTTTGGAAAAAAATTATTACTTTTGGTACCTCTAGCAGTACAATTTTTTTTGGTTTTCGATTTTCTGGAAATCGGTTGATTTGATTTTTTTGATTTTTTTTGGGCAGAAAAAAAGAAGTTTAAACACTATTGTAATTTTTGTTTTTGGAAATTAAAAAAAAAACACTTTTTTTTTTGTTGAAAACTCGAAATTTCGAAAACGACATAATGGATTTTTGCGAAACGTCGTATTTGTTAGTTTTTTGATATTATCTTGAACATTTAAAAACATTATATTCCTAAGATAAGAAACAACGGTACATCCCATACAAATGTTAAAAAAAAGTTAAGAAAAAAATGTATTTCTCGAAAACGGTTCCAAGAATTAAAAAAAAAAATGTGTGTATTTTTAGATTAGTACAGTTCACTTTCAGGTATAGAAATATTTTTTTTTGCGTACTTATTAATGGTACTTCCCATAGAACCACTTTTCATATTTTCGACTTTCTCAATATTGGATGAACCGATTAAGATAATTTTTTTATACAAATGCTCCCTAAAATTGTTAATAAAATTGCATACGAAAATTTTCAAAAAAACCGTTTGTCGATTTTTAAAAAATTAATACATTTTTTTTTTGATAAGTCGATTTTTCAAAAACCAGTTACATCATTTTTTTTTTTAAATTTGAATTTTATATGTGTATTAATAATATCTTCAAAATGGCGTTTCAATTTTTTTTTCTAAAAATGTTTTCCAAATTTTATACATAAAAAAATTATTTATTAAAAAACCGCTCCAACGATTTTTGAATTTTGTTTGATATATTCTTATTTATCCATGAATTAAAATTTCATCTTTGTTTTCCCTCAAACTATAACTACTTATATAATAAACTGATAAGCAGAAGCGCTAGTATTACGGTTAAATATATTCAGGGGAGGAATGTGGTTTGGATTGTGGGTTGCTGACCATAAACTTATAGTTAATAACAAGACCAAATTAATGCAGCTCAAATAATCTATACTGTCGATTATCGAACACCTTTGAAAAATCATAGAGTGTCTATCGGAAGATGAATTCAGATGAAATTCAAAGCAACACGGATGTCTGTTGTTAACTTAATAACAATTGACTCACGGCTGTGTTTGTTGCGGGACTCTGATTGTCATTTTTGGAAAAAAAAATTAGACAAATACGAGGAACTACGTTTTTAACAGACACGAATTTATTAGCAGGTATCCACTAACCAGAAAACTGACTACTAAAAATATTGACATTAGAAATACGGAGCAAGAAATTCTGGATATCGGGAAAATAAGTTTAAGAATGTAGGTGCATTTGAAGCACATCCAACAGCATTAAAAGTAATAGAACGAGCCGCAATATTCATTTCATCCAGGTTAGCACCTCAACACATCGTCATGTTCTCAATTTATATATATAAATTTTTAGATAATCGTATGAAAAAATGCAAAATTTTTAATGGACTAGTATTTTTAGTACTATTTTGCCTTGACACCTGTTATTTCTTAGCCACCAACATGCCAACGAAGATGAAAGGAGATTTTTGTTTTCAAATTTTGAGCACAGAAACCAAATAAATAATGAATAATATCTGCCTGCATCTGTTTACACCTCTCCGTCAAGTGCCCAAAGCCAAAAGTTCTTTCTCCAAAAAAAAAGGACCGGCCGAGACTATCAACGGACGGATGCCATGATATGGAGAGTCACATTTTGTTTGGATTACGTGACATGAAACAGACTTGAAAATATACCAACCAACCTTAAGTTTACCTTACCGTACACATGCCCTGGATCACAATTGGGCATTTGATGGCGCGTGTCAGCCATTTGTCTCCTATTCACAAATTACAATTTGATTTAGATGACATTTATTTGTCCAGCTCCCTTTTACTTCCTATACAGGAGACCTGAAGTGTACTACCGTGAAAGGTTTTTTAATAGGTAGCATATTAAAAAAAATAAAGAGGAAGCAAACATAGTAGATAAATGTTGATACCTTTCAAACGTAGCTTAGGACTTTTTTTTTTAGGTACCCTTGGACACAAAAAAGAGATTGTTTATGGTGTAATAAATAAAAATCTTGATGATTACAAATATTCTCATGATCGAGGTATGATACATAAGTTTCATTTGCTTCTTAACTGCTTTTTTTATTTTTATATTTTTATTCTCGTGCCGATACTCATTTTCTAAATTTTGAATTTTATTTTTCAGCATTTGAGAATTCTCTAATAAACATTTTATTGCGGTTTGTTCGTGAAAATATTTATTCGATATTTTTGAGAGACCCAACATTATTTTTTTAATAAAATTGCGGACAATTACCATCAGCTTTAATGTGACTGTCATTTTGCTGAGTTCTTTGTTTTATTTAACTTTTAATACACACAGCATTTTATAATCATAGCTGCAACATTAAATTTTGTTAAGACAATATAGAAGTATAGGTTGTAATAATTTAAAACAATAAAACTCGGGCCTTTAATATGATTCCGAATTAGATGCACCCTATAGTAAAAACACACAACACAAACGTACTTGCTATTATGTTCGATCACATGGTACGGGCAAGATTCTTACTAGCTTAATTTTGTATATACAAAATATTTTAAATTTGTTCCAAAAAAATTAATGGTACGAGTAGGTACCGAATTTAAAAATATAATTTCAAAAAAATCGTCTAAAACCGTTTTCGAAATATTGAATGATTTTGTTTTAATACCAAAACAATAGTTTTGAAAAATTTTGGTATGCAGTATCATTTGAAATATGAGGGACCTCCTGTAAAAAAAAGTTTGATCGAAATCCGTCAAGCCGTTTAAAAGAAAGTTGAAAATAAAATAAAAGGTTGCCATACAATCGCACCTTTAACAACAAAATATGAAAAATAATGTAGAATATACCTATTGTATGCACAGATTTTTTTTAATCAAAATCGTTAGAGTTGTTTTCGATATAATTAAAACGGTAGAAGAAGTTGTACGGCTGGGACCATTAAGAAACTATTCAAAAATCAATTTGAACCAATCACCTTAGCCGCTTAAAAAACCAAGTTTGAAGAAAATCGGCTCTGCCGTGTAAATGTAGATCGTTGTACAGACAGAAACATAGACAGACAGACATAATTGCTGGCCCACATTTTCGGTGTTCTTCATCTTAATGTCAAGATTGATTAAGATCTCGAGTTGGAATTTTTTTTGCGTTTTTATATTGCAAGTAAAAAGCTTTCGATTAGTTGGAACTTACAGTGAAAGCCTGCGTAGCTGGTCAGTAAGAATAAATGCAGCTGTAGGTGCAAAAGTGACTTAATCTATTTTTACTTACGATTATAGGTACTATAAGGCAAGTTATGTATTCGTAAAAAAAAATTTACAATCAAACATGACATTACGATCATAGAGAACACCAAGTGAGTCCCCAATTCCTTCTGTCTGTCTGACTGTCCTCGAGTCTGAAGCCTAAACGGTTCATTGGATTCGCTTCAATCTTCGTACATTTTGTTTTTTCGATAATATGCCACACATGTTTTTTTCATTTTTTTTTTTGAAGATGACAAATAACAGTAGATCTCAAACATTATTTTGGCCAAAAATAAATATCCTATTTTCCTCAAAATCCGCTCCAACGATTTTTATAAAAAAAATCAGTTCATTAATGAAGGTAAATGGTACGTTTTGATAATTTTTTTTTTTTGGAAAAAAATAGTAATTTTTGGTACCGGAAACGGCTAATTTGATTTTCTTGAAATTTTTTACGCAGAAGCTCCTAGAGCATTTTAACACTATTGTATATCAACATTTTTCAAAAAATTAATTTTTCTTTATTGAAAATTCAGTATTTCGAAAACGACTCAATAGATTTTTTCTAAACTTCGTATTTGGTGGCTTTTTGAAATTATCTGGAATAGTTAAAAACCTATTTTTCTAAAATGAAAAACAACGGCAACTCCCATACAATTGTAAGAAACCGCTAAGAAAAAAATGTATTTCTGGAAAACAGATCCAATTAGTACAGTTCACTTTTAAGTATAAAAATATTTTTTTTTGCGGTACTTCCCATAGAACCACTTTTCATATTTTCGACTTTCTCAATATTGGATGAACCGACTAAAATAATTTTTTTTATACAAATGGTCCCTAAAATAGTTAGTAAGACTGCGTACTCAAATTTTCAAAAAAAAAGTTTCTCGATTTTTAAAAAATAAATGAATTTTTTTTGGAAAATCGATTTTTCAAAAACCAGTCACAGATTTTTTTTTTTAAATTGAATTTTATATGTATATTAATAATATCTTCAAAATGGCGTTTCAATTTTTTTTTGTAAAAATGTTTTCAAAATCTTATACATAAAAATTATTTTATTAAAAAACACATAACTAACTAAACCTCAGTGGTTAGCTACATTAAAGTTGTCAGCTACAAGAGCAAGTGCGTACGATCCAGTCGCGCATTTTATTTTGTAATTGGTTTTAAAGATTTTGTTTTGGGCGAATTCAAGTCTGAAATCTACAAAATAGTTGATGGTGTGCTCCAGGGTTCCATTATGTATACGACTCTATTCCTATTCATAAATGGTGTTTTGTATGAAACTTCCAATCCACTGAATTATTTCGCAGTATGCTGAGCTTAACTTTTTCGTCTCCAGATTCACGACCAAGATCTTCGGATCTGGAACTCAAACTTCATGGTATATGCATCCAATGCCCAATGTTAGACAAAATGTTGAATTAATGAGTTAATTGTACTATGGGGTTGTTACACTGCGACCTTGAGATCTATTTTGGCCCCGCCTAGAGCTGGATGAGAACAGCTCATCTTACAGCTCTTCCTCCAAATTAATTTCCCTCATGACTTTGAGTATCTGGGGTATTTTTAGAGATGGTATGTTACTCTCTTTCACCTGGTATTGTCCCAGGTATTTTTTCTTTGGTTAACAAATCCATCACAGTAGCCCAGAATATGGGCCGGCGTTTCCAATTTTGCATCACAGGACCTATTATGACACTACTTGCTAGGCCAAGGATATTTAAGTGTTATTTCTTTAATTTGCAGTGTTAAGCGTATACAGTCTGTGAAACGTTGTTGGTTATAATGCCAAAGTAGTAGTTTGGCCTGTCTCAGTTTGTGGAGTTTTTTCCAATTGCTGGATCGTATGGCCTCCTCTTCTTTTTTGATTTTGTTCCTAGTCACATTTTCTCCTATTCCGCAGTAGGGTTCTGCCTCCTCTTAGGAAGTCGACACACATATATTTTTGCTAAGGAGTCTGCCTCCTCATTGCCCTGGACACCTACGTGGGCAGGTACCCAATGAAGTGTGACATTATTAATTTTTCCAAGTTCATTTAACCTACCTATACACATTCTCATACCAGTTTAGAACTGATGGGATAGGAGCTCAGGCGCTTAGACCTTTGAGTGCGGCTTGGTTATCTGACACAATGGCAACGTTTTATTTACACAAAATGTTGCTAATTATTTAGATTTTCTCCGGCGCGACGGGTTTGATGCAAGACATTTGTCTACAAAATATTCGTCGAGCCAAACTGAAGTATAATTCTGCGTCTGATGTGAATCGCTTCAGCGGCTTACGCTTTAGGTCGACCTACAGACAGACAAACAAAAAGACGAAATTGCAGGACCTATTTTTTGATGTTATCTATCATCGCAATGTCAATTTTGATTAAAATCTCGAGTTCGATTTTTTTTCAAGTGCATAACTTGACCTATTGTACCTACATAGTGTATCGCAAGTACAAACATCGTGACGAGCATTGTACTTTAACTTTGTGCAAGAATTTCACATTGAGCAAAGGCTCAATGTCTATTTTCACAGGACTACTATCCGTGCATTTGAATCAGGCTGGCCAATACTCGTCATTTATTTGAATATCTCTTAAAAATTTAATACGTGTCCCAAGATGGTCATATTTTGTGTTCTAATTAATAACAGGACAAAACGATTTTGTAAGTAAGTAAAGTGGGTACAGTGAAACCCGCTTAAAAGAAAAACCCGCTTCCTTAAAAATTCACAAATCTCCGTATATATTTATATACAAGCTACCTCGCTTAACTGAAAACTCGCTTTAGTGAAAAACCCGCATAACTGACACAAAATTCCTTCAAGTTTTCTATTTTTCTATAGAATAAGTGAAAAACTAATAACTAAAAATCGAAAAAACGGGTGCTGAATTGTTTCATTTTTGTATAGATTCACGTCCACCACTCCCGCATTCATGACACATGTTAATTCGAAGTTTTAAATAAAAGGGAAAACCCCCCAATTTCCATTTACTTACATAGATTGTATTGTTGTTTTTGTAACACGAAATGTGAATAAAAAAAACTCAAATTAGCGTTGCTTGGGTACAAATTCGTTTTGTTTAAAAATAAATTATTTGTTTGTTAATAACTAGGTCCTGTTTTTTATTTAGATAAACCAAATTTATTTAAAATTTAACATAGGTTGTTTTCCAGCTGTTGAAGTTAAATATATGTAGTAAACATTGTAACTTGCTACGTGACAAGAAGTCTGCCTTACTGAAATATTTTTTCAGTTATCCGAACAACGTTTAAGTAAAATATATTTTTCCCTTATCAGAGATTCGCTTAACTGAAATTTCATTTCAGTTATCCGAGCTCGCTTAAGTGAAAAACCCGCTTAACTGAAAAAAAAATTCCAGTTTTTTCGTCGTTTCGCTTTAGCGGGTTTCACTCTAGGTGCCTAAAATTAAAATTTACTTGTTAACATAAACTATGGATTTTCCGCAGATTTTTTCTCAAATAACCTCCAGACACAGTATAAGATTTGCGAAGTAAAAATAATAAAATATTCACATAATTGTAAACAATTTTAATTAATGCGTATCGAAGGTATATAACTGGACTTACATAGATTAGTAACTTTCAAAAATATCATTTCTCAAATTCATCGTCAAACTCAAACAAAAGCATTCGTGCCTATATTTGGTTGTTTTTCGAATAAAAGAGAGACATCCTTTGCAATCAATCTACGAGATTCTACAAATCAATTAATTAACTAATTAAAAAATAATTCCATCGCTTTCAGATGTGGGTGGAGTGGCTATAACCATACCAACGAAGGCCAACAGGCAAAGTTGAAGTGGGTCTATATATATATATTTTCTATAGAGACAAAGACGGCGCACGACCCTCTCGTCTACAATGATTATCCGATTACAAAATACAACTTGGCTAATTCTGGGAATACAATGTTTCCATGTCCAGATATCAATTAAGAAAAAGATAGATGTCTCTGTGAATATTTACAACAAAAACTGTCTGAATTCGTAAACACTTATATAAGTATGCTAGAGAATTTTCAATTGGCACGTGCTGGATAGAAATAAATGATGAAAATTAAGGTGCCTACAATATACACTTTTCTGATCTCATTAATCATAAAACAATGCAAAGCCAAAGATAGAAATATCCTTTTTGATGGATTCAGACTCACTTGTAGATTAGATAAGGGTAAACACCCTTTTTATGGGTAAATTGAAACTTGTGCTCGAAGCGAATTCCCTCAGACAAAATTGTCGATATTTTTACTTTTGGATAGGTAGTTTTATTTTTAATTTATCAACATCCTAAATTTAACTTGGAATCCATAGAAAGTCTAAAGGTATACACATTTTGTTTTTTTAATTATTTTATCAGATAGACTATGAATATACTTTTCGGCCTACCGGACTACCAGGAAATATAGTATTGGTGTTCAGCTTTTTTTTTCCTATTCCATACACTGCTTTTATTTTAATGAGTTAAAAGGACTTTCAAATTTTACTTCCAATTACATTTGGTTTGTATTGATGAATCACATTTATAATTATTATTGATATCTGATATGAGACTGATTAAATAAATACAAACAAAAAATTTCGATTACTGTCGTAAAATGATAGTTGAATTATTATTGAGGTAAAATATTAAGCAAAATTGTGCGGAACGATTGGTTAATTTTTAAACGATTCGAAAGATTTCATTAATTTACGGCTAAAGGAAGAAACATGACTTGGTCGCTTTGTCTTTTATTTGATCACAAAATGTTAAGGAAATGAAGCAAAATATATTGTCAAAAGTTTTTTACATAATTTTTCGTATACAAAATGTATTTATAATTTTTGTAAAAAAAAATGTTAGTAGATTTTATTATACTATTTAACAAATATTAGACTTAAAAAACATAACTCCAAACCAAAAAAATCGGCAGCCATTTCTGGAAATAATAAGTCTGCTAGAAATATTTTTTTTTTACTTTTTCGGATATTACCACTAAGAGCACCTAATTTGAAACTTTAAACCGTTGTAATAATCCAAATCAAGTATAAGTTGTTTTGAAAGACAGTGTTTTATATAATAAAGGGTTATCCATTTTGCGGTTTCAAAAGTATAGGGCTGGAATTCGACAGCTGTCAAACTAAGTTGTTAAACCAATTTTTGTTTTTCAGTTGAAAGTCTGACATTTACGAAAATGGATAGCTTAATTATCGCGCAACGCATAAAAATTGTTAAAACCTATTACAAAAATGGTGATTCTGCCACAGCCACATATCGTGCTTTAAGAGGAGATTATGGTTTACATAAACGTCCAACTACGCAAGCAATTGGTAAAATTGTGAAGAAACTTGAAGAGACTGGATTGGTTACAGATATTGTAAGGCCTGTGCATCATCGTTTCGCTCGTACCACTGAAAATATCGCTGCAGTAAGTGAAAGTGTTGCCGAAGAGCCGAATGTATCGATACCTCCTCGTTCTCAGGAATTAGGACTGTCTTACCGCACATTATGGCGTATTTTGCATTTGAATCTACACCCAAATCCATATAAAGTACAGCTAACACAACAATTGAAGACAGCTGACCATTCACAACGTCGTAGATACGTGCCGAATGGGTGCTTGAACAACACGAGGTGGACGGCGATTTTTCGAACAAAATTTTCTTCAGCGACGAAGCACATTTCTCATTCGGTGGTTATGTTAATAAACAAAATTGTCGCATTTGGTATTCTGCAAATCCTCAAGTAATTGAAGAGAGGCCATAACATCCATAAAAAGTACCTGTTTGGGGCGCTCTTTTTTCCGGAGGTGTGATTGGACCTTACTTCTTCTAAAACGACGATGGAACGACTGTTACCGTCAATTCGGAACGTTATGGTCATATGATAGCCGACTTTTTTTTGCCTGCTATTGAAGAATACGACTTGGAGAATATATGGTTTCAACAAGACGGTGCCACATGTCACACAACTCGAGCGAATATGGCATTATTGCAAGAGATATTTCCTGGCCGCGTAATTTCTCGTCGTGGCGATATCAACTGGTCACCAAGATCATACGATTTGACACCGCTGGACTTTTTTTTGTGGGGGTACGCGAAAGACCGCGTCTATGCAGATAAACATTTAACTCTTGAGCACTTGAAAACCAACATTCGTCAAGTTATGGCTGAGATACCGCCCAATATGTGTCAAAAAGTGGTCGAAAATTGCCTCAAAAGAATCGATGCTTGCAACAATTCTCGTGGTGATCATTTAAATGATGTAGTGTTTCACACATTATGTCAACGTTCAAACTTTATAATAAAAAAGAAATATCATGGAAAAAAATATTTTATGTGTTTTATTTACGTTTACTTTTGAAGCCGCAAAATGGATAACCCTTTATAACACTTCCAAGAAATCGTGTGATTTTCTTTTGAAATTTGTGTAACTGTTTAAGACTATTTATTTTATTTTGTTGATTGGCGCGTTTATGAGTTTCTAAATTAAGTATTCTAAATGCTATTAAAAAATAAAAAATAAAACCATTTCTAATTCAAACAAAATTTTCTAAAAATTTGTATAGAAAACGTTTCATTATTTTCTCCAAAAATGATATTTTTTTCGGCCAACCTATTTGGATACTGTTATTTTCACCAATAATTCTATGACAGCTGCAACATATTTAAATTTCGTGGAAATCGGTCAACAAACAACGAAGATACCATTTTTTGAATCCGACCATTGTATATCTATATACAATGATCCGACCACATCGAACAAACGTCAACGTCCCGTCGTTCAAACTTTATCCGTGGTTCAGCAATTTCAACTGAACGATATAATCTCACCATCGATTTACTTCTATATAATGATTCACTGAAGATTCACTGTAAGCATTTTCCAATTATAAAACCATTACCCTATTTAATGGAATTAAATTTTTAACAATAAGATTTAAGACAATAATATTGAAGTTTATAATCCTATGTTTACAAGTACTCAATCTATTAATTTAAGGTAACGTGACGATCTGAAATGTTTTATTATGTGGGTTCTCGTCATAGTTTGACAATAATTTAACGAGAACGGCGAGATCCCGTCACACTAATTTATCGTTTTTTTATTGCAACTATTCTGTTCGAGAATTCTTCCAAAAGCATGGCAATGATATTTTGGATTTTTGTCACGGGACCTAGTATTTCTCGTATATATGGCAATGCTGGTTATTTCAAAAAGATTAGTTTTTATTTCAAATTTTTTTTATTTGAAGCAAATGTATTTGTTAATTTTAAGTAGTTAATCTTGTTGTTCTTTTGCAAAAAAAAAGTTTTTTTCGGTATAAAAAGATTTTTTTCTTATATTTATTGGTAAGTTATATTTTTTACTTGCGATTATAGGTACATGCTATAAGGCAAGTTATGTATTCATAAAAAATAAAATGAACGAGTGGATCGCACGTACTTGCTCCCTTGCTCGATTACATTGTATGCAAAATATTCTTAATAGAAACGGCTAAACACATTTTTCAAGTCGTTTTTCACTTAATTTTTTATATATAAAAATTCTTAATTTTTTTCTAAAAAAATGGTACAAAAATTTTAAATATTTAATAATGAAAACTGAAAAAAAACATTTCAGAAAAAATCGTCCACCCGTTTTCGAAATATTGAATTTTCAAAACAAGATTTTTTTCAAAAATCAAAAAAAAAACAATTTTCGAAAAGTATTATTTAGAATTCGAAGCCGATACTGTATAAAAATTTCGATTGAAATCCATTCAGCCGTTTATGAGAAAGTCAAAAATCAATAAAATGGTTGTATGACAGGTACTGTTAATAACAAAATATTTAAAATTTTTTGTCCAAAATGTAGACCATAACCAAATTAGTACACACAACAATTCTTATCAAAATCGGTAGAGCCGTTTTTTGAAATAATTAAGATGGTAGAAAAATTTTGTATGGCAAGTACCGTTATTTTTTTCTTCAGCGATGGATAGGTATGCCATAGACCTTTCTTTTCATATATATATCGATGGGTTTGGGAAACATTTTTGAAAATGTAATTTTTTTCCGCAAGGGTGTTAGCCTTGATTTTTTTTCAAAAATCTTTAAAAAAATAAAATCAGAAAATTGTGCCTGTTCATTCTCTTTCAAGTACTGAAAACCGCAGCTTTCTGCGAGGCTTGGTTGCCGAGATATTAGCTTCCAAACCAAATCAAATGCAGTTGGGTTGACAATCACGGGAACTACTTTGGATTGCAATATCTCGAGAACCGGGGGCTGCAGAAGCGTTTGGTTTTCGGGTGTGAATAGGTATTGAACAGACCTTTCTTTTCATGTATATATCGATGGGTTTGGGAAACATTTTTGAAAATACAATTTTTTTCCGCAAGGGGTTTAGCCTTGAATTTTTTTTCAAAAATCTTCAAAAAAATTAAATCGTCAAATTTTATACCACTGCAAAGGTCTGTTCAATCCCTTTCAAGTGCTGAAAACCGCAGCTTTTTCTGAGGCGCGGTTGCCGAGATATCAGCTTCCAAAGCAAATCAAATGCAGTTGGGTTGACAATCACGGGAACTATTTGGATTGCAATATCTCGAGAACCGGAGGCTGCAGAAGCGTTTGGTTTTCAGGTGTGAATAGGTATTGAACAGACCTTTCTTTTCATGTATATATCGATGGGTTTGGGAAACATTTTTGAAAATACAATTTTTTTCCGCAAGGGGTTTAGCCTTGAATTTTTTTCAAAAATCTTCAAAAAAATTAAATCGTCAAATTTTATACCACTGCAAAGGTCTGTTCAATCCCTTTCAAGTGCTGAAAAGCGCAGCTTTTTCTGAGTCGTGGTTGCCGAGATATCAGCTTCCAAAGCAAATCAAATGCAGTTGGGTTGACAATCACGGGAACTATTTGGATTGCAATATCTCGAGAACCGGAGGCTGCAGAAGCGTTTGGTTTTCAGGTGTGAATAGGTATTGAACAGACCTTTCTTTTCATGTATATATCGATGGGTTTGGGAAACATTTTTGAAAATACAATTTTTTTCCGCAAGGGGTTTAGCCTTGAATTTTTTTCAAAAATCTTCAAAAAAATTAAATCGTCAAATTTTATACCACTGCAAAGGTCTGTTCAATCCCTTTCAAGTGCTGAAAAGCGCAGCTTTTTCTGAGTCGTGGTTGCCGAGATATCAGCTTCCAAAGCAAATCAAATGCAGTTGGGTTGACAATCACGGGAACTATTTGGATTGCAATATCTCGAGAACCGGAGGCTGCAGAAGCGTTTGGTTTTCAGGTGTGAATAGGTATTGAACAGACCTTTCTTTTCATGTATATATCGATGGATTTGGGAAACATTTTTGAAAATACAATTTTTTTCCGCAAGGAAAAATCTTCAAAAAAATTAAATCTTCAAATTTTATACCTCTGCAAAGGTCTGTTCAATCCCTTTCAAGTGCTGAAAACCGCAGCGTTTTCTGAGGCGTGGTTGCCGAGATATCAGCTTCCAAAGCAAATCAAATGCAGTTGGGTTGACAATCACGGGAACTACTTTGGATTGCAATATTTCGAGAACCGGAGGCTGCAGAAGCGTTTGGTTTTCAGGTGTGAATAGGTATTGAACAGACCTTTCTTTTCATGTATATATCGATGGGTTTGGGAAACATTTTTGAAAATACAATTTTTTTCCGCAAGGGGTTACCCTTGAATTTTTTTCAAAAATCTTCAAAAAAATTAAATCGTCAAATTTAATACCACTGCAAAGGTCTATTCAATCCCTTTCAAGTGCTGAAAACCGCAGCTTTTTCTGAGGCGTGGTTGCCGAGATATCAGCTTCCAAAGCAAATCAAATGCAGTTGGGTTGACAATCACGGGAACTACTTTGGATTGCAATATCTCGATTTTTCAGGTGTGAATAGGTATTGAACAGACCTTTCTTTTCATGTATATATCGATGGGTTTGGGAAACATTTTTGAAAATACAATTTTTTTCCGCAAGGGGTGGGTTTAGCCTTGATTTTTTTTTCAAAAATCTTCAAAAAAATTAAATCGTCAAATTTTATACCACTGCAAAGGTCTGTTCAATCCCTTTCAAGTGCTGAAAACCGCAGCGTTTTCTGAGGCGTGGTTGCCGAGATATCAGCTTCCAAAGCAAATCAAATGCAGTTGGGTTGACAATCACGGGAACTATTTTGGATTGCAATATCTCGAGAACCGGAGGCTGCAGAAGCATTTGGTTTTCAGGTGTGAATAGGTATTGAACAGACCTTTCTTTTCATGTGAATATCGATGCGTTTGGGAAATATTTTTGAAAATACAATTTTTTTCCGCAAGGGGTTAGCCTTGAATTTTTTTCAAAAATCTTCAAAAAAAATAAATCGTCAAATTTACTACCACTGCAAAGGTCTGTTCAATCCCTTTCAAGTGCTGAAAACCGCAGCTTTTTCTGAGGCGTGGTTGCCGAGATATCAGCTTCCAAAGCAAATCAAATGCAGTTGGGTTGACAATCACGGGAACTATTTGGATTGCAATATCTCGAGAACCGGAGGCTGCAGAAGCGTTTGGTTTTCAGGTGTGAATAGGTATTGAAGAGACCTTTCTTTTCATGTATATATCGATGGGTTTGGGAAACATTTTTGAAAATACAATTTTTTTCCGCAAGGGGTTTAGCCTTGAATTTTTTTCAAAAATCTTCAAAAAAATTAAATCGTCAAATTTTATACCACTGCAAAGGTCTGTTCAATCCCTTTCAAGTGCTGAAAACCGCAGCTTTTTCTGAGGCTTGGTTGCCGAGATATCAGCTTCCAAAGCAAATCAAATGCAGTTGGGTTGACAATCACGGGAACTACTTTGGATTGCAATATCTCGAAACCGGGGGCTGCAGAAGCGTTTGGTTTTCAGGTGTGAATAGGTATTGAACAGACCTTTCTTTTCATGTGAATATCGATGCGTTTGGGAAATATTTTTGAAAATACAATTTTTTTCCGCAAGGGGTTAGCCTTGAATTTTTTTCAAAAATCTTCAAAAAAAATAAATCGTCAAATTTACTACCACTGCAAAGGTCTGTTCAATCCCTTTCAAGTGCTGAAAACCGCAGCTTTTTCTGAGGCGTGGTTGCCGAGATATCAGCTTCCAAAGCAAATCAAATGCAGTTGGGTTGACAATCACGGGAACTACTTTGGATTGCAATATCTCGATTTTTCAGGTGTGAATAGGTATTGAACAGACCTTTCTTTTCATGTATATATCGATGGGTTTGGGAAACATTTTTGAAAATACAATTTTTTTCCGCAAGGGGTTAAGCCTTGAATTTTTTTCAAAAATCTTCAAAAAAATTAAATCGTCAAATTTTATACCACTGCAAAGGTCTGTTCAATCCCTTTCAAGTGCTGAAAACCGCAGCTTTTTCTGAGGCGTGGTTGCCGAGATATCAGCTTCCAAAGCAAATCAAATGCAGTTGGGTTGACAATCACGGGAACTACTTTGGATTGCAATATCTCGAGAACCGGAGGCTGCAAAAGCGTTTGGTTTTCAGGTGTGAATAGGTATTGAATAGACCTTTCTTTTCATGTATATATCGATGGGTTTGGGAAACATTTTTGAAAATACAATTTTTTTCCGCCTTGAATTTTTTTCAAAAATCTTCAAAAAAATTAAATCGTCAAATTTTATACCACTGCAAAGGTCTGTTCAATCCCTTTCAAGTGCTGAAAACCGCAGCTTTTTCTGAGGCGTGGTTGCCGAGATATCAGCTTCCAAAGCAAATCAAATGCAGTTGGGTTGACAATCACGGGAACTACTTTGGATTGCAATATCTCGAGAACCGGAGGCTGCAAAAGCGTTTGGTTTTCAGGTGTGAATAGGTATTGAATAGACCTTTCTTTTCATGTATATATCGATGGGTTTGGGAAACATTTTTGAAAATACAATTTTTTTCCGCCTTGAATTTTTTTCAAAAATCTTCAAAAAAATTAAATCGTCAAATTTTAAACCACTGCAAAGGTCTGTTCAATCCCTTTCAAGTGCTGAAAAGCGCAGCTTTTTCTGAGGCGTGGTTGCCGAGATATCAGCTTCCAAAGCAAATCAAATGCAGTTGGGTTGACAATCACGGGAACTATTTGGATTGCAATATCTCGAGAACCGGAGGCTGCAGAAGCGTTTGGTTTTCAGGTGTGAATAGGTATTGAAGAGACCTTTCTTTTCATGTATATATCGATGGGTTTGGGAAACATTTTTGAAAATACAATTTTTTTCCGCAAGGGGTTTAGCCTTGAATTTTTTTCAAAAATCTTCAAAAAAATTAAATCGTCAAATTTTATACCACTGCAAAGGTCTGTTCAATCCCTTTCAAGTGCTGAAAACCGCAGCTTTTTCTGAGGCTTGGTTGCCGAGATATCAGCTTCCAAAGCAAATCAAATGCAGTTGGGTTGACAATCACGGGAACTACTTTGGATTGCAATATCTCGAAACCGGGGGCTGCAGAAGCGTTTGGTTTTCAGGTGTGAATAGGTATTGAACAGACCTTTCTTTTCATGTATATATCGATGGGTTTGGGAAACATTTTTGAAAATACAATTTTTTTCCGCCTTGAATTTTTTTCAAAAATCTTCAAAAAAATTAAATCGTCAAATTTTAAACCACTGCAAAGGTCTGTTCAATCCCTTTCAAGTGCTGAAAAGCGCAGCTTTTTCTGAGGCGTGGTTGCCGAGATATCAGCTTCCAAAGCAAATCAAATGCAGTTGGGTTGACAATCACGGGAACTATTTGGATTGCAATATCTCGAGAACCGGAGGCTGCAGAAGCATTTGGTTTTCAGGTGTGAATAGGTATTGAACAGACCTTTCTTTTCATGTGAATATCGATGCGTTTGGGAAATATTTTTGAAAATACAATTTTTTTTCCGCAAGGGGTTAGCCTTGAATTTTTTTCAAAAATCTTCAAAAAAATTAAATCGTCAAATTTACTACCACTGCAAAGGTCTGTTCAATCCCTTTCAAGTGCTGAAAACCGCAGCTTTTTCTGAGGCGTGGTTGCCGAGATATCAGCTTCCAAAGCAAATCAAATGCAGTTGGGTTGACAATCACGGGAACTACTTTGGATTGCAATATCTCGAGAACCGGAGGCTGCAAAAGCGTTTGGTTTTCAGGTGTGAATAGGTATTGAATAGACCTTTCTTTTCATGTATATATCGATGGGTTTGGGAAACATTTTTGAAAATACAATTTTTTTCCGCCTTGAATTTTTTTCAAAAATCTTCAAAAAAATTAAATCGTCAAATTTTATACCACTGCAAGGGTCTGTTCAATCCCTTTCAAGTGCTGAAAAGCGCAGCTTTTTCTGAGGCGTGGTTGCCGAGATATCAGCTTCCAAAGCAAATCAAATGCAGTTGGGTTGACAATCACGGGAACTATTTGGATTGCAATATCTCGAGAACCGGAGGCTGCAGAAGCGTTTGGTTTTCAGGTGTGAATAGGTATTGAAGAGACCTTTCTTTTCATGTATATATCGATGGGTTTGGGAAACATTTTTGAAAATACAATTTTTTTCCGCAAGGGGTTTAGCCTTGAATTTTTTTCAAAAATCTTCAAAAAATTAAATCGTCAAATTTTATACCACTGCAAAGGTCTGTTCAATCCCTTTCAAGTGCTGAAAACCGCAGCTTTTTCTGAGGCTTGGTTGCCGAGATATCAGCTTCCAAAGCAAATCAAATGCAGTTGGGTTGACAATCACAGGAACTACTTTGGATTGCAATATCTCGAAACCGGGGGCTGCAGAAGCGTTTGGTTTTCAGGTGTGAATAGGTATTGAACAGACCTTTCTTTTCATGTATATATCGATGGGTTTGGGAAACATTTTTGAAAATACAATTTTTTTCCGCAAGGGGTTAGTTAGCCTTGAATTTTTTTCAAGAATCTTCAAAAAAATTAAATCGTCAAATTTTATACCACTGCAAAGGTCTGTTCAATCCCTTTCAAGTGCTGAAAACCGCAGCTTTTTCTGAGGCTTGGTTGCCGAGATATCAGCTTCCAAAGCAAATCAAATGCAGTTGGGTTGACAATCACGGGAACTACTTTGGATTGCAATATCTCGAGAACCGGAGGCTGCAGAAGGGTTTGGTTTTCAGGTGTGAATAGGTATTGAACAGACCTTTCTTTTCATGTATATATCGATGGGTTTGGGAAACATTTTTGAAAATACAATTTTTTTCCGCCTTGAATTTTTTTCAAAAATCTTCAAAAAAATTTAATCGTCAAATTTAATACCACTGCAAAGGTCTGTGTGGTTGCCGAGATATCAGCTTCCAAAGCAAATCAAATGCAGTTGGGTTGACAATCACGGGAATTACTTTAATTACTTGCGGAATAAAATTTTTTTCCGCAAGGGGTTAGCCTTGAATTTTTTTCAAAAATCTTCAAAAGCATGAAATCGTCAAATTTTATACCACTGCAAAGGTCTGTTCAATCCCTTTCAAGTGCTGAAAACCGCAGCATTTTCTGAGGCGTGGTTGCCGAGATATCAGCTTCCAAAGCAAATCAAATGTAGTTGGGTTGACAATCACGGGAACTACTTTGGATTGCAATATCTCGAGAACCGGAGGCTACAGAATCGTTTGGTTTTCAGGTGTGAATAGGTATTGAACAGACCTTTCTTTTCATGTATATATCGATGGGTTTGGGAAACATTTTTGAAAATACAATTCTTTTCCACAAGCCTTGAATTTTTTTCAAAAATCTTCAAAAAAATTAAATCGTCAAATTTTATACCACTGCAAAGGTCTGTTCAATCCCATTCAAGTGCTGAAAACCGCAGCGTTTTCTGAGGCGTGGTTGCCGAGATATCAGCTTCCAAAGCAAATCAAATGCAGTTGGGTTGACAATCACGGGAACTACTTTGGATTGCAATATCTCGAGAACCGGGGGCTGCAGAAGCGTTTGGTTTTCAGGTGTGAATAGGTATTGAACAGACCTTTCTTTTCATTATATATCGATGGGTTTGGGAAACATTTTTGAAAATACAATTTTTTTCCGCCTTGAATTTTTTTCAAAAATCTTCAAAAAAATTAAATCGTCAAATTTTATACCACTGCAAAGGTCTGTTCAATCCCTTTCAAGTGCTGAAAAGCGCAGCTTTTTCTGAGGCGTGGTTGCCGAGATATCAGCTTCCAAAGCAAATCAAATGCGGTTGGGTTGACAATCACGGGAACTATTTGGATTGCAATATCTCGAGAACCGGAGGCTGCAGAAGCGTTTGGTTTTCAGGTGTGAATAGGTATTGAACAGACCTTTCTTTTCATGTATATATCGATGGGTTTGGGAAACATTTTTGAAATACAATTTTTTTCCGCAAGGGGTTTAGCCTTGAATTTTTTTCAAAAATCTTCAAAAAAATTAAATCGTCAAATTTTATACAACTGCAAAGGTCTGTTCAATCCCTTTCAAGTGCTGAAAACCGCAGCTTTTTCTGAGGCTTGGTTGCCGAGATATCAGCTTCCAAAGCAAATCAAATGCAGTTGGGTTGACAATCACGGGAACTACTTTGGATTGCAATATCTCGAGAACCGGAGGCTGCAGAAGCGTTTGGTTTTCAGATGTGAATAGGTATTGAACAGCCTTTCTTTTCATGTAAATATCGATGGGTTTGGGAAACATTTTTGAAAATACAATTTTTTTCCGCAAGGGGTAGCCTTGAATTTTTTTCAAAAATCTTCAAAAAAATTAAATCGTCAAATTTTATACCACTGCAAAGGTCTATTCAATCCCTTTCAAGTGCTGAAAACCGCAGCTTTTTCTGATGCGTGGTTGCCGAGATATCAGCTTCCAAAGCAAATTAAATGCAGTTGGGTTGACAATCACGGGAACTACTTTGGATTGCAATATCTCGAGAACCGGAGGCTAGAGAATCGTTTGGTTTTCAGAAGTGAATAGGTATTGAACAGCCCTTTCTTTTCATGTATATATCGATGGGTTTGGGAAACATTTTTGAAAATACAATTTTTTTCCACAAAGGGCTTAGCCTTGAATTTTTTTCAAAAATCTTCAAAAAAATTAAATCGTCAAATTTTATACCACTGCAAAGGTCTGTTCAATCCCTTTCAAGTGCTGAAAACCGCAGCTTTTTCTGAGGCTTGGTTGCCGAGATATCAGCTTCCAAAGCAAATCAAATGCAGTTGGGTTGACAATCACGGGAACTACTTTGGGTTGCAATATCTCGAGAACCGGGGGCTGCAGAAGCGTTTGGTTTTCAGGTGTGAATAGGTATTGAACAGACCTTTCTTTTCATGTATATATCGATGGGTTTGGGAAACATTTTTGAAAATACAATTTTTTTCCGCCTTGAATTTTTTTCAAAAATCTTCAAAAAAATTAAATCGTCAAATTTTATACCACTGCAAAGGTCTATTCAATCCCTTTCAAGTGCTGAAAACCGCAGCTTTTTCTGAGGCGTGGTTGCCGAGATATCAGCTTCCAAAGCAAATCAAATGCAGTTGGGTTGACAATCACGGGAACTACTTTGGATTGCAATATCTCGAGAACCGGAGGCTACAGAATCGTTTGGTTTTCAGAAGTGAATAGGTATTGAACAGACCTTTCTTTTCATGTATATATCGATGGGTTTGGGAAACATTTTTGAAAATACAATCACGGGAACTACTTTGGATTGCAATATCTCGAGAACCGGAGGCTGCAGAAGGGTTTGGTTTTCAGGTGTGAATAGGTATTGAACAGACCTTTCTTTTCATGTATATATCGATGGGTTTGGGAAACATTTTTGAAAATACAATTTTTTTCCGCCTTGAATTTTTTTCAAAAATCTTCAAAAAAATTAAATCGTCAAATTTAATACCACTGCAAAAGTCTGTGTGGTTGCCGAGATATCAGCTTCCAAAGCAAATCAAATGCAGTTGGGTTGACGATCACGGGAATTACTTTGGATTGCAATATCTCGAGAACCGAAGGCTGCAGAAGGGTTTGGTTCTCAGGTGTGAATAGGTATTGAACAGACCTTTCTTTTCATGTATATATCGATAGGTTTGGGAAACATTTTTGAAAATACAATTTTTTTCAAAAATCTTCAAAAAAATTAAATCGTCAAATTTTATACCACTGCAAAGGTCTATTCAATACCATTCAAGTGCTGAAAACCGCAGCGTTTTCTGAGGCGTGGTTGCCGAGATATCAGCTTCCAAAGCAAATCAAATGCAGTTGGGTTGACAATCACGGGAACTACTTTGGATTGCAATATCTCGAGAACCGGGGGCTGCAGAAGCGTTTGGTTTTCAGGTGTGAATAGGTATTGAACAGACCTTTCTTTTCATTATATATCGATGGGTTTGGGAAACATTTTTGAAAATACAATTTTTTTCCGCCTTGAATTTTTTTCAAAAATCTTCAAAAAAATTAAATCGTCAAATTTTATACCACTGCAAAGGTCTGTTCAATCCCTTTCAAGTGCTGAAAAGCGCAGCTTTTTCTGAGGCGTGGTTGCCGAGATATCAGCTTCCAAAGCAAATCAAATGCAGTTGGGTTGACAATCACGGGAACTATTTGGATTGCAATATCTCGAGAACCGGAGGCTGCAGAAGCGTTTGGTTTTCAGGTGTGAATAGGTATTGAACAGACCTTTCTTTTCATGTATATATCGATGGGTTTGGGAAACATTTTTGAAAATACAATTTTTTTCCGCCTTGAATTTTTGTCAAAAATCTTCAAAAAAATTAAATCGTCAAATTTTATACCACTGCAAAGGTCTGTTCAATGCCTTTCAAGTGCTGAAAACCGCAGCTTTTTCTGAGGCTTGGTTGCCGAGATATCAGCTTCCAAAGTAAATCAAATGCAGTTGGGTTGACAATCACGGGAACTACTTTGGATTGCAATATCTCGAGAACCGGGGGCTGCAGAAGCGTTTGGTTTTCAGGTGTGAATAGGTATTGAACAGACCTTTCTTTTCATGTATATATCGATGGGTTTGGGAAACATTTTTGAAAATACAATTTTTTTCCGCCTTGAATTTTTTTCAAAAATCTTCAAAAAAATTAAATCGTCAAATTTTATACCACTGCAAAGGTCTATTCAATCCCTTTCAAGTGCTGAAAACCGCAGCTTTTTCTGATGCGTGGTTGCCGAGATATCAGCTTCCAAAGCAAATCAAATGCAGTTGGGTTGACAATCACGGGAACTACTTTGGATTGCAATATCTCGAGAACCGGGGGCTGCAGAAGCGTTTGGTTTTCAGGTGTGAATAGGTATTGAACAGACCTTTCTTTTCATGTATATATCGATGGGTTTGGGAAACATTTTTGAAAATACAATCACGGGAACTACTTTGGATTGCAATATCTCGAGAACCGGAGGCTACAGAATCGTTTGGTTTTCAGAAGTGAATAGGTATTGAACAGCCCTTTCTTTTCATGTATATATCGATGGGTTTGGGAAACATTTTTGAAAATACAATTTTTTTCCGCCTTGATTTTTTTTCAAAAATCTTCAAAAAAATTAAATCGTCAAATTTTATACCACTGCAAAGGTCTGTTCAATCCCTTTCAAATGCTGAAAACCGCAGCTTTTTCTGAGGCTTGGTTGCCGAGATATCAGCTTCCAAAGCAAATCAAATGCAGTTGGGTTGACAATCACGGGAACTACTTTGGATTGCAATATCTCGAGAACCGGGGGCTGCAGAAGCGTTTGGTTTTCAGGTGTGAATAGGTATTGAACAGACCTTTCTTTTCATGTATATATCGATGGGTTTGGGAAACATTTTTGAAAATACAATCACGGGAACTACTTTGGATTGCAATATCTCGAGAACCGGAGGCTGCAGAAGGGTTTGGTTTTCAGGTGTGAATAGGTATTGAACAGACCTTTATTTTCATGTATATATCGATGGGTTTGGGAAACATTTTTGAAAATACAATTTTTTTCCGCCTTGAATTTTTTTCAAAAATCTTCAAAAAAATTAAATCGTCAAATTTAATACCACTGCAAAAGTCTGTGTGGTTGCCGAGATATCAGCTTCCAAAGCAAATCAAATGCAGTTGGGTTGACAATCACGGGAATTACTTTAATTACTTGCGGAATAAAATTTTTTTCCGCAAGGGGTTAGCCTTGAATTTTTTTCAAAAATCTTCAAAAGCATGAAATCGTCAAATTTTATACCACTGCAAAGGTCTGTTCAATCCCTTTCAAATGCTGAAAACCGCAGCATTTTCTGAGGCGTGGTTGCCGAGATATCAGCTTCCAAAGCAAATCAAATGTAGTTGGGTTGACAATCACGGGAACTACTTTGGATTGCAATATCTCGAGAACCGGAGGCTACAGAATCGTTTGGTTTTCAGGTGTGAATAGGTATTGAACAGACCTTTCTTTTCATGTATATATCGATGGGTTTGGGAAACATTTTTGAAAATACAATTCTTTTCCACAAGCCTTGAATTTTTTTCAAAAATCTTCAAAAAAATTAAATCGTCAAATTTTATACCACTGCAAAGGTCTGTTCAATCCCATTCAAGTGCTGAAAACCGCAGCGTTTTCTGAGGCGTGGTTGCCGAGATATCAGCTTCCAAAGCAAATCAAATGCAGTTGGGTTGACAATCACGGGAACTACTTTGGATTGCAATATCTCGAGAACCGGGGGCTGCAGAAGCGTTTGGTTTTCAGGTGTGAATAGGTATTGAACAGACCTTTCTTTTCATGTATATATCGATGGGTTTGGGAAACATTTTTGAAAATACAATTTTTTTCCGCCTTGAATTTTTTTCAAAAATCTTCAAAAAAATTAAATCGTCAAATTTTATACCACTGCAAAGGTCTGTTCAATCCCTTTCAAGTGCTGAAAACCGCAGCTTTTTCTGAGGCTTGGTTGCCGAGATATCAGCTTCCAAAGCAAATCAAATGCAGTTGGGTTGACAATCACGGGAACTAATTTGGATTGCAATATCTCGAGAACCGGAGGCTACAGAAGCGTTTGGTTTTCAGGTGTGAATAGGTATTGAACAGACATTTCTTTTCATGTATATATCGATGGGTTTGGGAAACATTTTTGAAAATACAATTTTTTTCCGCAAGGGGTCAGCCTTGAATTTTTTTCAAAAATCTTCAAACAAATTAAATCTTCAAATTTTATACCTCTGCAAAGGTCTGTTCAATCCCTTTCAAGTGCTGAAAACCGCAGCGTTTTCTGAGGCGTGGTTGTCGAGATATCAGCTTCCAAAGCAAATCAAATGCAGTTGGGTTGACAATCACGGGAACTACTTTGGATTGCAATATCTCGAGAACCGGAGGCTGCAGAAGCGTTTGGTTTTCAGGTGTGAATAGGTATTGAACAGACCTTTCTTTTCATGTATATATCGATGGGTTTGGGAAACATTTTTGAAAATACAATTTTTTTCCGCAAGGGGTGCCTTGAATTTTTTAAAAATCTTCAAAAAAATTAAATCGTCAAATTTTATACCACTGCAAAGGTCTGTTCAATCCCTTTCAAGTGCTGAAAACCGCAGCGTTTTCTGAGGCGTGGTTGCCGCGATATCAGCTTCCAAAGCAAATCAAATGCAGTTGGGTTGACAATCACGGGAACTACTTTGGATTGCAATATCTCGAGAACCGGAGGCTGCAGAAGCGTTTGGTTTTCAGGAGTGAATAGGTATTTAATAGGCCTTTCTTTTCATATATATATCGATGGGTTTGGAAAATATTTTTGAAAATACAATTTTTTTCCGCAAGAGGAAAAATTTCAAAAATCTTCAAAAAAATTAAAAAGTCAAATTGGGTTGACAATCACGGGTACAATTTTGGATTGCAATATCTTGAGAAACGGAGACTGCGGAAGCGTTTGGTTTTCAGGTGTGAATAGGTATTGAACAGCCTTTCTTTTCATGTAAATATCGATGGGTTTGGGAAACATTTTTGAAAATACAATTTTTTCCGCAAGGGGTTAGCCTTGAATTTTTTTCAAAAATCTTTAAAACAATTAAATCGTCAAATTTTATACCACTGCAAAGGTCTGTTCAATCCTTTTCAAGTGCTGAAAACCGCAGCTTTTTCTGAGGCGTGGTTGCCGAGATACCAGCTTCCAAAGCAAATCATATGCAGTTGGGTTGACAATCACGGGAACTACTTTGGATTGCAATATCTCAAGAACCGGAGACTGCAGAAGCGTTTGGTTTTCAGGTGTGAATAGGTATTGAACAGCCTTTCTTTTCATGTAAATATCGATGGGTTTGGGAAACATTTTTGAAAATACAATTTTTCCGCAAGGGGTTAGCCTTGAATTTTTTTCAAAAATCTTTAAAACAATTAAATCGTCAAATTTTATACCACTGCAAAGGTCTGTTCAATCCTTTTCAAGTGCTGAAAACCGCAGCTTTTTCTGAGGCGTGGTTGCCGAGATACCAGCTTCCAAAGCAAATCATATGCAGTTGGGTTGACAATCACGGGAACTACTTTGGATTGCAATATCTCAAGAACCGGAGACTGCAGAAGCGTTTGGTTTTCAGGTGTGAATAGGTATTGAACAGACCTTTCTTTTCATGTATATATCGATGGGTTTGGGAAACATTTTTGAAAATACAATTTTTTTCCGCAAGGGGTTAGCCTTGAATTTTTTTCAAAAATCTTTAAAAAAATTAAATCGTCAAATTTTATACCACTGAAAAGGTCTGTTCAATCCCTTTCAAGTGCTGAAAACCGCAGCGTTTTCTGAGGCGTGGTTGCCGAGATATCAGCTTCCAAAGCAAATCAAATGCAGTTGGGTTGACAATCACGGGAACTATTTTGGATTGCAATATCTCGAGAACCGGGGGCTGCAGAAGCGTTTGGTTTTCAGGTGTGAATAGGTATTGAACAGACCTTTCTTTTCATGTATATATCGATGGGTTTGGGAAACATTTTTGAAAATACAATTTTTTTCCGCCTTGAATTTTTTTCAAAAATCTTCAAAAAAAATTAAATCGTCAAATTTTATACCACTGCAAAGGTCTGTTCAATCCCTTTCAAGTGTTGAAAACCGCAGCGTTTTCTGAGGCGTGGTTGCCGCGATATCAGCTTCTAAAGCAAATCAAATGCAGTTGGGTTGACAATCACGGGAACTAATTTGGATTGCAATATCTCGAGAACCGGAGGCTGCAGAAGCGTTTGGTTTTCAGATGTGAATAGGTATTGAACAGCCTTTCTTTTCATGTAAATATCGATGGGTTTGGGAAACATTTTTGAAAATACAATTTTTTTCCGCAAGGGGTGCCTTGAATTTTTTAAAAATCTTCAAAAAAATTAAATCGTCAAATTTTATACCACTGCAAAGGTCTGTTCAATCCCTTTCAAGTGCTGAAAACCGCAGCGTTTTCTGAGGCGTGGTTGCCGCGATATCAGCTTCTAAAGCAAATCAAATGCAGTTGGGTTGACAATCACGGGAACTAATTTGGATTGCAATATCTCGAGAACCGGAGGCTGCAGAAGCGTTTGGTTTTCAGGAGTGAATAGGTATTTAATAGGCCTTTCTTTTCATATATATATCGATGGGTTTGGAAAATATTTTTGAAAATACAATTTTTTTCCGCAAGGGAAATCTTCAAAAAAATTAAATCGTCAAATTTTATACCACTGCAAAAGTCTGTTCAATCCCTTTCAAGTGCTGAAAACCGCAGCGTTTTCTGAGGCGTGGTTGCCGAGATATCAGCTTCCAAAGCAAATCAAATGCAGTTGCGTTGACAATCACGGGAACTACTTTGGATTGCAATATCTCGAGAACCGGAGGCTGCAGAAGCGTTTGGTTTTCAGATGTGAATAGGTATTGAACAGCCTTTCTTTTCATGTAAATATCGATGGGTTTGGGAAACATTTTTGAAAATACAATTTTTTTCCGCAAGGGGTGCCTTGAATTTTTTAAAAATCTTCAAAAAAATTAAATCGTCAAATTTTATACCACTGCAAAGGTCTGTTCAATCCCTTTCAAGTGCTGAAAACCGCAGCGTTTTCTGAGGCGTGGTTGCCGAGATATCAGCTTCCAAAGCAAATCAAATGCAGTTGGGTTGACAATCACGGGAACTACTTTGGATTGCAATATCTCGAGAACCGGAGGCTGCAGAAGCGTTTGGTTTTCAGATGTGAATAGGTATTGAACAGCCTTTCTTTTCATGTAAATATCGATGGGTTTGGGAAACATTTTTGAAAATACAATTTTTTTCCGCAAGGGGTGCCTTGAATTTTTTAAAAATCTTCAAAAAAATTAAATCGTCAAATTTTATACCACTGCAAAGGTCTGTTCAATCCCTTTCAAGTGCTGAAAACCGCAGCGTTTTCTGAGGCGTGGTTGCCGCGATATCAGCTTCCAAAGCAAATCAAATGCAGTTGGGTTGACAATCACGGGAACTAATTTGGATTGCAATATCTCGAGAACCGGAGGCTGCAGAAGCGTTTGGTTTTCATGTGTGAATAGGTATTGAACAGACCTTTCTTTTCATGTAAATATCGATGGGTGTGGGAAACATTTTTGAAAATACAATTTTTTTCCGCAAGGGGTTAGCCTTGAGTTTTGTTCAAAAATCTTCAATAAAATTAAATCGTCAAATTTTATACCACTGCAAACGTCTGTTCAATCCCTTTCAAGTGCTGAAAACCGCAGCTTTTTTTGAGGCGTGGTTGTCGAGAGATTCCAAAGCAAATCAAATGCAGTTGGGTTGACAATCACGGGAACTACTTTGGATTGCAATATCTCGAGAACCGGAGGCTGCAGAAGCGTTTGGTTTTCAGCGGTGGATAGGTATTCCAAAGACCTTTCTTTTCATGTATATAGCGGTGAGTTTGGGAAACATTTTTGAAAATGTAATTTTTTTTCCGCGAGGGCTTTTTGCGAAGCTTGGTTGCCGCTTTAAAAACCTGTTTTGGACAAATCACCTAAAACGCCTAATCACCAAGTTGAAACAAAATCGGTTACGCGGTTTAGGCTGTAGATAACGAATACATAACTTGCCTTATAGTACGTATAATCGCAAGTAAAAATTCTAACAATCAAACATTACATTACTTTCACAGAGAACACCAAAAAAGTGGGTGCCGCAATTCCGTCTGTTTGTCTTTCTGTCAGTCTCTCCTCGAGTCTACAGCCTAAATGGTTGGATAGATTTGATTAAAACTTGGTACATATTGTGTTTTCGGCTATCTGCCCACACGTTTTTTTTTTCATTCTTTTAAGATGACAAATAGCAGTAGTTCCCTTACATTTTTTGCCAAAAACAAAAATCTTATTTTTCTCAAAAACGGCTCCAACGATTTTTATAAAAAATCAGTTCATTAAAAGGGTACCTTTTGGTAATTTTTCCCTTGAAATAAAATGGTTATTTTTTGTACCCCTATGAAAACTGGGTACCATTTTGTTGGTTTTCGATTTTATTGGAAACACTAAATTTGATTGTTTTCTTAATTTTGTATGAGAAGCTCCTAGAAAGTTTAACCATTTCCTTTGGAAATTACCGGCTTAATAAATTTTTTCGAAACTTCGTATTTAGTAGTTCTTTGACATTATCTTGAATAGTTAAAAAAAAAATTATTTTCCCAAATAAAAAAACAATGGTAGTCGTGCGTTTTATTTTAGAGAACTAAAACAAAGCTGCCAAATTTGCTGGCAGAACAGTTTGCTGCTAATTCTACGCTTCCACTCCTCCACTTCTTGAGAACATTAACAGTTTCATAGGACTTATCTATTTTCGCACTCGTACAGTTGCTAGCGCTCTAAAGATCAAGACATACAAAAATCCACTGGCCGAGATAGCGTATACCCTATTCTCTTTCTGAGTGGATAGAAAACAGCAGCTGTCCAGCCTGTCCCTAAAAACGGAGAATCTTCTTCACCCTCCAACTACCGCCCAATTGCACTAACGTCACTTCTTTCCAAGGTCATCGAAACGCTGATTAATCAGCTTAAGATATATCTTGAAGAACGAAAGTGCTGGTGATCTGATGGTATATTTCACCGAACACTGGCACAAATCTTCGCATCGTTTGGGAGAAAATAAGATCATTGCGCTTGATATTTCGAAAGCATTTTATAGAGTTTGGCTTCAAGCTTTAAAGCGGTCCCTAGGCGCTCAATATTGTTGCGCAATATTTTATGCAATATATGGTGTAAAATCAAACGCTTTTGATATTTATTGCGCGAATCTAAAAATATTGTATCGTCTGTGGGTACTATTGCACAATATTTGCTTAGTTAATTTTCAAATGTCGAGAAGTGAACTTCTCCGCGAGTGATTTAATTATTAATTATTGGAAAAAATATTGCACCGTTTAAGGCTAATAGCCAATAATATTGTGCCATATTTTGCACAATTATATTGAGCATCTAGGGACCGCTTGAAATGAGTGCATTGGGTATTGATGAATCTCTTTTTCGTTGGATGACTCTCTTTTGGGATCTCCTCAATTATTGTCTTAATGGACTGCTTCAATTCAGTCAAATTCCTGGGTTTCGTTTTATAAACTTCCTGATTGACATAAGCCCCTGGTGCAGTCAGGTCAGGTGACCTTGGGGGCCAGCGGAAACGTCAGTTTCTGGATATCAATTTGTTTGGGAATTTTCCTGTTGAAACCAAATCCTGCTGAAAGGGATACGTCTTCGGCGAAGTTCTGGGTAAAAAAACTCCTTCAACATCTTTAAATAACGGTCCCCATTGACAGTTTGTGTTACACCATTTTCTTCAAAGAAGTATGGCCCGGCAATACACCTTGATGAAATTGCGTCAAAATGGGCCTCATCAAACATGAACAAACAATTTATCAATGTGTTGTCTTCTTCGGCTATTGCAATCATTTTTCAGCAAAATTTCAGGCGAACAGGCAAATCCAGATGAGTTTAACTTGATTGTTATTTGGACTTTGTACGGAAACAAATTTAAGTCATCATGAAGTATCCGTTGTAATGACCGTCTGCTAACTCCAATTTGGCCCGATAAGTTTCGAGTGGATACACTTGGATTTGCCTGTATTGCCGATGCAACAGCCAGGATTGTATCCTGAACCCGAACATTGGGATCTCGATGATACGGTCTTCGTTAGATGGTTCCAGATTCGGCAAACATGTTCACCAGCCTCATAATGGTCCATCTACTCGGGGGAGTACCGCCAATTTCCAGCCTAAATTCCCTTTGGACGGAAATGACGGAATGGTATCGCTGCACTATCCAAATCCTTTTTTCAGTATTCCGAGCATTCATTTTGATAAATCTAAATAGTAATCTATAAAATAAAAAAAAATAAGCCGATTAATCACACTGAAAAAAAGTTATTACGTTTTATTTTTGTAGCACGATCCGTGTGCCACCCTGTAGATAGTGTTCTAGTGAAATAGCCAGTTGCATATCTTCTCCCCTAAGAACATTCAACCGAAATATCCGCACTTCTTGGAATGCATATCAGTTGATATCAACTTCAGGGGTACTGTCAAGTATAGGAATTCGTTCTTTAGCCGTACAACACGAATGTGGAATACTTTACAAGGTTCCCATTGCAATATCCAAACATTTAAAACCAATGTGCATCGGTACCTCCTGTCTAATCCTATCCCATTTTCCTAATAGCTCGCACTGTGTTTAAACATCTATTGTTAAGTTTCCATAGAAAATTGTATAAGATCAATACATTGCACGTATAGTTTTCAATACTCATGCTGTTCGCTACTTCATCAAATTGGTGTAGTAAAACATTAAGTTTCTATACAGCGCATCCTTGAACAATTAATTAACACATTGAATGACAATTACTTTTCCTTAAATGGAACAGGTATAGATTTGCGAAAATTTCGCTAGTTTATGATTCTGCTCATGAATTTCTAGCGAATATTCTTTACCGCCTGTCGTTGAAGAGTCCCGAACTCTCGAGTATACCGTGATCATGATGAGCATAAGAATTTCCTTATGGGTAGTCGTTTGTCGATGTGTCTTATATGCATCTGTTTACTTCACAAATCAAATCCAAAGAAAAAATACAGGACACTGTAACAGTTGTCCACAGTTGTGTTGTTGTCCTTACATCCTCAAATTGGGCGATACATTTGGGAGCGCACCTTATATTATTTTCCTTTAGAACTCTGTTATAATTGAAATGATTAAAGAGACTATTTTCTACTCCACTCTTGGTATACCTACATATTTTTACTTTATGTACAAAAAGTCCTTTTTGAATGGAATAAAATACAGTATGTATTATATCTACGTGTATATTTCTTAATCTATTTCAATTCTTTCTGGCCAGAAGTGCTTTGTAGAAAGTAAAACATTAAGCTCTTGTGAAGACTAAGAGGAGCAATTATTTTTTTTTTATAATCTGACTCTAAGGAAACGTACAGCAGTCGCTTCTGTGACACGTATGTACTTATGTACTATTTAAAAGAGAGGAGGAGGAGAAATCTGCTCTAAAATTGGCGAATATGTACGGACATATGTGTTTCAGATGGATTATTCCCTAAGACACCTTGGTATACTTTTGATCTGTGTTTTTCGTTCTTTTATGAAATTTGAACAAAATGCAGAACTAAGGCAAAAGTAAGTAATTTATTTTCTTATTGTTGATCAAATCTTCAAATTCTATTAATAGGTATTAGGTTTTACGAGTTTTTTTCTTTTTAAAACATACATATATATATATATATACCCATATACATATATATTATCTGAATTAAAGCAAATTTATATGTATGTCTTCGTTGAAATCTTTGCAAACAAAAATAAATATTAGACATGGGACATAAGACACTGAATAGATTTATTTTGTATAAACTTTTTTGTTTTTAACAAACACTAACATCCCTATTAATAAGAAAATGCTTAGTCCACCGCTAGGGCATGACTTTACTAAACCATAAGATAAAAGTTAGTCGGCGGACTAAAATTTTCATTAACAATTCATTCCTACTACAACAAGTATCTACGAACCAGAGTTGCATAATGTGTCCGATCGGACTATTTAGAAATTTGTTTTTTATTCTGGCCCTTGGCCCGGAATATTGTAATATTTTTTAAAGTAATCGTCCTAATTTCATTACAGAAATTGTCAATCTGTCGCCAACATAACCAAGTTCTCATATTAGGGGTTTATCTTTTTAAGATCAGAGCAGGGAACTGAGCTGTCAAAAAATACTTATTTTTCATTTTTAACTCAGACACATCAGAGCGCTTAGCTTGAGTTTCTTTATTCAATCAGAGCTAGCTGCGAGCTATGAACTCAGATTGAAATGAACGAGCAGATGGCGTTAAATAAAATAATACGAGTATGTAACTTTCTCTTTATTCATCCTTTCCTTTTGTCAACAAATTAATAATATTGTTTTTCTATTTTAAATGTCTTTCTATAGTTTATTTTAAAGCATGAAGCTGATGATGGCATGTAAATCATGCCGAAATGCATTTTGTAAAATATCAATAATAAAATATCAATAATAATTCGTAAAAAAATATATTTCGTGCATTTTATTTACTTAAACGTTATTTAAACAAAAAACTTTTTGTAACTTAACATTAAACAAAAAAACATACAAAAAAGATGGTGTAAGCTTTTTTTGTGTGATATAACAGAGACAGACGGGAAAAAAACCAACAGATAAAAATAAAAATGGAGATTGACACCGGCTGTTCTTCCCTGCGAAGAAAGAAAAGAGCATCCACAAACACTCAGCTCAGGGATCTCGAGGAATCTTGCACCGCCACACAGTGGTTTCTCCCATAGGCCAAAAGTCAAAATTTCAAGATTTAATAAATTAATTTTTTTTAATGCAATAATTATCTATGATAACGGGACAATATAGTGACAGTAAGATTTTTTCTATAAAATTAGTAATTGGCAGTCAGTCGCGCCACGAAGTTGAGTGTTTTTCCCAATTTTATAAAAAACCCTAATCTGAAAATACGACATTGCGGTTTAACCATTTTTGGTCTGTTATTAAGGTTAGTTTTGGAAAAAATGTGATTGATGTGAGTAATAAAATAATGTATAACGATAGCTTAATGGTTTTCTTTGAAAAATAAATATATATATATTTTATTTTGACCTCAATAGAGGTCATATATTGTGTTTTTTTTCATATTTTGTGTTTTTATCAAGAGCCGAAACATCAAATTCCCATAAAATCCCACAATAATTTATATAGAATAATTTAGGATTATCTTTCCTCTTTACGAGAATACACTACCTTTTTTGCGCAAATTTGCGCAAATCGTAAAATTTTGACCCGAAGTCAAACACTGTTTTACACTATTTTTTTTTTAATTTTAGCAATATGATAAAGCGGATTGATATTTTTAATATTTAGCATACGTCGAAGAAAGTTCGCAGTGTTGCCAAAATTAATGAAACGTGGACAATTTTGAAGGAAACTTACCAAATTGGAAGTTTGGAGGCCAAGAAAAATATAAGTACGTTATGTAAGTCCTTTCATAGAAAGTGGGAGGCTTGTTCCTAAAAAAAATAACGGTTTTATCTACAAATAGTTATTGGCTTGATTCTATCAAGCACAGGAGCAACCATAAGAAAAAAAAGTCCCCAAATAGTCAAGGGAGACTAAAAAACACATTTTTAGTAAAGCTCGTCTCGAACTAAGAGGAGATGTATTCCTAAAATCGTTGAAGTAGATAAAGATATCGCTTGTGTCTTGAGGCATTGCCAGTCTAGAGACAATCTACAAGTTAAAAAACTTAATTCAAATGATTCTTTGAAACTTTTGGTTGCGGCAAGATACAACTCGTGAAATTGTTGCAGAATACCCTTCGTGCCAATTGCCAGCTTCAATACACAAAGTTCTCATTCACGGAAGACAAATTGTGGCCTATAGGCCAATTAACTGAAGAGGCAGCAGAGGTGAAAAACAAAGATGTAAAATTTTTCCGAACGAACAACACACGAAATATCTAGGCTGACAACAAACACTGTAAATAGATTAATTCTTCCCTCATACCCTTTGCTTTCTAACGAAAGAAATTTGAAAAAAAAAAACACAAAAATCCACACTATATAAAAATATTTTTTGAATTTATTGCTTAAATTGTTAATAAAATTAAATAATATTTACAATAAATCACTTTTTAAACAATTTATTTTATATTCTATCATCTAAAATGGAATTTTGAGTTTTGACCGCCCTTTCCATACAAATTAAACCACTGTGCGCCACCAACACCCGCCGGTTCTACAAAACAGGCAAGCAACTGGCATCTGGTTATAGAACTGGCACGCAAGCATATGATAGCATAAGTCGCCAAGAGCTTCTATTGGCGATGTCGGAAATCGGCATCCCGAAAAAACTGATACAGCTATGCCGCATGACGTTACAAAATACGCGGTGCAACGTGCAAGTAGGAAACAGCTCATCTGAGCTTTTCCAGACGTGCACAGCGTTCCAACAAGGAGATGCGTTATCATGTGACTTCTTCAACATAGTCCTGGAGCAGATAGTACGAAAGAGTGGTGTTAACCTGGAAGGCACTATCTTCAACAGGTCTTCCCAACTGCTCGGTTATGCGGATGACATCGATATCATCGGCTGCTCCAAGCAAGCTGTACTTGAAGCATTCACAGCTCTTGATGAACAAGCGAAATGCGGTGGTCTTGAAGTGAATGAGGACAAAACCAAGTATATACTATCAACAAACAAAGCCTCATCTATCCATCGCCTAGGATAAAACGTCACTGTTGGTAGCAGTAATTTCGAGGTAGTCAAGGAGTTCACCTACCTCGGAACAAACATCAATTCCACGAACGACACCTTAGTGGAAATCCAACGAAGAATTACCCTATCGAACCGCTGCTACTTCGGTTCGGCCAAACAAATGGGTTCAAAGCTCCTGTCTCGAAAGACAAAGTGCACGCTCTACAAAGCGATAATTTTACCAGTTCTATTCTATGGCGCCGAATGCTGGACGATAAGTAAAAAAGCAGAATTGATACTGGGCACGTTCGAGAGAAAAATTCTTCGGATCCTATATGCGAAGAGGGCGAATGGAGGAGAAGATTCTGTCGAGAATTGTAAGAACTATACCAAGATGTGAATGTAGTCTAAAGAGCCAAAGCGCGTCGACTACAATGGCTCGGCCACATCGAGCGAATGGACAACAAGGCTCCAGCCAAGAAAATCTTCGAATCCCAGCCCGCAGGTTCGAGACCACAAGGAAGACCGAACGTCCGATACAGGGACCAGGCGATTACAGACGCAAGAGCGCTTAGTCTCGACGACTGAAGTGTGCGTGCGAGGGACCGCAACCGATGGAAGACCGTAATATGTCAGGCAGTGACCCTCCAAGAATCGGGAGCCGGATAAGTAAGTAAGTAATTTATTTATTTAATTTATTAATATATCAATATACAATTAAAATTGCTATTAATAAAAGGAAGAGCAAACAGCAGCAAAGGCTTTCGGCTCTAGGGATCATAACATTTGTTAAATAGAGATTTTTAGATCGTTAATAATTTCTTTAATTTTTAAAATATTGCTTCGTTTCGGTTCTTTTAGTAGATCCAAGGGGTTAGAGTTGATAGTGTGCGTTTGGAGTTGAGGATGTCCAGATAAGAAGCATGGACTTAATAGGTGGGTTGCAGTTATGGAATTCGTACAGTTCGGGCAGGTAGGTGAAGGTTCTTTTTTGAGTAGGTGTTGGTGGGTGAATGCGGTATGGTCAAGGCGTAGTCGGAGGAATGTTCTGAGGTCGGATTTAGTTATATCTGTTGGAAATTTTGGCTGAATTTTCAACGGGTTAATAGAACTATAGTGATGTTTATAGTGTTCCCAGTCCAGTAATATATTTTTATGACACTCCAGATTGATGTGTCTCTTTAAGTCAAGACTTGAGAAAGTATTGAAAGTGTAAGTGGGAGCTTTAAGTACTGCGTTTGCAGCTGCGTCAGCTAGTTCATTGCCCTTTATTCCTACATGACCTGGGGTCCACATGAGCTTGATCTTTGTCTTAGCTTTTAAAAGATTATCTCGGATTTTGGCTATGATATCTAAGTCATTTTTCGGGTTAACGATGGCCTTTAGTACTGACAAACTGTCTGAGCAGATGACCCATTTCCCTTTATTTACAGTGCATTTCTTGGTAGCTTCGTGGATAGCCAATGCTTCGGTTGTGTAGATAGAGGCGATTTTTTGAAGGATGCCGTGCGTGATGAGTGAACCATCTTGGGCTACGACTGCAAAGCCAGTGTTCAAATCCGTTTTAGACCCGTCTGTGTACATAAAGTTCCAACCCTTATCCATCAAATCATTTGAGATTTCCAGGAATCGAGCTCTAAAAATGGTTTTGCAAGTCTTGTACTTTAGTAATTCTTGTAGATCGAGAATGACTGATTCCTTGGGAAGTGACCATGGTGGTTGCGATGGTGTAAATTTTGCTGCCCTGGTTAGGGACAATTGTAATCTGTTTCGAGACTCAAGAACTTGGTGTATTGCAGATGGGATCTTTCTACTCCGTGTGTGCGAAATTGCTTTGGAAATATCCTTGTCTATCACTGAACCTGTTTGAAAGACGAATTTCGTGTTGAGTTTGGCAATGATTACAAAATATCGCTCTTCAATAGTTGGAAGTCCAGCTTCAGCTTAAATGTTTTTGATTGGTGTGGTTGGGAAAGCACCAAGGCTTTTCCTAGCAGCTTGGTGGTAAGTTGGTGCGACGATGTTCTTAGTTGATTTTGGACATGAACCGTAGATGGACAAAGCATAATCTATCTAATCTTTCTTAAGATAAGTACAATGCGGTTTCCAGTTATATTTGTTATTTATGATAAGACCTAGGACATTTAAATTAGTAACTACTTCTATTTTCGTATTATTTATAATTAATTCTAGATTAGTACAGTTTCGTTTTCTGCAGATGTGAATTAATTTGCATTTATCTAAAGCGAGATTAGAACCAGAGGTAGAAGACCATTGGTTGATTTCATTACGCAAAATAGAGAAAGCGGATTTAGTTTTATCTAGGTCATTGTATTTACATAATATAAACACGTCATCTGCATAGATACAATGATCTAGATCTTTATGTTTCAAGATCAGATTACTTATTTGGTTAAAAGCGATTGCAAAGCAAATCACAGATAAGGGTGATCCTTGCGGAATACCATTATCAAGTGGTTTAGTTTTAGAAAACATACTTCGAATTTTGATGCAACATTTTCTGTTAGTAAGAAAGGATTTAATATATTGGAAGATTTTGGGTCCAAGTCCCCAATCTCTCAATTTGTTAAGGATAAGATGAATTCCGATACGATCGAAAGCCTTTTCAAAGTCGAGAGCTAGGATCGTGATATGGTTGCGAGCAGTGAGGGCATTTGTAACTGTATAGTCGATATGAAGGAGTGCATCAATGCACCCTCTTTTTGGTTTGAAGGCGACTTGGTTAGAACTTAGAACTTTTTTGAAGTCTGTATACCATAGTATCCTATTTGCAATTATTTTTTCTAAGACCTTTGATAAGCATGGTAGTAGGGAGATTGGGCGGTAACTGTTTACACAAGCGATATCTTTTTTGTGCTTATGAATGGGAATAATGGTGGCAGTCTTCCAGCTTTGCGGTATGATACCTTTACTAAAGATGTTGTTAAACAGCGAAATGAGCCTTTGTTTAGCTGAATCAGAAAGATTCTTTATCATTGGATAGGAAATTCTATCACGTCCTGGGGTCTTACCTTGTAGCCTAGACAAGCAACTTTCGAATTCAATTGTGGTGATGTCAGCCTCAATGCGAAGAGCCGCTGCATTCTTTGCCCGTTGTGGAAACATGTTGAGAGTTGCGATTTTTTGCGTTTTAAAAGCCGTTGGGAAATGTGAATCATTAGAATTAGTTGACCAAGAGTGTGCAAAAAAATTGCAGATTTCATAAGGATGCGTAATAGAGCCTGTTGGAGTGTTAATGGATAAAATGGTATTTGTAGTTAAGTTGCCTGTGAGGGTTCTAATTCGATGCCAAGCTGTGCTTGTGGATGTGTTGGGATTAATTGTGCTTGTGAAGTCGTTCAAGCTTTTGAGTTTGCTGCTTTTTAGATTTCTTCTGAAAAGAGCATTAGCTTTTTTATAGGCTAATAGGTTAACTTGAGTAGGGCTTTTCAAGAAAGTCCTCCAAGTTCTAAATTTTATAGTTCTAAGCCTAGAGAGTTCATGGTTCCACCATGGCACGATTCGGGTAAAAGTAATTGGGGATGTTTGAGGAATGGAGTCATTTGCCGCGCTGCGAATGCTCTTAAGGAGAATTGCAGCTTCCTTGTTGATACAGTTGGTCAAAGGTAATTTAGCGATGTTTAATTCGAGTTTATTTTTGAATAATTCCCAATTTGCCAATTCTGTTTTATAACTTGGGATATGCTTGAGAGTAGCTGGTTTTGGGGAGAGATGCAGAGAATTATTAATTGGGAAGTGATCGCTGTTATGCAGATCATTTGATATGTGCCACTTTATTTTTGGAAGGAGGATAGATGAACAGCATGACACATCAACATGGGTAAGTGTACCGTGAGTTGAGAGGTGCGTTGGAGAACCGTCATTTACTATTGTTAGGTCAGATTTCGTTATGAAATCTTCAATGATTGAGCCCCTTTTGTTAGTTATTGGGGAACCCCATAGCTGACTCCAGGAGTTTATTTCACCAGTAAATATAAATGGAGGATGCACTTGTCGAATTATGTTATCTAAGTCTAGTTGGGTAAAAGCTTGACCAGGTAGAATGTAGACGCAAATAATAGTAATTTTAATACCACCATCTACTTGTACAGCCGTACATAGAATATTTGAATTGATTCGTTTGTGCACGTGGGGAATATTATTTTTTATTAGTAGACCAATCCCTTGTACCGAAGTTAAGTTGTACGAATGATTGATAAAATACCCAAGATAAGATTTAGGTTTGATTGGGTCAATTTTATAAGCCAGGTGTGTTTCTTGGAGCGAAATAATGTCATATTTACGTTCTTTAATTAATAGGGTAAGTTCATCGTAATTGTTCATCAAACCATTTAGGTTCCATTGTAAAATGTCGAGGGAGTTGAATGTTTTGTGTTGTCTGTTGTTATGGTGTTTAATTATTGAGTGTCGATGGCCACACTTGCGGAGGTGATCGCAGTTACTACCACTAGTGGTGGGTAGCTCTGCGCTCACCATCGCAAGCGGGGCCATCGACGTAGAGGTTTCCAAAGTTTGGTTATTAAGAGTTTCCATTTTTATGAAGAGAGTAGGGTAAGTGAGAGTTAGTGTTTAAAGAATAAGTAATAGGTTTGTCTGTTTGCGAAAGAGGTTGGTTATTAGTTTTAGAGAGTGAGGTAAGATAATTTGTGTTTGATGAGTAAGATTTTTTATCAAGATCATTAGAAGCTGGTTTGGTTTTTATTGTGTCTGATGATTCTTTTAGGTTTACTGTGGGTGAATGCATTTCTTGATCATACTGCTCTTCTGTTGAATGTGATGTGGATGGTTTACAGAGGGGTAGTGGTGGGATAGAAATTGTTTTCGGAGGTTGGTAAATTTTTTGTGCTGGTGGTGTTGGTTTGTTATCGGTAGTTTTAGTTTGGGAAGGGATTGTGGGAACAGGGGAATTATGAGATTGTGCGGTATTTATAGCAATTGACTTTTTAACTCGCTCGGCGAGAGAAATAGGTTTGGAAACATTCTCTGGATGTTGTGAGTTGTATATTGTTCTGGCTGTAGCCATACTGCACTTGTTTTTAGTTTTTATTATTAGCATTTCTTTGTTTTGAATAAATTTAGAACATAGTTTTGAGGATGACGAGTGCTTATCTAAGCAATTTGCGCACATTAATCTTGTGCAGTTTTCGGGTTCGTGTGGGGGTAGGCTGCAATTGACACAAACTTTTGGTTTAGTGCACCTCTTTGTAGTATGTCCGAGTAATTGACAATTATGGCATCTCATTGGTGAAGGAACATATTCCTCAACCTTAGCCTTGTACCAGCCAATTTCAACCGTTTCGGGAATTTGATAGAGATCAAAGGTAAATACTAACAGACCAATGGGTTCAACTTTATCATTAATTTTCTTAGTAAACTTATACACTTCGGTTACTCCCTGCGATTTCATTTCGGATACAATTTCTGATTCATTGACATTGTTCAACCATGGCGCAAATACGATGCCCTTAGAGGAATTCAATTGTTTGTGGAGAGTAACTGTCACAGGGACTTCAGCTATGTTCTTTGTTTTTAAGAATTTATCGGCAATTTGTTGGTTTCTTGCTAATAGAAGAATGCTACCGTCTTTTAATAATGATACTTTATCATATTCGGTGCTGATAGCATCAATTGACTTACTTAAGACAAAAATACTTACAGACGAAAGTTTTTTTCCATCATTTTTTGCTGATATGACTACAAATTTAGGATTTTTTACATTACGCACAACGGGTAACTCTGGGAATTCAACCGGAGAGCGTGCACGTTTATTTTTTTTTGCCTTTTGGGATTCAGTTGACAAATCTGATAGAATGTCAAACTGATTCCCGGCAATTAGTCTAGGCCCCGGTGGGCCCATGCGTTAATAAACTATGGTAAAATAAGGAATTGATTAAGCACTAGGTTGTTTGAAAAAAGTTTATTTCTTGTTTTGGGAAGGTGAAGAAAGGAAGGACAGTACACTGTCAAAAGAGAATAAAGAGCTAAGAGTAAGCGAATAACACAGCGGGCAACAACGAGATGTGAATGCTACAAGAGCTAGACGTTGACTGAAGTAAGTAAGTAAGTTCTTCCTCTGTAGGTAATAACTATTTATTATTTTACTATTTTGCCAGATCAGTGCTCCAGTGTTTCATAAATAAATCGGAGAGCTGTAATCAAACTCTGCTCAACGCGTACTTGACATGTTCAAGCTCTGTCAAGAGCTCAGACAGAAAAACGCTTATTGAAAGGGCCTTGAATTCATTTATTCAGACTGATGTGACTATATGAATAAATATTTATGTTGTCTAATAATTGTTAAAGTTTTCTTTTTGAAAAAAAAATTCTGACGAGTATTGGCCCTCACTTTTTGGAAATGTCAATCAGAAAAGCCCTCAAAATTCCTTTTTTTGTGGCAACGCTGCTACCAACTCCTTCTTTTTACTTGCGATTATAGGTACTATACGGCAACTTCAACATGACATTACGATCATAGAGAAGCCTAAAAAAGTGATCGCCAAAAAATGTCTGTCTGTCTGTCAGTTTGTCAGTATGTCAATCTGTCAGTCTGTCAGTCTGTCAGTCTGTCAGTCTGTCAGTCTGTCAGTCTGTCAGTCTGTCAGTCTGTCAGTCTGTCAGTCTGTCAGTCTGTCATTCTGTCAATCTGTCAGTCTGTCAGTCTGTCAGTCTGTCAGTCTGTCAGTCTGTCAGTCTGTCAGTCTGTCAGTCTGTCAGTCTGTCAGTCTGTCAGTCTGTCAGTCTGTCAGTCTGTCAGTCTGTCAATCTGTCAGTCTGTCAGTCTGTCAGTCTGTCAGTCTGTCAGTCTGTCAGTCTGTCAGTCTGTCAGTCTGTCAGTCTGTCAGTCTGTCAGTCTGTCCGCCTGTATGTATAACGACCTACAACCTAAACGGCTTAAGCGATTACCTTCAAATTTTGTATGTGTGATTATTTTGGCATTCCTCAGAGGGGAAATTGAAATTTTATATTTAGGCCTAAAAAGAACGGTACCAGCCATATGACCTTGAAGGAAAATCATATTTTTCTCTAAAACGGTTCCAAAAATTTTTGAGAATTTTTTGTTGGTAATAGTTATCATTTGATATGACCCAAGTTTACAGGAAAAGTCCATTAACGGTACTTTTTAATTTTTGGCTTTTTAATTTTTGGTTTTCTCGGTAACGGTACATTGGATTTCTGTCAGATTTTATATCTGAGAAGATCTAACTAGCTAAATCATGTTTGCATATCAAAATTTTGAAAAACTTTTTTTTAAATAAAAAATAAAAAATTTAAATCAGTAATTTTTAAACTAATCAAAAAAAATAAGTTTAATATTCTCTAAAAAATTGAATACCAAAATTTCAAAAGAAGTTTGTTTTCAAAAAACGAAAAATAAAAAACTGGATTTCATCAAGACCCGTCATACAATTTTCGAAATACTTTTTTATAAAATTTTCATTGATCCGTGGCATCTAATAGCGTTCTTCGTTTTTCGAAAAACCGATTAAAGTGATGATTTTGGCAGTTTAAATAAGTTTAAAAAACGATTTTTTCCCACCTACACACCATTAACTTTCATTATATATATGAATGTACTTGTACAAATTTACATTATTACCCTCCTAATTTACATAATTAAAACCCATTTAAATATACATTTGTAGGTACCCATTTAATAATTCATTGAATCATGCATTCGACAATTCATTATACTAAGAATCAAGGTAATATTACCTACATGGTCTTTAAATCTGCATAGGATACTATAATAGGCTAGCTACCTACCAACAGCGGCAGTGAGTAACACTAAAGTTATTAGCTACAAGAGCAAGTTTGTACGATCCAGTAGTGCATTTTATTTAATTTTATGTTCCTGTAAATTTTATTCTTAATTTCGATTTTTAGGCCTTCACTAGATCACAGTTTTATTTATTTTATTTTTTTTTTGTATTGTTATTGTATTTTATTTTATTTTAGTTTCTTTTCATTTCTTTTCTTTTATTTTAGTTTATTTTATTCTATTTTATTTCATTTTCTTTTCAGTTCTTTTCTCTTATTTTATTTTATAATATTTTATTTAATTTAATTTAATTTTATTTAATTTTATTTAATTTTATTTAATTTAATTTAATTTAATTTAATTTTATTTTATTTTATTTTATTTTATTTTATTTTATTTTATTTTATTTTATTTTATTTTATTTTATTTTATTTTATTTTATTTTATTTTATTTTATTTTATTTTATTTTATTTTATTTTATTTTATTTTATTTTATTTTATTTTATTATGACCCCATATTTTTTATATTTAAGTTATGGCGTCGATTATTTCCGAACCCTTTTGGGATTTCCCCTCCCCCAACTTTCCCCAAGAACATTCACAACTTTGTGCACTAAATTTTGTAAGCATTTTAATAAATTATATATCACCTAAAACGCTTAAAGTTGGTATAACTAAGAATAAAATCGCTTCAGCGGTTTAGGCTGCCTTCTTTAATCGTTATATCAGGTTTGATTAAAATCTCGAGTTCAATTTTTTACAAAATGCAAAAAAGGCCCTATGTGTTGTTAAAGGTTGCAATTGAAAACAGTGCAGTTAAATGTTTCACCTTTCAATAATAACATTCTAATTAAAAATAATATTAATCTTATAATTATTTAACAGCTTTAAAAAAGGATAAAAGAAACTTTAGTTCATTGACAGTTTAATGCCCAATATGTTCTTAAAAGCTTAGGTAGGATTCAGTAGTGCACGCCAGAATTTTAGTAGGAAACAGTTGAAAAGAGTAGCTATAGTGATTCTGTGTTTAGCGAGTAGAATTTGACGTATGTATTCGTTGTTTCGGTCTTTCAGAGTCCTAAATGATTCGTGCTTGAAAATTTTGTATTCGATTGGCCAGGCTACTCATCAGTCTCATTAACTCGAAGGTCATGTAGATTTGTTCTAAAGAAATAATCCACGAACTAAAACCAAAACAATCTTTTCAGCACACCAGCTTTCAATTCAATTGCCTCTCGCAAGATATCAATATTTATTCAATGCGAATTTTGTCATTGCGCAGATGTGTCAAAATAAATGTTAAATTTTTTTTTCCAAATTTCCGACTTATCTGGTTGGATTTAGAAACATTTTCTTTCATACAAACCAACTTATCCTGATAATTTCGAGCACAACAAAGATATTATCCCAATCGGTTGAGTCGTTCTCAAGTGATGATCTCTCACACTTGGTTTGGCGTTTGAAATAAAATTGCATATTTAAAAAAAAACAACTAATTTGGAACGGATGTCTTTTCAACTGACTGATTTCTCTATTCGATAAACAAATACAAACAAAGTTTCAAGATTTCCTGGTTTTCTAGAAAGGTTTTCAAAACAGCCCTTATAGTTTGGAATTCAGATACATTTTGAATTTGGGTTTACACATATGAATATGAATAAGTCTAAAAGTATATACCTAATGGAACTTCAAAAAATATTATTGAAATGTTTAATTAAAATAGTTTTGATTGCCATTCAAGTTGGAAACAAAATATCACAACTATAGCTATAATGGCTTTTTTGCCTAGACTTATATATTCCATCGGCAAAAAAAAAAAACATACCAATAGAGAGAAGTATCTTCAAGTGTTCGCCACACATAAAAACCACAAAAGCTCCCCGCTCGCGTATGACGTTGCCGCTGCGGCTGCCTATACCAACGACCTACGTGCGACGTTATCAGAAGCATAATTAACTTAATACGACTATGGATGTTGACTGTAATTAAAATGCAAGCAAACTGCCTGCCACTTCACTGCTGTCCCGGAGAATTTAATTTACAAATTAAAAATTTATTGAAAAACGAATGGATACACAGTGTTGTGTTGGAGGAGGCAGAAATAGAGGCAGAGGTAGCAAAGGCTGAGATAGGTCGTACAAGGACAGGATGGGAGATGCGACAGACTCGTTGCCCGATAGGATCCAACCAGCTCACGACGACGACGATGATGATGATGATGATGATGATGATGATGACGGGACGCACGGTTGCTGCTGCAGCCAACAACTGTCCTCTCTACCTTTTCCATGGGAAATGAACATGGACGAGCCAATTTAAATTAACGAACCTGCCATCAGTTTCATTGAAGAAGAGGAGTTTGCTCGCTGTGCAGCTTCAGCTCCTCAACCATATCAACAGCACCAGAAGTGTAGCCCGAACCAAACCCAAGCCCAAACCCTCTCCAATCACCACCGCCAGCATTATATTTTCACGAAAGTGTATTGATGTGCGGTTCATGCCGTGTTTTGTTCGCTTAAACAAAAAAAAAAGTTAAAAAAAAAACTGTAAACCCTACCACCAACCGGTATATTGAATTATCTTTATTGGCACTGGGAATATTGGTGATAAGAGCACTGGAACGAGGTATAAAAAGAACCCCATGCCCTGTTAAGAGATACATTCGATTGCATTATCTAGATACAGTTTTTAATTTAAATTGTGATTAAATGAGGCAGTGTCCATTGTGGCGTGCTGTGCCGAGTATGATGCTCTTATGGTTGCCACTCTCTAAATAAATTTATGAATTTATCAAACTAATTTTAAAACAATCAAGGAAACAATAATTATTCCTAAAAATTATGTAAGCACAAAAATTTGAACAAAATTCTTAGATATCCTTTATAAATTTCTGGGAACAGGATCTATTTTACCATAAAGTTAAAAACAAATTGATTCACACACAAACAAAATTATTATCAATAATATTAAGTGGTAACCATAAACAACACTGAAGTAGTTTCACTGAAAAGAGCTAGCCAAGGGTGGGTAAGGGTTTTTGATGTCGTCGGCCGAACCGACGAATTTCCCACGAAAAAATAAACAAAAAAAAACTTTTATTTTTTTACCTCAGATCCAGATCGAAAGAGATGATCAGTGCGAGTATTTATTATTAATTGATTGATTATGTTAATCGGTTTGTGATGGAGTATTTCTGTTTTTTTTTCTACCTCTACTGTTTGTATTTTGATTAGTACCATGAGGGACATAAATGCGAGTAACAAAAGCAGGTTTTTTAATTAAAAATTACAATATTGGTAACGGGAATTTTTATGTGTAATTATAAAGGAGGCTTAAATGGATTTAAATAATCGTTAAGAGGGCGCGATTCGATTGTGATGAAGTTGGTTGTGCGTAATTGGCTTGAATAGGTAGGTACTGCGGTACTGAGACATCACATTTATTCAACTTGAATAGAGTATTGTTGGCTGAGTGCGACGGAACGTGCTCAGGAATCCTTTTAACATATCCTGAGTAAAAAATAAATAACACACATTTTAAAAGAAAATCATTAAATTTTGTTCCACAAAGGAAAGAGTGCTTTTCCATTTGTGATGTGCTTTTTGGTTTCCAGTGGAGGTGTTGCTCGTCAGTTAGTCAGGGGCGTAATGAAAAAAAAACGAAACCCCAAATGAAGGTCTTTAAAACCTTATTATAAAATCTTTATTAAAAACACCTCAAAAATTCACAACATACGATAAATGGTTATCCATTTTGCGGTTTCAAAAGTATAGGGCTGGAATTCGACATCTGTCAAACTAAGTTGTTAAACCAATTTTTTTTTTCAGTTGAAAGTCTGACATTTACGAAAGTGGATCGCTTAACTATCGCCCAACGCATTAAAATTGTTAAAACCTACTACAAAAATGGTGATTCTGCCACAGCAACATATCGGGCTTTAAGAGGAGATTATGGATTACATAATCGTCCAACTACGCAAGCAATTGGCAAAATTGTGAAGAAATTTGAAGAGAATGAATTGGTTACAGATATTGTAAGGTCTGTGCATCATCATTTCGCTCGTACAACTGAAAATATCGCTGCTGTAAGTGAAAGTGTTGCCGAAGACCCGAATGTGTCGATTGCTCGTCGTTCTCAGGAATTAGGACTGTCTTACGGCACATTATGGCGAATTTTGCATTTGGATTTACACCTACATCCATACAAAGTCCGGCTCACACAACAACTGAAGCCAGCTGACCATTCACAACCTCGTAGATACGTCGAATTGGTGCTTGAGCAACAGGCGGTGCACGGCGATTTTTCGAACAAAATTTTCTTCAGCGACGAAGCACATTTCTCACTCGGTGGGTATGTTAATAAACAAATTTGTCGTATTTGGGGTTCTGAGAATCCTCAAGTAATTGAACAGAGCCATTACATCTACAAAAGTCACTGTTTGGGGCGCTCTTTGGTCCGGAGGTGTGATTGGACCTTACTTCTTCGAAAACGACGGTGGAACGACTGTCACCGTCAATTCGGAGCGGTATGGTCATATGATAACCGACTTTTTTTGCCTGCTATTAAAGAATACGATTTGGAGAATTTGTGGTATCAACAGGACAGTGCAATATGCCAAACAACTCGGGCGAATATGGCTTTATTGCAAGAGACATTGCCTGGCCACGTAATTTCTCGTCGTGGCCACCAAGATCATGCGATTTGACACCGCTGGACTTTTTTTTGTGGGGCTACGCGTAAGACCGTGTTTATGCAGATGAACCTTTAACCCTTGAGCACTTGAAAACCAACATTCTTCCAGTTATGGCTGAGATACCGCCCAATATGTGTCAAAAAGTGGTCGAAAATTACCTCAAAAGAATCGATGCTTGCAACAATTCGCTTGGTGGTCATTTAAATGATATAATGTCAACGTTCAAACTTTATAATAAGAAAGAAATATCAACAAAAATATTTTATATGTGTTTTATTTACGTTTACTTTTGAAACCGCAAAATGGATAACCCTTTATTTAGTTTAAATAAGCTCTGGTTCTGGTTTACTGGTATTCTGGTTAATAGCGGCGGTGGAGGTACTTCCTCATTAAAGTGTATTTATTTTCTGGTTTTAAGTAGTCCTTAGCGTTACTTCTGGATCTGGTGCTACTCTCTGGATTCCTGGTTTCTGACGTCGTTTGCCTGTGGTAATCTATCAAGCACTGGCTTGTCAGGTATGGTACTACAGTTTATACTAGAACGAATCAGCAGGTATTAGGCACCTGGTGGCACTCGACACAGCAGGCCGAGCTCAGATAGATCAGCAGGTATTAGATCCCTAGTGGCACGCGACACGGGAGGCCGAAGGTACATCTGCAGGTATTATATGCCCCTGATGGCACTCGACACAGCATGCCGAGGCTCTGGTACATCAGGAGGTACTGAAGCCCCTGGGGGTAATTACCTAACTTGCAGGCTTGAAATTAAGCCCCTTACCACTGTTGGTGGAAAGACTCGCGCAATAAAACTACTGTGATGACCAGATCGTTTACTGGTCTATTGCGCTACTGCGTTTATATGATATGGTCAACAATATCACCAATGACTTTAAGTGTGGTCGACGGGGTCATGATTTTTGTTCATCATTGCAGGTTATCATATAATATTTTCAGTAAGAACCGAGTGTGAATTGTAAGATGAAAATCAAAATCTAAATTAATTTTTGTCCTATTTCTGGGTAACGTCACATGCTGAACATGACGGCGAATTGTATAAAGTTAAAAGGTAATTTTTTGGGCATTGTCGGTGATGACTGTAATAAAATTCTTTTTTCTTTTTAAAAAAAAGCAGGAAGCATTTCACATTTCAACAGAAGAAATCAAATTTTATTGAAATTTATTTTATGTTTTTTTTTTTGGCTTTACATTATATATTATGTATATGTACATACATACATTATATGTAGTCTATATAATCATATAAATACATATTGATAAAAAGAAAAATCTAGTCAATAAAAGACGCAATTTTTTTTTGAATATCCACTTTTTACATTTTATCTTTCAATTCCCTAGCTACAAGTGATAGTAGAGCTGGCCATTTTCTCTGAAATGGACCCCTACTATCCTACTTATACTATCCAAAGGGTTGAGGTCCGACCTACCAGCTTCAATCGTCCGATTTTATGGATTTGCGTACATTTATTTAGTCACTCCTGACTCTTGAGTGGCTTTCACTTTGACGGCTGAAGCTGAGTTTCCTTTGGAATGTCCAGTGTTTTGATTTGGATTTTTGCTTTAGTTTCAGTTTTTTTTTTAAGTATATGCATGTAAGACCTAAAGTTCTTTTAAATACTTCTATAAGATTGTTAGCAGATGTCTGCCTCTTGTTAAAACGAAGTCTCAGTTTTTCTGTTTTTATGTTGCGCGATATGTATTTCTGGGAAATGTTCAAACCTGCGACAAGATCTCCGGGATCTAAGTAATATGGGTTTGGGTCTGATTCGAACCTGCACGGTTTGATTGGTCCCGAAGTCCTTACAGTGGGTCGTTGACGTACTCTACCAGTCACCTCGAATAATTTAATGGTGAGAGTAGATTTACCCGATACCATCATTGAAGGTTCGAAACATAAACAAAAAGGTAGGTTGCAATGGAGATAGTAAATATCTTGTTCTCAAATCTACTGTCAAATTTTATACATATCATGCTTTTATAATGACATAAATTGAACATTTTTGCCCTCCCATTTAATTTTAAAAAATTACCTCAAAGTTTCATCTTTCCCATATTTTCACTCAGAGATCAAACTTTTCGCTGGTTACTTAAACAAATAAAATGCACGACTGGATCGCACATACTTGCTCTTATGTTCGATCACATCTTAAGCACAAGATTTTTAGTAGAAACTAGTGCAATTCAGGTTGCATTTAAAATACCTTAGATCTTACAGGCATATAATTAATTAAAAAAAAAAAAAAAAAAAACAGCTCAATGCGTTTTTAGTATTTTTAGTAGTATTGCGTACTTAATTATTTAATTACAAAATTTCGTACATTTTTTTCTAAAATTTTTATGTTTTTAATCATATAAATTTTTGAATTTAAAAAAAAATCGTCCACGCATTTTCACAAAATTGCATTTTGAAAAAATCCCAAAAAATAGTTTTAGAACATTTTGGTATGGATTATTATTTAGAAATCAAAGGACCTCTTACATAAAAATGTTGATCAAAATCCGTTGAGCCGTTTATGAGAAAGTCGGAAATAAAAAAAGGTTGTATGGCGGTTACCGTTAATAACAAAATATGTAAGCAAAATTTTGACCCAAAATGCAGACTACACCTATAGTAGTGCACATGTTTTTTTTTATCAAAATCGTTAGACGCGTTTTAGAGATATTTAAGATGGTAGAATAAATTGTATGACCCCTAAACCGTTAGTTTTGGGGCTAAAACCGTTAGTCTTGGGGCTGAAAATAAACAATTCAAAAATCTGTTTGAGACAATCACTTTAAAGGCTTATATACCAAGTTTGAATAAAATCGTTTCAGCCTGTAGATCGATCTGCAGACAGCCATTCTCTATCATCGTAATGTCAACTTTGATTCAAATCTCGAGTTCAGTTTTTTTTATATCGCTAGTAAAAATCATGGGATGGGGATGTCTATTCGCCCACGCTTATCCCGGAGGGCAACTTTCGAAAAAAAAAATGGACTTAAATGATGATCTTTCTCCTATTTGATACTTTAGCAGTCTGTGATCTCGAAAACATCGATGGACAAATAGTACGGGGTGGCTTTAGGCTTCATGATCACGGTCTCAGATAAACCGGAACAGAAGTGCATTTCCCCATAATACTTTTCGAGAGTACCTAGATAACCATTGTGATATGTTGATATTCCAAATGAAAATATTTCTTTAATAAAAGTTAGAAAAAAGTGATTTGTGTTGTTATTAATTTCAAAAAATACAAGACATTTTAAATTCCGGCGATCTGTTAAGGCGGCTTTACATGGATCTGCATCTGCAGACTTGAAGAAAAGTAGAGCGGGCCAATAATATAAAACAAACATAAAAGTAAGACAGGGTAAACACTAATAACTTACTCGAACTCTGCTATAACTTTCTTGACACATCTCATAATCACATGTTCTTAGCGTTCAGGTATGTAGTTTTGAAAAGAAAATTTTCGCTATTTTCGTTGTTTTTAAGCAAATTGAGGTGAAATGGTAAAAACAAACTTGAAAATTGGTTATCTGAACGGAAAAAATTATGGTGCAGATGAAAATGCTATAATGAAGATGAACATGTTCATCTTCACTATAATCTGCAATCTTCAGGTTCGTACATCCTATAATCTTCATACATGAAGATGATCTCCATTTTGGTTTTCGCTCTCTATCGCACAAGTATGAATTTTTTATTTTGTTTCCTCTTTTTTTTGCAGATGACAATGCAGATGAAGATGAAGATGCATGTAAAGCCTCCTTTAATAAAATCATTAAATTTTGAAAACAAAACTAGCCTTTAAAAATTGTAAAATTTTGAACTACATTAGTTTGAAAATTAATTATTAGCCAATTTTGTTAAGATACCTTCTATTAGAGATTTCGAGCCTTAAAAAAATATAGCATGAAATTGTATGTGTAACATATGTATACTAATTCTACTATTTTTAGTTTCTATTTTAACTAATTTTTTTTTAGAAAATTGCCCCTAGCAGCTAAACGTCAGCTTTACGTCACAACATATATAAACAACCCCAAAGTTTGGTGCTTACTCAAGCTATTATATTTATTTTTTGAACTTCCATTTTACTTTTACTCGTAGGTATCACCAGTCACTTTTACATTTCCATTTGCCAAAAGTTATGCGATTATGTGCGTCATCACTTGCATCACCTGGTAATAGGTAACCTTTTATGTAAATCCGTATCCAATGTTTCCATTAAAATTCTTTTGAATCCAAAATATTCCAAATTACATTTCTGCCAAAGCATATAGGCAATAGGCATCTCCCCAAAACAGCATTCTCCCATCAATAGTTGCACATTCGAAAAAGTATTCACCATCAACAAGCAAACAACCAAAAAAAAAATATGAAACATTTTCATATTAAATTCCCGAAAAACCATAATCTGTGAGTGTATTTGAAAGGCATTCATTTACAGTTCAATGACTCACCTGTCAATCGATTCCAAGTGACTTGTTTGTGGGTTAATAGTCGAAGGAGCAGAGAGCAGCGGCAATTGATATTGAAAGTTCGAGTTCGAGTTCGCCTTTCGCATATTACACTGACAGCAGTTTCATTTTTGTTTTTCCTCCTGTATGAGTTCTGCTTGGTTGTGTTACTCGACTTTTTGACTTTCGAATATCTGCAAATGATAAGCATATTGTGAGAGCGTGTTCAAGGCACACAAGAGTTAATAAGTTTCCATGCAGATTACAACCATCATAAGTATACTCTCCAAACTATACAAACACTTCAGTCGATTTCAGAGGTTTATAACACCCTCCCTTTCTGTTACGCACGAATTCACATTACCAACTCGTAACTCGTAATCGTCGTGGTATACGAGTCGATTGTACTACCTGTGTTTAATGTAATAACTCTCCCGAAAAATCCCTGCGAATCATTTCCCCTGCATATTTTTGCGTTCCCTCGTATAGTTTATATGTATTATAAATGTATAGGTAACCAAGGGAAAAAACATTCAAAATTGCTCGTTTTTATTATACATTTTACATTTTATTTACAAAATCTCTTGTGTTTCACGTCAAAATCAATATTGGAGAACCTATCCACATTACAGCGCATGGCATATTAACCTCCTCCATATACAAATTGGTCCTTCATTTGTCGTTGAGCTCGTCGTCATCGTCTTCGTCACTCTCGTCGTCCATCGTCGTTGGTTCCCACCATAGTCAGTGGCGAACGCTGGGGGAGTGTTTTGGGGGTTGAAACCCCCCGAAATATTTTTTTTTTTTTGTGTAAGTACATCTGGTATGTCAATGGGGAAATTAGTGTTGGGTCACAATAACCGGGCCTGCGACTGAAATATATACAATAATTCACTTCCCTATTTGCAAATACATTTACTAAAAGCAAGTTGCCAGATAATTACGAAGGTGATCCGGAAGAATATTTTCGTCGGTCTATCTATGTTCCTTTGGACCATTTAATTATGCAATGAAAAATAGATTTCTCAATCGTCGTGAATTGCTTTCTTAAATTCAAAATATTTTGCCCGAAAATTGTGGTAAGATTGAAGAAGAAGAGATAGAAACGTCTGCTGATGTATTTGCCCACGACTTGCCAGATGATGTAAAAGTATGCTTTGATGATTTTGTACTTGCGATATAAATAATATAGGACAAGTTTTGCATTTGGAAAAAAAATCGTACTCGAGATTTTAGTCAAAGTTGACATTACGATAATAGAGAACACCAAAAAAGCGGGTCCCGCAATTCCGTCTGTCTGTCTGTACAACTCTCCACAGCCGAAACGGCTGAAGCGATTTTCTTCAAACTTGGTATTTAAGCGTTTTAGGTGATTGTCCAAAATAGATTTTTGAATCGTTGTTTTAGCCCTAAAAATAAGGGTACTTGCCACACAAATTTTTCTACCATCTTAATTATGTCGAAAACGGCTCCAACGATTTTGATAAAAATTGGTGTGTGGTCTACTTTGGGTATGGTCTACATTTTGGCAAATTTTTTTTTTTTTTAATATTTTGTTATTAAACGGTACCTGGCATACAACCATTTTATTGATTTTCAACTTTTACATAAACGGCTCAACGGATTTCGATAAAAATGTTTATGCAAAATTTTCGAAAAATATTTTTTTTTGGATTTTTGAAAAAAAAAATATTTTTCGGAAAAGTGTGGCAGTTTTTTTTTGAAATTAGATTATTAAATACTTAAAATGTTCATACCAATTTTGTTTTAGAAAAAATTAAGAATTTTTGTATATAAAAAATTAAGTTAAAAACGACTTTAAAAATACATTTAGCCGTTTCTCTTGCATCTTTTGCATTTAATATGATCGAACATAGGAGCAAGTACGTGCGATCCAGTCGTGCATTTTATTTCTAGTCGAATTGAAGATGTGGAGCAGGTAAAAATGTATTTCTTATATTTTCTTTATATATGTCAATGTTAAATTAACTATTGGTTGCAAACATTTTCTGTGGTATACCCAATGATGGTTTCTTCAAAAACTGTAAAGACTCGTTAAATGTTTGCGATTCGTTTACTGCTTTATGCAGATCGGTGTGATACTTCCGGTATCTGTGGCTTCAAGCGAGCAATCTTTTTGCACGCTTTCGTCGATTAAAAGCTTATTTAAGGAACAACACCGCGGAGGAACTTCTTTAGGGCTATTGAAGTTGACTATGAGGACGTTTCAAGGCACATGGATTTTATTTTATAAAATATTGTATATAACTAAATATGTATGTATATATTTATTTTCAAATGTGTGTATCCAAGAATCATATTATTACTATATTATATAAAGACTAGTTCTGGCAACGAGACCCGAGATGAGACCGTATTTTTGGTAAAAGGTGACACTTGGAATTAAATATTATCGAAAAGTCAAAATATAGCTTGTTGCCTATTTTTCCAGCCATAAACTGTCAAAATCCATTACGGAGTGGCTCCGATTTAAATGGATTAATGCATCTACATCACCCAATTTTCTTACCAACAAAGTGCTGAGATACCGTACTCTATCTTTTCAACGTGAAATCTCGTCTTCTTTTATATCTTCTTACTACAAAAAAAAACGAGAGAAACCAAGACTAAAGATGTGACCAAGACCAGACAAAAAGGCGAGACCAAGACAGAGACGAGATTTGGTTAAGCAAAACCGTACCGAAACCGAGACGAGACTGAAATTTTTCGATTTTGACGAGACCGATACCAGAATTAACAAAAGTCTCGCCTGGTCTCGTCTCGTTGCCAGCCCTAATAAAAAGGAAACAAATATTAAGTTTGTTCGCGCTAATTTTAGAAAGTAGAGATGCCGCGAATGTTCGGTCACTATTCAGCATTCGGCCAATATTTTTGATATTAGGTATTCGGCCGAATAGTTCACATTATTCAGCCGAATAGCGAATAACAAATGGAGAATAGAAAATGCTTATTATCTTACAATAAATGTTTTCTTTTATTCAAAAATTTGTATTTTAGTATTTAAAATTTACTAATTGTAAGTTGTGGTGAATAAAAACCAACTTTTTAAGCATTTGTTGGTAGCAAACGATTACGACACGATCTACTCGCAAATGGAAACAAATACTTTCACTGCAATTAAATGATACATCTCATAACACGTCAAAAGTCACGAAGGAGCGAAATAGATGCACAAAGCCAAACACAAATGTTCGGCTGCGGAATAGTCGGTATTCGGCCGACGAGTGTTGCCTAATATTCGGTATTCGGCGGAGTCACTATTCGCGACATCTCTATTAGAAAGTATTCCACCGATTTACTTAAAACCAATTTTATAAATTTCCTTATTTATATAAGAATGTAATTGGATATTTTTCATTTGTTTGTTGAATTAGATTATTACCGTAAAAAAATCGTATACTTTCATGTCGAAGTCGACCAAACTATTTAATTAAGCTTTTAAACCTATTTAACAAAAATTAGATCTTTTGTATAACGTCAAAATTCAAAGTTTTATAAGATGAGAAATTAATGCATGTACAAATTATAAATTTATCAAATGTGTGTATTTTTGCATGTATGAATTCTATTCAATCGCAATGACTGGGTTGCTGCATTTATTGTGCATTTTCTCTTGTCAGTTTGTTTCTCAATTTCAATCCACTCAATTGTTCGCTCATCGATTAACGTAGAAACAACAAAAAAAATTCAAGTCTTAATCAGTTTTTGGGGAGTAGAGTGGCTTTTAATTATGTACCAGAGTTTTCGTATTCGAACAACAAAATGACAGATATAGGAAAAGTTAATAAAATTTTGCATTTTTTCAAACCTAAAAAATGGATTAAGGAATTTAATGTCTTGTGCTAATGCTTAAATAAACAATCCTTCTATAGCCAAGCCACCTGAACAAACTGAAAGTATGGTCAATGGAAATCATACACAATCTTGGAAATTCCGGGATAATTTGAGATCATAAATACACTTTTTCAAATGACATCTTTCAGTGCAAAACGATCTTAGGGAAAGTGTGTTTTGTCATGGCTAACTTTAAGTAGCCTTTTCAAGATTAGACTCAAAAAATAATCAGTATTTACTTCTTCGCGAAAATAATAACACTTCTAATATTGTTTATCCAGAAGCTTTGAAATATGCATGTTCGAACTTCTATTTTTTTGAAAACTGTTTCAGTCAGAGAACATGCAAATCTTTATTTGGTTACGGAAAGCATATGAAAGTATGTATCAGGCGTGAAGCGTCCATATAACTCGATTCCTTGCGTCTTACCTTTTGAAAATCTCATCCTTGACAACTTGGGACACAATAGATGTCAAAGTCGCGGTGCAGCAACCCCACAGTAATATTCATAAAAACGTAAGCTTCTGACAACAGGAATCTAGTTAAACTCTACACCTGCACACGCTGCCAACATTACTTTAACAACTCTGCCTTCAATGCTTCTCTACACACATGCTGCTTTGCAACTCACGCCTAATCAAACATAAAACTATACCAGCAACACAATAACACGCAATTTATCGAGTTATAAAGTTTCTCGCTGGATAGAACAAATTTGTTTTCGTTCCTCTCCTTTCATATACTGTTCACTGCGTTTGATACTTCTCTGTTCAATACACGTTTTCTTATGGAAAAAAAGTAACACGAAGTACATCGACTTATTTTTTGTGAATTTGTATGTACCTCTCATGCTTTTCGGTCTGAAACTCAGTGAACTGATGAATCATATGTGTTGCGTAGTGCGCTGCGCATGTCAATGTTGCTTGATGTACATATGTTTCATAGAAATAATAATAACTCGATTTCCCTCGACTTTTTTTTGCAAATTTGTGTGTATCTCTCAATCGATGCGCTGATGAATTAACATGTTTAAGGGCGGGTTGGTTGACGTTGAGGCATTGTCTATAGAATAGATTATGTACAATGGTTGAGGTAGGTTTTTGCATTCTGCTTGTAAAAAAAAATAATTCATTCAAAGAAAAAAATTGGTATAGCACAAAAAACAAGCCGCTTCCTTTTAACTTATTTTATGAATTTATATGTACTTGCCCTTGGGCTGAATCCTGTATCTTAAAGTTTAAGGTTGCCACTCCACTATCCACTAACATTGATATTAGATTTAATTTATTTTTGGCAGAAAGTGCAGAAAATAACTGCAATTCAATAATGTTGCACAACTGGTCGAACTGAATTCAGCAGATCCCAATGAGGTTTAAGCTTATTTAAAAAATTAAGTTTACAAGGAGAACACAGTTAAAAGTGTAAAAAGTTTTTGGGTATAGTAAGTTTTAGTGAATATGGCTTTAATATTTGTAGAATGATGCTTAACAGATTTTATCTTAGAGAAGTCAATCAATTTTAATCGGCTTAGATTTATTCAGAAAAAAAAACCACCACGAAAATGAGGATTGCTCGAAATTGATTCCACGTTATAAACGTCTAAATATATAAATACAAGATGTAAAACTTTCACGAATTTATTTTTTTAGATTTACTTAATAAATCAAGATGTGATAATTTCGCAATTTCCAATCCAGATGAAAAAGTATCTTATTTAATAAATTTTTTCCGTGGATTTTTTGATTTTACAAACTTAAAAAATGAACTTAAAGTTTTGTATACAACTGCTTCTCTTCGACAACTTGACGTTTTACCACGAAATATTACGTGAAACATTCCCGCAAATTTTTAACTTAACAATAAATTTATTAAGATATTGTATATGCATCTGCCAAAAAAGTTTTCTTTCGAAAACGCTTTTATTATGCGTTAAGCTCATTGTTACATTTAACTTAAATGACTTAAGGTATAACAAATTGGGTTTGAATTGCACAACCTTATAGTTTGATACTAAGTTATGCAATTAACGAATAAATTTAGGAAATTTAATTTTTTGGCGACTAATTTTTCCTCGACTTAATAAAATATAGTAGAAATTCCGGTCAATCTCATTGAGCATTTGATATGCTTTTAGTCATATTAAAAAATATATTAAAAGTTTGCGAAGCAACGCGAATACGGGTCGGCTAGTACATAATAACATAAATTAGTCGTTAATATGTAGTTGATATATTTTTTGTACCCCCCCCCCCCCCGCGAAATTTTTTCTGCGTTCGCCCCTGATCATAGTCCTTGAAAGCGTGATTCCTCGTCCCCGCTGCCCATCACTTCTATTGCCTTTGCTCCACTTGAACCTGAAAACGTACCCAAAGAGATAGAAAAAAGAGAAAAACACTTCTCTAGTTCTTATACTCTAGTGCTAGTCAGTGAGCAAACTTTCCTCGTTATAATATTCAAAAGGTTTTTTGAAAGGGAGGCTTTCAAGTTTCAATATATCAGAGCTTATGATGCGTAGGTCGAGGACCTGTTCATGCAGATTCTTTTATAAGTTTCCGAAATATTGCTGATCTTATAGAAGAAAGCTTTAAGTTCTGCGTTTGTTTTGACTACATTTATAAATACGTAGGTACTCATTCCATTAAATTAAGCTAGAGGGGGCGATGTGGTAATTGAAAGGTTAGGTTTCATCCTGCCTCTGGACTAAAATAATAAAGCAACAGTAAAATTAAATGTTTTGTTTTATTTTGTCTTGCCGCTTGCCGCCTGTTTGTTGTTTAAAATTATTCAAATGAACGCTTTGCAGTGTTTATGTTTTATTGCTCGTAGATTGCGTCTAAAAATTATTTGTTGTTAGAAAATAATGAGTTTAGTGTGGCTGCGGGGGTAGGTCTGTAAGGGTAAGGAAATGGTATAATATATTTTAGTAATATATAAGGGTATCCGTCCCTTCTCAAAATATCTACCATTCTAATTTAGATATCTATTTGTAGAAAAGAGAAATGCTCTCTTTTGATACTTTTTGTCAATATATAACTTGTGTACTATAGGGCAAGTTTTGGATTTTGGAAAAGTGAATTGAACTCGAAATTTTAATCAAACTTGGCATTACGATGATAGAGAACATCAAAAAAGTGGTTCCCGCAAGTTTGTATATAGAAAATTAAGTAAAAACGACTTATAAAATATTTTTATTACATTTTATTTTATTAAATAAAAATAAAAATAAAAATAAATAAAAAAATAAAAATAAAACAAAATAATTCATTAGTAAACTTAAGCGCGCGCTTTTTAACATTTTCCAAACCTTTGTTTTCTTTATGATTAGCAGTGTTTTTAAAAAAAATAAAATTTTTGGCGCAAAATTTTAAGCGATTTAGTAAAATGTTAAAGCCACTTTCAGAAATTTACTAAGCTTAAAAGATGATTGAGCTAATTTTAAACGATTTTAACATTTTTCTAAAGTTAAAATCACGTAATGGCTACTTTAACTTTTAGCAATTTCCCAAATCCATTATGGAATTTGATAGTAAATCAGCCTTACACGCGTGCTGCCCTGGTTCGAGTCCTGCTGGTGCACAATTTATATTTTTTTGTTTTCTTTTTGGCATATAATGAAGTGAAAATGATGAAAATAGAAATAACTAATAGTTTTTTAAAGCACATGTTGGATTTCCATCAACATATAATTAATTTACAACGCATAACAACAATAATTGTGTTCATCAAAATTCAAACCCTACAAATGCTCTTGAATTGATGCTTTTGAACTTCTACTCTACAGACACTACCTCAGCGAAGTACCCAGTTTGAAGAAAATATTTTTACCGGCTTAAGCCATAGATACAGCTACAAAGAGACAGATAGACGGAATGACGGACCCACTTTTCTCGTATTTTCTATATTCGTAACTGATGTTTTTGAAAAAATTCCTGTTTTTTGTCTTTTAGTGCCATTAGATAGTCTAATTTACAAGCCTTACAGTATCGGTCCAAGGAAGTTTTTAAAGAATTATTAAAAATCTCTAAGAGGACACAATGGCAAAGGTGTGGAATGGCGAAGAACTGTCTTGGGTGTCAGACAGGGTTGTACATTGAGTCCAAGCCCGCTTGCATTGATAATCGTGGACCTAGTAGACTTCTTACCCTGTGGAATTGAATACGCTGCACTCTCGATAAAATCATTGCTTATTGCGGATGATATTGTACTTTTGGCATCATCACGTGAATCGGAGTTTGATTTTGAATTTGGACAAGTCTTAAGTTTGATTTGTAGAGGCGGAGGAGGCCGTAACCTTGCGAGTGAAAAATGGCACTACAATGGTGAGGCCATTGAAGTTTTCATGGAATTTAAGTACTTAGGAATCCACTTCATGCGAAATTGGGGAACATGTATGGAAAAACATTTCAAAGAAGGCAGAAGGCTAAATGCGTAATTAACACAATTTGGAATAATCGTTTCTCTAACGAAAGTACCTATCCCACATATTAGTAAGTTCAAGGTATTTGAGGCGAAATCAGAATCTTTTTGGCTTTACGCAGTACAAACTTTAGGAGCGAAGCACTAAGAATCCATAGAAAAACTTCTTCGATTTTATATCAAGCGAATTTTTTCATTTGCTGAATAATACACCTAACTACTTGATTATGCTGGAAACGGGGTGATCTTCTCTTTCTTTTCATCCGAATTCTGAGGATGCAAGTGGATTATATTTTATAAATTATGAAGATGGAAAATCATCGTCTTCCGAAGATAGCAGCTCTTCAAGTTATCCAAATTCCAAACGAAAAAATGCTGGTTTGTTGACGGGATGGAGTTAGCTAGAGAGTTTGAGATGTAATCGAATCTAGATAATTCTAGTTATGATGTTATGAAAGTGTCTCTTTACCGGCTAATGTTTGCGTTGGTCAAGAAACAAAGAGAACAAAAATATACTTTACTCAAATTAATCCATAATTTGGAAGAAAGGAATTATCTTAGAGCAGACAATAACTTAACCGAAATATCGATGATCATAAAGTTTTGAGGTGAACTTATTCAGATTAACTTCATGACACCCATAATTTGGTCGTTATGTTACCTGGAAGAGAGAGAGGATATTTTTTACTTTTTGGGAAAATGTCAAATAGGAAGAAATGCCTCTGGGAGCGATATCTTAATATAAACTTGCTCAACAACATGGAAGTGAAAAAATCATTTCACTATTGCAGATTAGATATTTTGTAATACTTAATACTTAAAAATACGATTTTGTATACCATTTTATTTCGAAAACGGCTCTAACGATTTTAATAAAACAGTGTGTGCACTATTTAAGGTATAGTCTACATTTGGTCGAACATTTTTTTTACATATTTTCTTATCAACGGGACCTCCCATACAAAATATTTTGATTTTCGATTTTATCATAATTGGCTAGACTAGATGGATTTCGATCAAAATGTTTATATAGGAGGTCCTTCGAATTATAAATAATACTGCACTCATCCAGCGTCAACACGTAAATTTAAGACATTATTCTTTTAAAATTTTTATTGCCAGGTGATTTGATGACTTTTAAGTCAATTGACACTATTATTAATGAAAAATGAGATCGTCAATTTAACGACTGAATTTTTAAATTCTCTCGATATGCCAGAAAATTGGTTCATTGGTTTATTCTTTTGCGTAACTTAAATCCACCAATATTATGCAACGGTGTACGATTAGTCAACAGAAGATTCCGGAAACGTATTTTAAGCAACGATATTGACTGGAAAGTTTAAAGGAATAGTCATCCTATTACCTCGAATATCCCTATGATTCCATCAGGATCAACAATACCATTCAAAAGGCTATACAATTCTCGGTACGTTTGGCTTTCGCGATTTCGATAAATAGGTCGCAAGGGCAGACAATGACAATTTGTGGCTTGGACTTGGAGAATCCGTGTTTCTCCCATTAGCAGCTGTATGTTACAATGCACACGCCTTGAAAAACCATCAAATTTATTTGTTTTAACGAAAGGCAGATTAGCGAGTAATATTGTTCTTCATAAAGTTCTTAAATAATGGAAAGCACTGATTGCCATTAATTAGAATCTTTACCAATCACTTTTTTAACAATACAACAATAACAATAGAATTATCTAATGTCTAATAATTGAATGCCATACAATAAAGTCGCAGCAACGCCCGGCCGGCTCTGCTAGTAATCTATATAATTTTATCTTTAAGTACCAGAAGTATTATCATTTTATTCTGAAATTTACTTTAAATTTTATTTAAAAAAATTATTTTGATCCTTTTTCCCCTGGAAACTTACAGTTATTAGTCAAAGTCAAGTACAATTTGCAATATAAATGTTGAAAAATAAGATTATTAGTAGTTATTGCTGATTGGCATCAGCCAACTATATGATAAGGAACAATTTTCCAAGAAGAATCCAATAAGCTTTTCTTCGTAAAATCAATCAACATGACTTCTAGAAATATACATAATTCTATTACTATACAGAGGACGTCCAGTTTAACGAATGCTCGATATAACGAATTTCCAATATAACGAATGAATTTTTCTTTTCCATTAATGGTTCTATACAACGAATGGTTTAAAAATTGTACGCTCTGTATAACGAATGTCTAGCAAATTTGTGTAGGAGCAAGTTAACTGCGATATTGTCATTTCTTGTATGGATCGTTACTTCTTCTAGTAACAACAACAACTGTTGTTGAGTGTATCTTTTTTTTGTTATTTCCTGGTTCTTATGATGAATTTTAAAAGAAAATTAACTTTTTAAGTTTATTAGGTTTTTTAGGTTTTATTTTCACGCCTTTCATTTCACGAAGTATTTCGAGTGATCAATTGTGTTTGCAGTTTATTAAAAAATAAAGTAAATAATTGTTATAGGTAATTGATTCGTTTACCAACAACTTACTATTTAATTTCTGTTTTCTTATAAATAAAAACTTACATTTCACTGTAAAAATCACTTGTTTTTTATATTCGAGCATAATTAAGAAAAAAAAGGACGATCGTTATAACGAATTTTTCGTTATAACGAAAAAATGTGTACTATATAATTCATTATACTGGACGTTCACTGTATTTTTCTTTTTAATGATTTCATAGTACATGTTTTCGTTCTGCATTATTGCATTATAACACAAGATCCGAATTAGGCGTCTCCGAAAATATAAAGCGAATGGCTTTACGTGATTGGATAATCCCATTCAAATCTAGCAACACTACCCATCATGTCAACATGACTCAATAAAAAAAAAATTATTCATCTCATAACCAAGTCCTTGCTTCTTGCACCTTTCGATCGATATGCCAAGTGTGTGCATTACACATTTAAAACGCACCTTCAAGTGCAATGTACCTACTCAAACAATTTTCTTTTTCCAATACAAGCCGAGGAGTCCCAGTGTAAAGAGAGTGCGTCAGAATAATGTTTGAATAGGGACCTCAACCCCATACATAAACCATGAACCTTTAATATAAGGCAATTACCTTCACAGCACATCCATATAAGTTCCAGCACACTAGAGCCAGCCGTTTACGTTGTCAATGCGCTGTGTCCATGACAAAGACACGTAGACTTATAGAATTATAATAGACGGCTCTCTCTGGGTGGATGTTGCACCGACACGAGTGGCAATTACTTTTTATTCATTTTAAGTATACATAGCCGACCATATTAAGTTCTTTTCTAATATTGTGTCAGAAAAGTTACGCTAACCCAGTGTACAAATATGGGCTGGAGACTCCTTTATCATTTTCATTTGAATGAGGCAGAGGTAAGGAAAATTCCTTAAAGGAGTATGAATCTTGAATGTATGTATACAACTATACTTATGTATCTATACATCCAGAGAGCTGTATAAGCAAAAACAAAATTATCTATACCAGTAGGTATACATATAGGTATTTGTTTGAATTTTTGAAAAAAACTGTCGAATATATTTTGAAATTAGTTAAAGAAATTGAATGAAACATTTTTTAAAAAATTAAAAACATCAATATTTTTATAATTTTTTAATTTCGAAAATAAATTTCAAAGAATATTTAAAAAAACAATAGAACAAAAGAACATTTTCAATTAATTAAAAAAAAAAGTTAATAATTAAAATTAATTAAATTGAATTTGACATTTATCATTGTGAACTAGTATATTTGATTGGAAGCTATTTGATATAAATTTTAAATTACCCTCCCTATCGGCCATTTTTATTTTTACTTGTGATATATGTAGGGAGGTACTATAGGGCAAGTTTTGCATTTTGATTTAATCAAAGTTGACATTACGATGATAGAGAACACCAAAAAAGTGGATCCCGCAATTCCGTCTGTGTGTACAAGTCTCTACAGCCTAAACAGCTGAAGCAATATTCTTCAAACTTGGTATTTAAGCGTTTTAGGTGATTGTCCAAAATAGATTTTTGAATCGTTGTTTTAGCCCCAAAAATAACGGTACTTGCCATACAAATTTTTCTACCGTCTTAATTATCTCGAAAACGTCTTTAACGATTTCGATAAAAATTGGTGTGTGTACTACCTTACGTATGGTCTACATTTTGGCTAAAAAAATTTCAAATATTTTGTTATTAACGGTACCTGCTACACAACCATTTTATTGATTTTCGACTTTCTCAAAAACGACTTAACGGACTTCGATAATAATTTTATACAGGAGCTCTTTTAAATTCTAAATAATACTGCATTTCAAAAGTTTCGAAAAATAGTTTTTTTTTGGATTTTTAAAAATCAAACATTTTTTTGGAAAATTCAATATTTCGAAAACGGGTGGACGATTTTTTCTGAAATTAAGTTTTTCTTAATTTATATTATTAAATATTTAAGCCAATTTTTTTAAAGAAAACATTTAAGAATCTTTATAATTATAAAAAAAAATATCTGAAAAACGACTTTAAAAATACATTTAGCCGTTTCTATTAAGAATATTTTGCATATAATGTAATCGAACATAGGAGCAAGTACGTGCAATCCAGTCGTGCATTTTATTTTACTTGCGATTATAGGTACTATAAGGCAAGTTATGCAATCGTCGAAAAAAAAAAGATTTGAGATAACAATCAAACATGATATTACGATGATAGCGAAGACGAGAAAATATGGTTTAAAAATTCTGTCCGTCTGTCTGTCAAACAGTCTGTCTGTAAGTTAAGATTGGGTCTTTATTTTATTCGAATGATTAAAAAATACAATATATTTGTTTATAAGATTTACAAAGCATGGATTTAATAAGTCGTCTGCCGGAAAAATTCAGAAAATTAAAACAATAATACAATTTATGTATGTATGTATGTATAGACACTTCCAGGCCAACGGGTGGGTCGAATTGCTTCAAACTTGGTATATATGGTTTTTTAGGTATTGTACAGAGGGGAAATTGAAATTTTGAGCTCAAAAAATAACGATACCAGCAATAAACTTTTACGTTAAAACCTATTTTCCTCGGAAGAGGCTCTAACGATTTTGATTTCTAAAAAACAGTGCAGCTTTTTAGGTACGACCGATCATATGGTTGAAAAAAAAATAAAAAATGCCTAAACACGGTACTTCCCATAGGACCGTTTTTTTTTCTTGGTTTCGACTATCTCCTAAATGGCTTAACCGATTCTTTCGAAATTTCACACATATGTATATAGGTTTATCTAGCCAAATTTATACTGGGGACCAATATTTTTAAATAATATTTTTTTCTATTTTTAAAAGCATTTAAAAAAAATTAAATTTATAATTTGAAAACTGCTCCTTAATTTTTTTTTCGAAATTCATAGCTATATGTATTTGAAAAATACCTATGAATTGGCGTTTTAAAATTTTTTTTATAAATGTTTTCAAAAAGTTAAAAAAAAACTTTTTTTCTCAAAGAACATTCCACAGATTCTTAAATTGTTTTTCTCATAAATTCAAATTTACCCAAGAAATAAAATGGCGTACATTTATTGTGCTCAAATTAGTTTAAATATTTATTTCAGAATTTTGAATTATTTTTTCACTGAATAAGCCGATTCAATCTTTTGTTTATAAGTTTATATCATTAAATATTTATGATTATCATACCAATTAAAAAAAAAAAAAAATAATAATAAAAAAATATATAAAAAATTAAGTAAAAAACGACCTTAAAAATATATTTAGATTTTTAATAGAAATCTTTTGCATACGATCTGGTCCAGTCGTACATTTTATTTATTATTTTTCTGATAACTGTCTACCATATCACTCGTTTTTGTTTCGACATTGACTTTTGGGACACCCTGTATTGCTAAAGTAAGATACCGAGGGGACTTATTTACCGTACTAAAGGACTGCCAACATTTCACAAGCATTATGCCATAATCGATCTCATCACAACTCTCACATACAAAATAGCATTTAGATTGTAGCTTACATTTTGGAGAAAAGTGCAATACCCGAATTTTACCGCGAGGTACCGAGCCTTAAGTACCTACTAGACTTAAGACTGGAATGCGGAAATAACCCCTGATGGGAAATAAGCACAAAAACACTTTGGCGCATAATTTTAAAGGAATTAGTATTAGAATGATATTAGCTAAAAAAAAAAGGATTTTGCTTATTTTAAACAAGGTTATAATCGAAGTTTCTTTTAAAGTTAATCTCACCAAATGGCTATTTTATCTTTTAAGCATCATTAATGTAAACGGTGATTTTTTAAGAGCTTGGTTTTTGAAAATTCAAAAAAACACAGAAACTTGTAAAAAGTGAATGAAATTTTTATTTGGATCGATAAATCAATTTCTGCCATCTACTTTTTAAAAATAATTTCACTTAAATGTTGCCCGCGGCTACGCTTCAGGTGGTCCATTCTGAAGGTCCAATTTTGGCAAACTTTTTCACACATTTCGGCCGGAATCTCACCAATGACGCGTTCAATGTTGGCTTCCAAGGCAGCAATCGTGTTTGGCTTGTCCCCATAGACAATAGACTTAACATAGCCCCACAAAAAATAGTCTAACGGGGTCAAATCACATGATCTTGGTGGCCAATTGATTGCGGCAAAACGTGAGATCAACTGCTCACCAAATTCGCCTCTCAATTGATGCATGGTTTGGACGTAGCTTGCGAAACACATTTTTCACAGAGCACGAATTTTGATAATAAATTTCAATAATTTGCAAACGTTGTTCAGGCGTAAGTCTATTCATGATGAAATGGCAAACAATACTGAATCGAAATGTCAAATGTTCGTGGAATTTGTCATGTGCGATCTGTCAAAAATATAAACGTCAAAAACCAAGTAGCAAAAAAATCACCCGTTAATAGACACTATGTTTTGTTGCAAGGACTACAAAATTCTTAAAGAAAATTAGTAGGTATACCTACATTATACACATTTAGAATTATCAAACATAAAATGAATTTAGCTTCATAAAAAATCTCACTACATTTCCATAATGGGTGTTTTTATGGTGTTTATATCCAGCATTTAAACTTATCCTTTTGTGAAGTGTCTTGGGTACCTATATGTTTGTCAAAAAGAATGTCAAAAACTTCCTAAAAAAGTTAACAGTTTGATAAGATCACCTGCATGAAGAATGAATTCCTCAAGGTTTTTCTCAAATTTGTTCATCACAAGTTTAAGTTTTTTCAACAGGTACACCCTTACGCATTCTTCATAAATCGTAAGTGAAAATGTTGACAATCTAAAAGTGTAGAAACAGTAACTCACTCGTCATGACACATTTTCGGCAAAGTGAAAAACAACTTAAGATACAAAAAGGGACGAAAAAAAACTGTGCACATTTACTATACACAAAAAAGCAGTTTGTCTGTCGTCTAGACTTCGGAAAGTTTGTTTAGCTGCGAAATGAAGAAGTCTTATTTCACGGGAAACGATTTACATTTCAATTAAAAATTCCATCTCAAGAAACATCACTCATGATTTTCATATGCTTTTTCAAGTTCTTTTTTCACAACAAAAAAAAAAAAGAAATATAATATACATATGAATGTATGTATAAGTCAAATTTTATGACTAGAGATGAAGGATTATTTCAGTATGGTTGATTTAAATCCTTGTAGAAATATATTCATAACGCGTAACTTTTGCAAAAAATTTCTTCACAGACTTCTGTGATGTGAAAGATACCTTGAGGAATTCATCCGAAGGATACACCTTATAAAATAAATCCCTATTCCATTTCTGTGGGAAAGACAGCTCTGGGGAAAGGGGTAATTAGCTCCATCAATGATAAAACAACAAAATAACAAATCCTTATAGTTGCATATTTACCATGCTGTGCAAAAATCTTACACAACTTTTAAGAAGCAAATAACTTTTTTTATGATTTTCGCGTATTTCAAATTATAAAAAGAAAAGTTACTTCCAATGATAGATTTAAATATAGATATTTACATACTAAGTCTTTTATTATAAATTTAAATTAAAGATATATATTACCTATACATAAAAATAGAAGAAGTCAGTAAGAAATAAAATTGAAGAATGTAATGATTGGGTACAACCGAAATCATGCTTTTTAAGGACCAATTTTGCAGTTTCTGAATAGACGTTTTCTATTTTAATTCAGAGCAGAGTTTGGGTTGTAAAAAAATTTGTTGTGTTTTTTTTCGTTCTGAACATGTTCAGAGCGCGCTCGATGTGCTCGGCCGTAATCATCTGAGCATTCTGGGTAAATTGCTGTGCACACGAAACTTCATGTGTATTGAGAAGGCAAATGTGAAAAAAATAATCAGATATAATTAATATGGCAAAAGATTGGTCGCTTGTTGATTTTCTGTATCTGGTGTATCTGTGTACGAGATAGGGGTATTTTTTCTGGTTTGTGTTGTTCAAGTGTATAAAAACAAATCAGAGTGTTTAAAGCTCGCTGAGTTCGGTACAAGTTCAGAGCATACTATATGCGCTCAAACTCTGTTCAAAGCTCTGATATGAACGAAAAGAGTAAAACATCTAATTTAGAGCTATTTCAAGAACACATCTACGCTCTATTCCAATATATCCCCTTTAGTATAGTACGCAGCTCGCCGAAATTTCGCTTCCAGAAAATATTTTCTCCAAAATTTAGCCAATCTAAAATTTAGATAAGCATTTTAGCGGAAAGGTACTCAACTCCAGGTAAAAAATCATTTTTTTTGGATATAACTGTGCTTTCACTATCTGCCAGAATTTAGCGCAGGAAATAAATGTCCGACACGTTAATTCTCAAGCTAAATTTGGACACTCTTTTTTTTTTGTTGGAAACAATAAATTCTAAAATGTATTATCTATTGGTTGCTTAGTTCTGTAATCTTGTGTTGAGTATTTAAACATAATTTAAAAGCAATTGAATAGATTATAATAAACTAGCTGACCCGGCGAACTTCGTTCCGCCTAAATTCATTTATGTCAAGAAAATAAGAATTCCGAGCATGTACAATGCTTTTGCATGTAATGCGGTCAATTAAAATTCTTTATTCTAAAGTTTTATTAAATACAATAAAAATAACTAAATTAAGAATGTCTGTTTTTCAATCAAATCAAAATGATTGGCGTGTCGGCCAGCCTTACGCTTTTTTACTGAAGTGTTTTATGGTACACAACATTTTTAGTTTTATTTTCGGGTGCGTACACGTACAAAGCGGTAGGTTTGCCCATACGTGAGCACGCCACATATAATTGGGAACATGGGAATTCGAGATTGATTCCACAAACATCCAGCGATTTTCCCTGCGACTTATTGATTGTCATAGCAAAAGCGAGGAAATTGAAGACGCTTAAACGCGAATTGCAAATTGTTCGGAATAAGCGGAATTCGTGGAATGAGAACATCTTCGCCTTTGAATTTTCTGCGCAAAATCGTGTCTTGAATTAGATTTGATTTGATGTCACGGAGTCCACAGATTTGAATAAATGTAACTCACTGGGGATTTGATTTTGAATGACAAAACTCAAATGATCGACATCCTTGTTTCTCGCAGCCAAAATCGCTCGTGAACTCAGCCTATCATGGTTAACATAATTTTGACCAATATTTGGGAAAACATTCATGATGAGCTCTTCCGGCGTTGTTGTAAAGTGGCAAAAATTCGGCGAAAACTCAATCAGGCCGGTGACTAATTCCACTGATATCACTCAATTGCCGATCGCCAATAATTGCCTGGAGAACTCTCCAGCGAACTGGTCATTCAATTCATCTGCCGTAGTTGATCTCGGAATGACAGGCAGAGTTTGCCGAAAATCGCCTGATAGTTAAAATCATTGCACCACCGAAACGTCGTTTATGATTTCGTAAATGTTTCAATGTACGATTTAAGGCTTCCAATACACGTTTGTGAGCCATTTTGCTCTCGTTCCAGATGGAAATCTTACATTGCTGCAAAACTTTCGCCATCGCAGAGTTCTTTGAGATGTTGCATGTAGGTTCTTCATTCAATGGCAATTTCAATGCAGAATGAGCTGCACTTTTCACAATTTTTTCAATAGTGAAATTATATAAATAAATTTGATTGAAATCACAATGAATCGCACTTGATAAAAATACAAATACTTTGAGCACAATGACAATTAAAAAAAATTAATTAAAGTTAATTTTATTTGACCGCCGCAATAGTAAATACAATTCAATTTGAATGACGAAATGAAAAGGACACCTAATATTCCTTCCTTACGCCAACACGAATCCATCAATCCCAAAATGTTGAAAATCAAACGATGTTCCAGGATGACCAATTTTCAAGAAAATTTTTCCGGAATTTTCATCCAGTGTCTTATTTGCCCTTCCAAGGGCCGAAAGCCCTAAATCGTGAACAAATTTTCCTCCATTATCTTATGAACTTTCTTGAGCCAATACGAATTTATCAAGCCCTAAATAGAGAAAATCGAAGTAACCATTCTAGAGATATGCACTAAAAAAGGAGAATGATCCCTGATTTCTAATTTTTCTGGAAATTTTTCGGGATTTTACTCTAGTGTTATGTACTTCTCATGTAAAATACTAATTTATCAAGTCCTAACATCAAAGTAACCGTTCTCGAGATATGCCATAACATGAGGATGATCGCCGATTTCCAATTTTCCGGAAATTTTTAGGGATTTTCCTCCAGTATCCTACGTCCTTCCTTGGGCAATAGGAATTCACCAAGCCTAATATCATGAAAATCGAACCATCCGTTCTCGAGTTATGCGCGCACACACGGACGACATTTCTCTTTTATATATTAAAAATAATAATATAGATATGTGTATGTTATGTAATTTTGAATGTGGAAAAATATTATTTTTCTTTTAAAAATCTAAGGCTTTGTAGATGGATTGCTCCGAAAGATGGCAGATTTTTATCTTTATTGTTGCAGCTATTGCCAAAATTTGGGAAAATCACCAAATCGTTTTCATGTTAATCAATATTCATTTCAATTATCACACTTTGTTTTTAAACTTGAATTTTTGAAATTTTTTGACATATTCTCGTCAAATTTCAAATTATCCACAGCTCTCTCATGTCAAATCTTAGCTGGGATTTTAGCTGATGCTTCGAGAGAAAAGTGCGAGCAAAATTTTAGCGCGATCTGCGTAATAGGCTTTAGCACCAAAGTCCACAACATATTCTCTGGAGTGGATGTATACCAAAAATAAGGGTATGAGGGTTAATCATTATAAAACCACTTATAATATTTTTCGAAATTATAGAATTTTGTATCATCTTTTGCATACCTAAAAAAGGAAATCAAATTAATAACACATTTACAATCCCGTTAAAGCGTTGCCATCCTCGATAATTTGTATATAATTTTTTTTATTTAAGGTTAAATATTGAAGTATAGAGAGGGGTAATCGGAAGCGAAAATCCAACATTTCATGGCAACCCCTGACTACAATCCTGAATAATACCTACTTACATAAACTTGAAATGGAAAATAATATTATCTACACACAAAATTACATCTCCTTTGGTGCAATTTCCAAATACAAAAATAATAAAATTGGTTATGGAAGTAAGATGTTCTTACTTAATTAATTAAATTTTTAATTTTATTGTTTCTCCTTCATAAAGCAAACTATGAAAATTTCATTGAAATCGTTAGAGCCGTTTCCAAGAAAAAAAAACTATAAATGATAAAACAGTGGACAGATTTTACTAATCGAAGATTTAATTTTTTTCTTGTTTATTAAAAAAAGCTCTGGAAAATTCTTTAAAATCGTTTGAGTCGTTTCAGCAATGAAATTAGATAAGTGGGCGTGTCAACAGGAGGATATTGAAATTATTACTTGCTCTTAAAACCAACTAATATGTTTGCCAAAATCGCTAAAGTCATTCCGATAAACCATGAATTGATAAACTTGAGAGTGGTGGTGGGCGGATTGTATTAAAATAATTTTTTTTACACATTCGAATCATCTCGAAGAAATAGAGCCATTTCCGTGAAACCAAACAAGTTTAGCTCATTGAAAGTAAAACAACAAGAAAACCTTTCCACAGCACTGTATGTCTGTATCACGCATTAAATTACAATTTATTCCACAACAGGACGATGATGTGACAGAGTGTGGCATAGTAGGCGTGAAGCAAACGATATGGTTCCCAGCACGTCGCAATCATTTGCACAGCCAATTGAAATTTCATTTATAGATGAATCTCTCGGGGCAATTAAATACACCGCTACTGCCGCCACTATTACGAATACGATACGATACCGTATAACGGTGGGTATACGCGACTGAATTATTGACAGACCTAGGGCCTTGGAACAGTTGTTATAGGCAAAGGCAAACCAAACACTTACTTCGGTTTTGGCATCGATATTCGAAGTGAAGATTGCTGATATTTGGAGGCAAGCAGCAGCTATAGTATAGAGTCCCACCCCATACTAGGTAGGTACTTGTTGAACAAGTGTTTTAAGATGTTTTGTATGATTAACAAAATAATAAGATACGAGTATATACTATGAAATGGCGTCCTCGCACGAAATTGAAATTCAATTTCGACAAGTTTGCAGGTTTACCCAAGGAATGAATGCAAACCTTACATAGATAATTGAAGGTATTGTAAAATAATTGGAAAACAAAGATGAATTATTTAATTAAATTTGCAATCAAATGAGCAAACATTCTTGTGCCAACATAGTTATCAGCTTTAAATATTGAATTTTGTGGTTTTGGAAAAAAAATGTGTTATGTTATTTGCTAGATGAAAAAAATTCTTGGAAATACTTAAAGTACTAGTTTATTTATTTATTTACTTATTTACAATAGATTATGTAAAATACTTAAATTAGAATATCAGGATCTTGAAAAATATAATACAGACAAAACCGAAAAAAAACCCGAGTAAACTAGTATGACAGTTTAAAGAGTATATTGTTAAACTCAACATAGATACTAATTAAAAAACAATCGTCGAAAAATTTTTAACAGCCTGAATTTCCTAATTTTGAAGCACTTTACTAAAATATTCCTAATTTTAAACCATTTTAATTTGCACCATAATAAACCTTTTTACTGAATAAGCTCCAGGTGAACACGCCCAAAAGAGTGCAAAAAAAATGTCGTTTTTATTAGGCAATCCGAAAGCCTTCCGGTCTCTTCTGAAAGTGTTCACTTGGGAAAAAATGACAGTTCTAATTCTGAAAAGAAGATAATTTTGCTTCTGGATTTGAAATCACAATCGGAACCAGAAGCACTCACACATTTATATACTTGAAAGTCAAACTCGTTTGTTGTCATCTCTTGTATCATAATTGTGCAACAATTTTTGTTTTTGAATTCGAATATTTCCACGTACACAATTATTTTCAACATACAATTTAATCTAAATTCATAATTGCCAGAATCACACTAAAGTGTTCAGTTGGGATCCCGGATTGGAGAGAGATTCCGGATTGCCAAATAAAACGACATAAACTAACGTCAAAAGCTATGACGTTTGTAAATGTCAAAGTGGCATATTGATTTGGTGATTATAATTTTAGTAAAATGTTAAGCACATAGTACCTACGATACTCGATAAACATAATACTATTTTTAGTCTATTATCGTACTAAAAATGATTTAACATTTTACTAAATCCATTTGTCGTAGCGCCATCGTTTTTGGTATGCAGTATTATTTACAATTCGAAGGATCTTCTATATAAAAATTTTCATCGATTTTCGTCGACGCGCTTATGGTCGAAAAAAATGGTTGTATGGCCGGTATCGTTAATAACAAAATATGTAAACAAAATGTAGGATATACCCCTATAGTATAGGTATAGTGAACATATGTTTACTTGAGTATATAGGTACTATTATGGCAAGTTGTGGGTTCCTGAAAAAAATCTACCTCGAGATTTAAATCAAATTTGCCATTACGATAATAGCGAACGCGAAAAAAGTTGGTCCCACAATTCCGTCTGTCTATCATCGAACCTATGGCGACAGCCTAAATGGTTGGATGGATTAGCTTAAAACTTGGTAGATACATAGGTATTGTTTTTTCGGTAATGCACATACGTTTTGTAGATATTATTAATTTAGAAATTTAAAAAAAAAAACTTTTTTTTAAACTCAAAACTTCGAAAACAACTGAACGGACTTTTTTAAAACTTGATATTATTATTATTATTATATTATTTTGACACTAATTTCCTAAAATCAAAAAAAAAACAATGGTACCTCCCATACAAATACCTTTGAGAAAAAAATGTATTTCTCATAAACAGTTCCAAGAATTTTGATAAAAGAGTGTGTGTGTTTTTAAATTAGTGCAGCCCACGCTTAGGTAAAATATTTTACTTTGTGTACTTATTAATGGTACCTACTTCCCTTCCCATAAGACTATTTTTCATATTTTCGACTTTATCACTATTAGATGAACAACCGATTAAAATATTTTTGTATGTAAATGCTCCCTAAGAGTGTTAATAATACTGCATACTCAAGTATTCAAGAAATTAATTTTTCGATTTAAAAAAAAATAAAAAATAATGGATTTAAAAAAAAATTGAAAAACCAGTACTTCAAAATGGCATTTCATTTTTGTTAAATTTTTATTGAAAAAAACAATATTTAAAAAAAAAACACTTCAACGATTTTTGATTTTTTTTTATATTCATATTTCTCAAACAATTCAAACGTCATTTTTTTCCCTCAACTTAAACTACTAAGCAATCTAAAAAGATTTTATTAGCTACAAGAGCAATTTAGTATGATCAAGTCGTGCATTTTATTTTTAATTAAGATCGTTAGAGCCGTTTACGTGATACTTAAGATGTTAGAAGAAATTGTTAGCTTTAAAGCTAAAAAAACGATTCAAAAATATATTTGAGACAATAGCTGTGTTTTATTGGGAAATTTATCCACCGTAAGTTTTATCCGCCGTAGCATTTTACATACAATTCGCTACGATCGATAAAAAGCTAAAGTAGAAGCTACGGTGGATGGTTGGTTGACGTTTAATCGATTTGGTTAGTTTTGTTGGTACGATTGGTATTGGATTGAATCTCGATGGATGTGTTCATGGATTGTTATAATTATTAATTTCATTCGTAAGACAAATCGATCTTTTTGATTCTTTTTTTATAGTTGGCCAGTTTACATTTCTAAAATCTTAGATAACTCCATTTTTAAATTAATTATAAACTGTTCTTCTGAAAAGTTTCTGACTTTTACTATTAAAAACTGTATTCTTTGCTCAATTATTTTCTGGAGTACGTCTAAAATTCCACCTATATCTGCAATTTTGCATACCCCTAATGTCAATTAATCAATTTTAACAAATTTCGATTTCCATTTTGAAAAAAAAAAAAAAAATAAATATCTATTGAATGAATTCCGTTTTACTTTTATTTCTGACTAACCAAGACCAGTTGTATGTTCAATTTGTATTGATAGTTATAAATAAACGGAGTTGGTGAAAAAAATCATCTTTTTATTTAGATCTACAAAAAACCAATTTGAGAAGACAAACCGCTTGGGTAGAACTGCACTATTAAGGAACTGCTCGACACTGCGCCGCAAAATATTTATTCGTATGAAGTTCTATGAGCTATAAGGCTAAGCGCCCACATATACAGCTTTCAGTTTTGCAACAGTTTCGTTGCTAAAGTGAATACCATGGGCTTATATGAGAGTGCGCGCATATGCAAAACCTATTCAGTCCGCGATTCGAGCAACTTAAAAGTTTGTGTTTTGGCACAAATCGAACGATCGCCCCAACTAAGTTCTTCAGTTTGTATCACACCGAACTAATATGTAACTGCGCGCACATTAAATCGAAATATTGTATGCGTGTTGGTTTATCTCGTTGATTGATTTTAAGTTGCTTATGTGCGCGATCATCGTTTAACTAGTGATTTAACTGTTTCGTTTCGGAAAAATTGCATGTGCGCGCAAAGCCTAAGACCACTTAGCAGAAACTGAAATTCACAATATATGCTTTTTTTCACTGTTTAATGGATGTTGGCTATGTACGGTATTTTTGTGATCCCATTGTTTTGGAAATGGCAAACCAAATTTTAACTATTTGTTCCTTACTCCGCGTATGTTAAGTGCAGTCTGATGAGTGAATATTGAATTGAAAGCAAAACATACTCAGAAAATAATTTTGTAAATTGACTTGAAAAATAAAACTCTAGCTATCGTTCTACTCAGAAAAGAAATAAAAGCATGAAATATAAAAGGGAAATGTAAGGGGAGTGAACAATTTAAACTACGTTGTAGTGTGCGTTCAAAACCAAGAAACATTAAAAGTAAACAAGCAAATCTCCGCCAATTTTGTTTCCTCGTGTGAAAGGCATAAACAATTTTTAAAGCAATACAAAATTGCCCTGTTACACACAGACATGACCATAGTCTATGAACAAACCCATTCACTTGTCATTTCCTTTCTATTGTTGCAAAAATGAATGCTCGAATTTAAAATTACATATGCAGAAATGAAAACAAGAAATAGGTCTGTAACATAAATTAAATATTGGTACGTTTTTCTACTTTCTATTTTTGGGGGGTGGCCGTGGCGCGATAGATGTGTGCTCGCCTGTCAACCTATCACAAGTTTGATTCCTGTCGTTGCCTTTGTCGACTTATTTTTCAACTAATTCTAAAATTGTCATAAAATGAGTTGATGGTTTGCTCATCCATGCTGTTTAGGCATAACACTAACATCATGTGATTGAGTAAACATACACCCCTACAATATGACAACGTAATAAATAAAAAATAATGCGAATTAAGAGACATAGACAAATAGAACAAGGTAAATTCTCCACTTTAGTACAGCCGCCATCCCTAGAGATAAATTTGAGACAACAACCAGCTCTAGTCTCAGAACATCGCGCCACATATCTTTCCTATCCTTCTATCTCTTCTCTCTCACGCCCGCGCTGTGTTAAAAAGGGGGAACATTATAATCCCTTGAGCGCGTGTAAATTATAAAAAAAAATATGAATAAAAGCTAATTATTGTTCATAATTTTGATATTTTCATAGTTTTACTTTGCAAAAGACTCTTTCAATACTTGTGACTGCTGTGCAGGAGTACCATTTTTACAAAAATAAAAAAGCTACGGTCCATGCTACGGTCGATGCGTTTTTTTGGGAATTACTTACGTACCATGGATAGATTCCTAATAAAATACAGCTAATCACCTAAAACTCTTAAATTTAAAACTTAAAACTTAAATTTGAAGAAAATCACTTCAGCCGTTTAGGCTGTAGATCGTTGAATCTACAGACAAGCAGACGGAATTATTGCGTTACCTACTTTTTGGTGTTTTCTATCATCGTAATGTCTTGCCCTTTAATTAAGTTTCAGTAACAATTAACTGAAAAGAACTGAAAATAAAGAAAATTAAACGCTGTTTGCAAAAATACACGATATTACCAAGAAGTTTTTATTTCAAATACCTAACGTCAAATAAAGCCTTAAGTCCCAAATTCGTTTATGTATAAATAATATATGCATATATGTAGTTTGCTTAAAACCATTTAGTCGTATTTTAATTTACCGAATACTAAACCGCCGTGTTATTTTAGTATTGGCGCCTGGAGAGCAGTTTCAGTAATTTGAATTAAATTTGTACGCGATTAATTTACGAAACACAAATGATTAAATAAGGAAACTAAATCCGAAAACTGGAGGTTAATGGAAAAGTCGTTCGATTGAGGGAATTTTTAAAGTAAGCCTGACGATTCCGTGATATTTTTTAATTTTTTCTTACGGTTGTCAAATATCTATTCATTGAATGATAAGCAACTTAAATACATAAATATATTCTTTTAAAACTGTGAAATTCCAAAAATTGTATCTCAACAATTCTTTCGTTTTTTATTTCAATCCAACAGATGCTTCACATCCAGACGCTTCGATTTTGCCTTTAAGTTTTGCCAATAGTATCTTTTGTATTGAATGAATCCAAAATAAACATTTGGAGTATCACATGGTGTTATTTGGTATCAGATAAACCAATTCGATCAGTTGATGCTTTTGGCATGTTTAATGGGTAGAAATTCCATGATCTCAAAAATCTGCGCAGTTTATCAACTCTTTTGGGTTTAGAATAGCTGCGGATTGTCTCGACTTTCTCCTCTCGTGGTTTATTGCCCCATTTGTTTGTTGGGCAGCCAAGATAGTCGACCATCGGTTAACCAAATACGCACTTGGATATTTTGACAGATACTCCAATTTGTTGGAGCTTCTCAACAACAATTTGTAAATGCTTTTAGTGTTCTTCAATGTTCTTCAAGGTTCTTCGATGCGATGCGATTATGATATCATCTATATGTTTAGACGTTGCATAAATCGAGATTTCGCAAAATAGAATCCATCAGTCGCTGGAAACTGGAATGACAATGTGCGGCGTTGCTCAGACCGAAGGTCATCACGTAAAACTGAAATAGCCCGAACGGCGTGATGACGACTATTTTCGGTCGATCTTCGGGTATCACCGGTACTTAATAGTAAGCTCTAGTCAGATCAAGGGTTGATAAGATTTACAAGTAGCATCTGTGGAGTTTGTAGAAGAAGTCACGTATGTTGGGAATCGGATAGCGATCAGGAATGGTGATTTTATTTAAGCTGCGGTAGTTACCACATCTAAAGGACGTGTCCATTTCACTTTAAGACGGCTCACAGATTCCTGCATCATGTTGCTGAATTCTGTTTTTGCGGCGACAGGCTCTTTCAGAAAGCGGTTGACCTCTTGTTGTGAAGTGGTAGTGTACATTGTATGCAGCTGTTTGAACCTGTCAGGTTTGGTCATTCTCAAATTTTTTGAGTAACTTGCACTCTTGTACGGCACGGAAAGTTGGAATTGACTGTCAGGATGGTTGGGGTTGTGAAGTACGGATGAGTTTTGATGGAGAGAAGAGGTTCGTCTCCTCTTCAATCAGTTTTCGGCGGCGAAGATTGACGAGCAGCCCGTGGTGTTTGATTAAATCTGCACCGATAATTGGTTAGGTGATGTCAGCGATACTAAAGATCGGAAAATAAGAACACATCAGAGACCAAGGTTAAACGAAATGGTTGTTGTGCCGTAGGTGTTGATGAAAAAAATTAGTAAGACAGGAGGACCTAGAACGGCTGTTGTTTCCCAAATTTAAACGCAGATCTTTAATATCCTTTGAAAGTGCCTTCACCTGGGCTTCTAGTCCCAAAGGATCTGATGGATTTGAAGAAGATGTTTTGTTGTTTCTACTGACAATATGGAGGGACGTAAAAGATCGATGATTTTATCAGATTGAATGCCCAGTATTGTAAAGTCCGTTTCTTCCATTAAGATCCAAGATGCCTTTAATCTGTTTAGGGAGTTGTTAGAAAAAGAGAAAACGAAGAACGTTTTCTGGAAATTGAATCGGTGGAAATTAACTAATCGGGCTTGGCCGACACTTTAATCATTGCGGTTTCGGGATTACTTTTTTTCATTACATTCACGAATTTGAGCGAATCCATAAGTTTGCTATAGCAACACAATGTATTTAATATTAAATTAAATATATTTTATTTACTAGTAATATTAAATATCAAATTAATCAGTTGATTGTAAATTGTCAAATACCATTGAAGAATGCCTACAAATTAAGAAACTTCTAAGAAATCTCAATTTTTCTATTGAAAATTTCAAGTTTTTTTTTTCATATTTAATTTTTTTACGTCGGAAAAGGACAATCGTTGACCTTTTGGCGACATATGGAAAAAAAATATTTTAAATATGTCACATAATACTCGTAGTTTATTGTATAAACGTCAAGACAAAAATGTCAAATTTCATTGACAATGAACTTTTTCCTAAAATTTGTGGCAAAGCGAGTATCAGAAGTTCGAAATTTCAAGTCATACGAGTATTGTTAGATAGATTGGTTCTTTTTTTTTTATCATAATTTTTTTTACAATTTGTTTTCCTAAGAATAAGGACGAATTTGCTTTTAAAATATTTTCTACAAACATTGTATGATCTAGTTGAGCGATCACCTCTGCAAACTGGTCCTGCCATTCACCAATATTGATTTCCGTTAAGCTTAGAGACAATTCTTTCGATAAACCGAGTTGGTTCCACTCTTTAAACGGCGAAGGATTTGTTTGTAGCAATTTTTTCAAAATAGCCTTGTGAAGACATACATAATTTCTTTTCATAACTTTTGTAATGAAGTCAGCGTTCGCCTTCAAATTTTGTATATATAATGGGGTTATACCTGACTCTACATATATGGCATAATTTGGTGTTGAATTTGGTACTCGGAAAAGCCGCTTAAAGAAATGCCTTTGCAGGCTTTCAAAAGCTTCGATGTTAATGTATCCGAAAACTTGTACACCATAGGACATACATGACTTTACTGTTACATTAAAAACTGGGTATTTAGATGCCAGATCAATATTTTGGCTAGAGAAAAACTGTGGCCACTTCCTTTTAAGTGCCAATTTAGCTTCATTACTTTTTGCTTTAGAATGTTTGATAAAGCTCAAGTTATTTGTTAATAAAACTCCTAAGTACTTGAACTCTTATACAACCTCGATCTGAACGTCATTAAGGGACATTTTTCTTCAGGCCTTGTTCTGGTTTGTCTCGCTTCAAAAATTACAATTTTAGTTTTAAGTCTCACAAAATGAACTAAGGCAGTTTATTTGCAATTGTAGCGAGCAAGAATTGTCAGCAAACATTGTCAAATCGTCAGCATAAAGCAAGACCTTAACGACAGTGTTAGCAAAAAGGACTCCTCCTGGAAGAAGGTCACAGATTTCATCTATGAATAAGGCAAAGAGTATTGGGCTGAGGATACCGTCTTGAGGAACACCTGCTGTTGTTTGAAATCCTTCCGAGAACTGGTACCCATCCCAAAATCTTGCCTTTGTCGATGAGATTAGCCTGGCATACATTACCAGAAACTTTCGCGATATACCTAAACATGATAATTTGTAAATTAAAGCTTGCCTGTTGACTTTGTCAAAAGAGTATTGACTTCAGAGAGAACTTCAGGTTATACATATGATTTTTTTTTAAATGATAGGTATATCTACTGTTGAAAAGCTTTTACCATTGCATCGGTTATTGCTGTTTCACTAAGACAAACTAGATCAAACTGCTTTTAATGTGTTCATTTTTAACTGATATTGGCAAGTAGCAGCGCACAATCGCCCTAAAATAACAAATGTTTATTTGACTTTCAATTTGAGATACCCTTATTTTAAAGGTACATTATGATCCTATAAGTTTTGTGTGAGTGCATTTCGGCACAATTATTGATTTACTATCTTTTTATGTCGGATGATTTTGTGTTTTCCAATATGACGAATTCTTAAAATTAATCATTTTTCGTTTGCTTCCCTGAAAACATATCAAAGTTTTTAACAATTCTCCGCATATATTTCGTTTCACAAATTGATATTTTTCCGACTAATTTTTACCTACCAATTGCTACCTACTATTAATTAATTTCTTATTTTTCACTTTAATGAAAATGTATTCAATTCAATGTAAATATAATAATAATGAAGAACCGTTAGTGGTTCTCTTTGATTTCATATACAAGTACCTACCTTTATCGGACAGTGTCATGTTAAAAAGAATTATGTGCGAATATTATTACAATTTTGCAAGCTTCCACGAATAAAACACAAACAACGAAATTGACAATAAAACCATTAACAAAAAGTGCAGTGTTGTAATATTGCAAACTGAGTCTTGACGTGTAATCATATAAAAAAAAGTAAAAAAAAAAAAGGATAAAGGCATCACAGGTAAACTCTCTCCCCGTCAAACCTGTCCCGTGGCTTTATTCGTTAATTAAAATTAATTATTATTAATCTTCTTGGTTATTCCCATTTGTGCTGAAACGCCGAGCAGTGGTGATGGCGTCCGCCACCCTCAAAAGAACCCCACAGCCCAAACTCTTAACCAGAGAACATGAACAAATATAACAAAAACGAAATAAAATTCCAAAAAAGGATTCTTACATCTTACAACATTTTTGTTGCATGCAATGTGTTGTGTTGTTGTAGTTTTTTGTAAATCAATAGTAACTGAGAATTCAGTCAAAAAGCGCATGATCCTGAAAGTTCTTTAGCTTTGCACTCTCGCCCACTACATCATCATCATCATCATCATCAGGACACTACACTATACCTGAACCTGAAAAGGTAATGTAGAATGTAACTGGGGGTTCCTGAAGTGGTGGGTATGTTGGTTGGGTTGGGGTATTGATGATGGGTGGCTTGACGGGGGGGCTGGAAGGCAGTTGCCATTGCTGTTTTGTCGTTGCTCGTTGTCCCGCGCGTTCTTTAATATTTAAGCACAGCCGATGGCTTTTGTATGTGCAACTGGAGTGCTTTTTTCCAACAGGCTCCAGCCCTCACTCCTATGGCATTTCCTATACATATACGAATACATTATAACAGCAGAGACACAAGAACTCCAACTACAGCTCTCTAGCTGGATTGAATAAGTAAAAATTTCCTTATACAACATCACACAAGATTGTAGGTAGATATGTGGTACTCGTAGGTATAGATAGGTATAGTGCAACTGCAAGGAGCGAGGGATTTTATTGCTACCTGTTGTATATGATTACTGCATTAAATCCGTTTGTGTTCATTTTGCACACACGGCTAAACTAAGTAGTAGGTACTGTTATAAGTTATAGCTTATAACTGGGTAACTTTATCTATACTGTCGGTCGTTTGATAAATGCGAATGTGCCAAAGCAAAGCACAGTAATTATCTTGATTATACCGAACCTCACAAATTGACATGGAAAAGTGCAATATACCTTTGATGGGATCGGTTCTGCCCGATAACTTGCTGTGATATTATTTTTATGGCAAATGATAGATTGTTGTGTTTTTGAAACTCCAGCGAGCACTTCTTCATTAATATTTTTATTATTTATTCAGAGTAGGTATTTGCTGCGAAAATTAGTGGATATACCTTCAAGATAATAATATTGAAGGAATTAGGTTGTGCGTGGTGTGAATTTTTTTCTTTATTAAATAGTAGATACCTACCTACCTATTATTCTTTAATATTTGTTCTTTTTTTCTTTCGATATAATTATGAAGGTATGTACCTGCTTTGGGGAGGACAAGTTTTGCATTTAGAAATAAGGTCGAACTCGAGATTTTGATCAAACTTGCCATTACAATAATAACGAAGATGAAAAAAAATGGGTCTCACCATTCTGTCTGTCCATCTGTCCGCGAGTTCACAGCCTAAGCGGTTGGATGGATTTTCTTCATACTTGATACCTACATTATGTTCTTTTGGTAATACGCCACTATTTTTACTTGCGATATAGGTATCTACTATAGGGCAAGTTTTGTATTTGGAAAAAAAATCGAACCTGAGATTTTAATCAAAGTTGACATTACGATGATAAAGAACACCAAAAAATGTGTCCATTAATTCCGTCTGTTTGTCTCTCTGTAGAACGATCTACAGCCTAAGCGGCTGAACCGATTTTGTTCAAACTTGGCACTTAGGCGTTTTAGGTGATTGTCTAAAATAGATTTTTGAATCCTTGTTTTAGCCCCAAAAATAACGGTACGGCCATACAAATTTTTCTACCATCTTGATTATCTCGAAAACGGCTTTAACGATTTTGATAAAAATTGGTGCTAATAATTGGAACTACTTTGGGTAAGGTCTAAATTTTTGCCAAAAACTTTGTTTTAATATTTTGTTTTTAACGGTACCTGTCATGCAACAATTTTATTGATTTTCGACTTTCTCAAAAACGTCTCAACGGATTTAGATCAATATTTTTATGCAAGATGTGTTAGTATTCTAAATAATACTGCATTTCAAAATTTTCGAAAACTAGTTGTTTTGGATTTTTGAAAAATAATTTTTTTTTTTTCAAAATTTAATATTTCGAAGACGTGTGGACGATTTTTTCTGAAATTTTGTTTTTGAGTTTAAATGTTCATACCAATTTTTTTTTAGAATTTTTATATATAAAAAAAATAAGTGCAAACGACTTAAAAATACATTTAGCCGTTTCTATTAAGAATCTTTTGCATATAATGTGATCGAACATAGGAGCAAGAACGTGCGATCCAGTCGTGCATTTTTTTTTTATTTTTCTTTAACGGTGTGCCGCTTTTTTTGCCAAAAAGCTAAATCTTATTTTATTACTTTTAGGTAATTTTTTTTTGAACAAATGGTTATTGTTAGTGTACTTCTATTAGAACAACTTTATTTGTTTTTCGATTTTCTGGAAAACAGTTGATTTGATTTTTTTTATATTATTTATGGAGAAACTCCTAAAAAGTTTAAAAAATATTGTAAACCAATTTTTTTCCAAAAAAACATTTTTTTTTTTGAATTTTTTGAAAACTCAATATGTACTTCGAAATCGACATAATCGATTTCCTCAAAAAAATTTATTTTGTACTCTTTTTGACATTATCTTGAATAATAACACAACTATTTTCCTAAAACTAAAAAAAAACTATCATATAAATGTTATAAGAATATTTAGACACGGCTCCAAGAATTTTGATAAAAAAATGTGTGTTATCTTAAATTAGTGAATTCCACTTTCAAAATAAAAACTATTTTATTTTTCGTTCATAACGGTTCTTCCGTTAATACATATTTAATATATTAATTTTCAACTCTCTAACTATTGGTTGAACCGAAACAAATTATTTTTTTAATGCAAATAAGGTGTTAATAAAACTGCATACTCAAATTAAAAAAAAAATATTTTTTTTAAAAATCGATTTTTCAAAAACCAGTTACTGATTTTTTTTTTTGAATTAAATTTTTGTATGTAAATTAATAATTACTTCAAAATGGCTTTTCAATTTTTTTTTCTAAAAATGTTTTCAAAACTTTACAAATAAAAAACAATTTGTTTTTAAAACGCTCCAACGAGTTTTGATTTTTTTTATATATTCATATTTGTCCAACAATTCCAATGACATCACATCTTTTTTTCTCAAACTTTAACAACTAAACAATCTAAAAGATTTGATTATGTGTATAATACATATATTTCTTTTTCTAATTTATATCATTTTTCGCATTATTGCGTACGTCACTGAAGACCTACATATATTATAAATATTTTTTGAAATATAAGTAGAAATCATCCCTTCGACAATTCATTATTCCAAGGATCAAAGTAATCTTACCTACATGGGCCTTAAAAATTCATAGGATAATTAAACTAGGTTAGGTTAGGTTAGGAAATTTAGCTGACAATTGATGACGTTATCGTCACACTTAGATCAATGTAGATCCATTGTGTTACTCGGAGTGTAGTCACTCTTTTCCGATATAAACCCGTATCCTCTGAATCAGTCAAGCCATTTGGAGGCATTGACAAAGTTCGATATGGTAATTCCTGAAATATTAGAGAGCTCTTCCAAATTATGGAAGAAGTAGCTGCCTAACAGATTATTTCCCTGGTGACAGAGTGCAGGGCAGTGGCAGAAAAAGTGTGAGGTGTCCTCATGTACCTCTTCGTCACCACATCCCTTGCATAGATCGTTTGTACTGAGTTTCATTTTGAATTTATGATATCCCAGAAGGTTATGCCTAGTGATTATGCTTATAAGAGAGCGAAGGGATCCCTTGTTGAGTTGCATAATTTTGTCTGTCCACTGCTTATTGAAGCATGGCCATATTTTCCTGGTAGTGTCGCAAGTGTCAAGTAGGCTCCACCTTGTGTTGGTTTTCTTTAGGATCCTGTCAGAAATTTTCTGTTTAATGTAACAGGGTGGGATATTTACCACCTGATCCCTGTCTTGCCAACTCATCGGCATTTTCGTTACACGATATACCGCTGTGTCCCCGCAACAATGTGTTGCGTACCAAGAACCTTTACCTCTTCAGGGCAGCAAGAAACAAGTTTCGATTTTATCACAGTGGCCGAAATCACTTTTATTGCCGATTGGCTATCTGTATAAAAAGGTATAAAAGGTAATATCAGCCCGTGGTAGCGCCACGATTCTTGTACGAAAATATCTAGGGCTTTCAGGTTGAGTATCGCCTCTAGCCGTGCGGTTGGCATGGATCTCATGACCCCCGTAATTCCAATACACCCAAGTCTCTGTACTTTTATCAGGGTTTTAAAATTTGTTCTTTTTTCAATTTCATTCCACCAGACCAAATTACCATATGTTAATATTGGTCTGATTATTGCCAAGTACATCCACATAATAATTTTTGGACTCGGTCCCCAAGATTTCCCAAAAATTCGATTACAGGAATAGAATGCAATCATTCCTTTTTTAGCTCTTTCCCGAGTGTTCTGACTCCAGTTTAATTTTCTATCTAGAATCACACTTTGCCTGATCTGAAATTTTCAACGGGGTAACCTCAATCGAAGGCCTTTGTTTGTAAAAAGGACCAATTCAGTTTTTGACGGGTTAACCATCAGACCATACTTTCTAGTCCATCTACTAACTTTAGAAAGAGCGTATTCGATCTGGTCGCTGATAGCGGATAAGAATTTACCTGTCGCTAACAACGCAAGGTCGTCAGCATAGGCTACTACCTTTACTCCACAGTGTTTGAGAGTAAGGAAGATTGTGTTCATAAGCAGCACCCAGAGGAGTGGTGAGAGAACACCGCCCTGGGGGTGCCCCTGGATGTGGATACTCTCATCTGTACCCCTGCGCCTGTCAAATTTGAAATTTACGAAATTGCGAAATTTTTGGTTAAGCCTTAAACGAGAAAACACGATTTTTGGTAATTTACATTTGTGTTTGATATGATAATATTTTCCTTAATTATCTATCTATTTTTCTATAGAGAAATGCACTTATGCATTTTCTTCTTATCTGGAAAACCGGTATTACAGTGTTCGTTTCAGATCTGCCTTCTCCAATTCATTCTTAGCTACCTCCGGGGTCCCCAAGGAAGTCACTTAGGACCTCTCCTTTTTATTCTTACAATTAACGATATTGAATTGGTCATTAAACATTCCCATACGCTAACATTATTATACGCTGAAGATACCAAGTTTTTTAAGACAATTTCTTCCTCACACGATTCTTCCCTTATTCAACTAGATCTCGACAGTTTCTCAGTCTGGTGTATCGAAAACTGCTTAGAGCTTAATATTGCAAAGTGTCAATCAATCACTTTTTCATGCAAACGCATAAGATCTTGTCCCAGGAGCTACTTTCTTTACAATCAACCCTTAGCCATAGTTGAATCGATTCGAGACCTCGGCATACTATGTGACCGAGAGCTCAATTTCATAACACACATCGATAATATTATCTCTAAAGCCAATTCAACACTTGGTTTTGTGAAACGATGGTCCAAAGAATTCTCCGACCCCTACGTCACCAGATCACTCTACATAACCTTTGTCCGCCCGTTACTTGAATACGCCTGTCAATTATGGTCCCCATATCAAAAAATTCATATTTCTAGAATCGAGAGCATTCAACGCCGTTTTTTAAGATTCGCCCTTCGTGGCCTGCCTTGGAATAATTCTTTGATTCTGCCCCCTATCAAAATCACCTCCAACTAATTAACCTCAATACCCTGCAAAAGCGAAGAGAAATAACAGAAATCCTCTTCATTCATCGACTTCACTCAGGTTCCGTTGACTCTGAAACCCTCTACAACTCTATCTTTCTCAACACTAACCCCGTAACCTAAGAAACCCTCGCCTCTTCTACCTGCCTACTCATCGCACCTCTTATGGCTTCAATGAACCTATTACCCGAATGCTGCGAAGGGTTGATTTAAACGAAAACTGTTTCGACTTCAATCTCAGCACTCCCAGCCTTAAAATCCTCCTGTTAAATCGTCCGCCCAATTCAACCCAATCATAGCCCTAAGTTTCATAGTTTTAAGTTAGGTTAAGTTATGAAGCTTGTATTAAGCCAAATAAATGGGGGTATTGCCCCCACCAAAATTATGCATAGACGAACGCATGGCCAAAAAATCCACGAGAAATCAACATTTAACTGTGATGATCCAGCCACGAAAACGAAATAGGAATTCAATGTTAAAATTTATATTGTCAACAACAGTTTGGTCTATAAGAATAAACATTGTGGTTGCATAAGATGCTTAATTTAAAAATATAAAAATTTAAGTTTTGTAAAAATACGACCATAAATCGTTTTCCTTAAAAAAGAAACTAGTTTTAATGCAAAAAAGATTTTTTTTCCTCTAAAAATAAAACAAAAAGTTATGTTAGCATCAAACTGTCCATAGCTACCCTATACAACTCACAAAAAAAATCGTATTGATACAAGAACTGACATATATACATTATACGTTCCTATAACCAAACATTTAAAAATCAATTGAATTTCCCATAAAAACCAATAAAAACAGAAATTACAAGAAAAGATGACAATTCATTCAACAACAGGATAAGCCAACTATATTGGAAAAAAGCATTGAACTAAAAGCCCAATTTCCCCGCAATAACAATGTCGAAATTCTACATTACTACGAGTATATTCAATTCACTAACAATAAGTTATGTGTCCAAATTCCTTCACAAACGGGTTTTGGAAATTTATTTGCCTACTTTGCCGAAAATTCTATTGAATGAATAGGACCACAACAATGGAAGATGAGACTCCACATCCATACCACAGTCCACATTTTCTATAACAGCACGCTATGCCTATTGACGAAGCTAGAAGCATTGCCAATATCCTACAAGGAGGCCCAATACCAACAGGAAGTGGACATGATATGGGAACTTAGGAGAGAAGTTATCAAGGATTTTATTGTCGTTTAAGCTTAAGTCGTATTCTGAGTTGGGATTGTGATGCTGAAGGCGCAGTGCCGCATTTTATGGCCCAAGGTGAATATTCGCCACAAACACATGGCCAAACTTCTCATTCCAATAATAATTGTATTCTTCATTGTATCGTCATAGTCATTGTCGTCGTCGTTTTTCGATGTTTATCATTTGTGAAAGTATCTTTGGGTTATTATTGTGGAACGCTATCGACCGGAACGGCAACGGATCGCCGGATATTAGGTACCGAATGAATAGGAGGAATACACTTCTCCAATAATACAATGTTCGCATTTTTATCAATAACCAATTATTATTTTTGATGTTCTCTATTGTATACCGATATCGATTGATATACAATATTACATAGGTACATAGCGGTACATAGTGAGTTAGGGTTGTGTATAGGAATATTGATTGTGTGCCTTGTAATAGAATAATATCTTCAAATATTTATCCAAGTCCCGAAGAGACCGCTGAATATTAAAGGGAACCGGTCGATAGGTTAGGTAGGTACCTATACTTATAATCAAACCTTCAGCACATGAAATGTCAAATTTGATTCGAATGTGAAAAAGAAGCAGCCTGTATGCCTATGGAGTTGTTATGTATACTGCAGGCAAAGTGATTCAATTATTATTATTATTTTTTTTTATAAGGGGGAATATTATATATGTATGTACATATGTAGTACATTTATTGAAGAATTTGGATGTTTCTTTTCTTATGCTGTCATTCATCGGAATTTTTGATGTTCGAGTACCGAAATTGATAATAATGTTACAATTCGAAAGGAAATTAGTATCCTAAACAAACAAATGGGGAAAAAACTAATTTTTATATAGCCTCTACATGTACATTGTACATAGGTTGTTTCGATATATATTAAATATCCAATACACTGAAATAAGTTTGTTGATTCAAAATAGCCCAGCAAACATTTTAATTCAGAAATGAACGATAATTAATTCATAAAAGTGAAGAAACCGGCCGAAAAAGAATTCACTTTTTATGCAATTTGAATCCTTTTACCTGGGCTCTTAGACACCAATTTTAATCATAGTAATGATTCATTTATGATCTGAAAATTCGTCATTTAAATGAACGTATATAAGAGCTCCATATATTCATTTAAATGATAAATGCCTGAATCTTTTCTAAATCATAGAACTAATTCCAATAAAATTCAATTAAGTGAAGGATTTCTAAGTATATACCTTCACTTGAATTAATCGTACAGGAATCATTTTTGCGATTCAGAAAAGGTTCAGGGATTAATCATTTAAAGGAATATATGGAACGGTTATATACCTTCATTTAATTGCAGAATTTTCAGATCATGAATGAATCATTAAAATGACTCAAATCGGTGTCTAAGAGCCCAGGTAAAAGGATTCAAATTGCATCATAAGTAAATTCATTATTTCTGATTCATTTATGATTGAATATTTCATCGGTGAGCCTCTGGAACATTTTTTGATTTGCCTCTTGTTTGGCTTTTATAGTTTCCAGGACTTTTTAATTGTTACACGATGCTATAATTAAAGAAATGATTTTGTATATTTCTGAGAAAATTTAACACCATTTTTTACATACCTTTATGTTTTATCATTTGCTTTTTTGTATATATTTTTTGTTAAGTAAATAGGTACTCATTTACTATTAAAACACAAGCTGATGGTTATATACCTATCTAAACCGATCTTTCGAAAACTTTTCCGAACTGATAATCGACTATTCAAACGAAACTTTTGTCATTACAATGACCCGTCATCATTACCCCTTGGTAAAAATAAAAATAAAAATAAAAATAAAAATAAAAATAAAAATAAAAATAAAAATAAAAGGATGAACAAAAAAGGATCTCCATATGAAGGATCCAACAACAAAATCTGAGTATTGTTTTTTTTGACACAGAATACATATCTCTTTGTGCCTCTCTGGTAAGAATTTGTAGGATCTTTGTATACGAGTATATTCATAATTCATTAAAAAAACTGAAGGTTTCCTGAATATTATTCTTCATTTTTGGTGATTAGAATCTGAACCTTCAGATAAATGTTTGCTGGGAGGTACCTTAAGGCTGGTACATACATATCTAATTTTAGATTTTTAATTGGAACAACCGTACGAGTATACATATGTAAAATAAAGGGTTATCCATTTTGCGGTTTCAAAAGTATAGGGCTGGAATACAACATCTGTCAAACTAAGTTGTTAAATCAATTTTTTTTTTCAGTTGAAAGTCTGACATTTACGAAAATGGATCGCTTAACTATCGCAAAACGCATACAAATTTGTTAAAACCTACTACAAAAAGGGTGATTCTTCCACAGACACATATTGTGCTTTAAGAGGAGATTATGGTTTACATAATCGTCCAACAACGCAAGCAATTGGCAAAATTGTGAAGAAATTTGAAGAGACTGGATTGTAACACTGAAAATATCGCTGCTGTAAGTGAAAGTGTTGCCGAAGACCCGAATGTGTCGTTCCTCGTCGTTCTCTGGAATTGGGACTGTCTTACGGCACATTATGGCGTATTTTGCATTTGGATCTACACCTTCATCTATATAAAGTCCATCTCACACAACAACTGAAGCCAGCTGATTATTCTCAACGTCGTAGATACGTCGAATGGCTGCTTGAACAACAGGCGTTGGACGTCGATTTTTCGAACAAAATTTTCTTCAGCGACGAAGCACATTTCTCAATCGTTGGGTATGTTAATAAACAAAATTGTCGTATTTAGTGTTCTGAGAATCCTCAAGTAATTGAAGAGAAGCCATTACATCCCCACAAAGTCACTGTTTGGGGCGCTCTTTGGTACGGAGGTGTGATTGGACCTTACTTCTTCGAAAACGACTGTCCCCGTCAATTCGGAGCGTTATGGTCATATGATAACCTACTTTTTTTTGCCTGCTATTGAAGAATACAACTTGGAAAATATGTGGTTTCAACAAGACGGTGCCACATGCCGCACAACTCGATCGAATATGTCTTTATTGCAAGATACATTTCCTGGCCGCAAAAAAACAATTGGCCAAAATGTAGACCATACCCAAAGTAGTACACGCACCAATTTATGGCAAAATCTTTAAACCCGTTTTCCAGATAATTAAGGTGGTAGAAAAATTTGTATGGGAAGTACCGTTATTTTTGAGGCTAAAATAACGATTCAAAAATGTATTTTGGACAATCACCTAAAACGCTTAAATACCAAGTTTAAAGAAAATCGCTTCAGCCGATTAGGCTGTAGAAAGTTGTACAGACAGACAGGCGGCATTGCGGGACCCACTTTTTTGTGTTCTCTATCATCGAAATGTCAACTTTGATTAAAATCTCGAGTTCGATTTATTTTGCAAATGCAAAACTTGTCCTATAGTACTTACCTACAATATTGCAAGTAAAATGGACTGGAGATAAGCTATATCTACAAATAACCACAAGCCATAATGAAGGCTCAGTACTAATCTAAGTCAGGAAAGGGATTATTTATTTATATTTATTTTAAATATATCAAATCATTCGTGTGTATTAAAACATAAATGTATATTTAATTTATTTTCCATTTTGACTTGGAGGATTTTTTTTCGTCAACCATTTTTTTTTTACAAAACCAATTATGTATCAACCAATTTTATAATCCTGTGATCAAAGTGGGCATCTGGAGCTTGCAGATACGATAATAAACTTTTCACAATTACAGTGTGGATTATTGTGTCAAATTTTTATTCCACAAATTAAGCAACACATCTGTACTTGGCCATCAGTTTGATGATGATAAAGTCGTTAAACAAACTAACCATACCAGTCTCACTTGCATACAACCCTTCATTATATGTCCTCGTGGCAAATACTGTAGGTTTGTAGCGAACCGATTGCTCCTGCTCGTCCTCTTGGCCCTACTTTAACTCAATACTAAACGAAGAGACAGAGCATCAGCTTCAGCGAGAGTTGTTAAGCTCTCTGCTGAACTCACCTGGTCCTCATTTTGTCAGGACATCGTACCACATTAACGAAGGAATAGCTCTATATACCTAGTTAGTTAGTTATAACTATAGCTTTACATAGATGCACTTGTGCCATGTTTGTTAAAAGTACCGGGATTATCTTTAGAAATTCACAGTGACATTCTGTAATTCCATTCTGACTGGATTACTCTTCATACAGGTAAAGCATCGGTGGCAACATGAGAGCAGCACACATGCAATCTGTTTTTTATTTTTTTTTTTTGGTTCGTCCTTTATTTGGGGAACTGCTTTACATATGGGATGCGATGCGAGTCTGTGCGCTTTGCCTTTTCATCAAGTCTTATCCTGTATTTACCTTGATATCTCTACAACTCCTGCCTGAGGCTGGGAACTGAGGCCTGGTGTGAGATATGAGGAGCCTTTGTATTTTTTTTTCTCTGGGTACTTTATGGAATACATCCTTTTTGATTCTCCTGAGTCCTGAGTTTTGCTTGTTGTCCTTAGTGTACTGCCTGCATGATTATCTTTGGTTCGCTTTTGTGTTACCAAAGAACGCTCAATTGGACAAGTAAGTTATCGTCCTCTCCAGATTATAAGCCATTGGCCAGGACTTAGTTATGAAGGTAGCTACATGCTACATGCCACATATACGACAAGGACAAGCAAGACGCTGCGCTGCTGGCTGGCTGGGTAAACTCCTTTATGGGGAGAGAAACGAATCCTTTTGAAAGAAATATTTACAAATGCGAGGATTAAATTTCAGGCCGTATGAGATTATCTCCTCAATTCAATTTTGGTTTTCTGATAATAGATCTCTTTCTCACTCTCTCTACAGCCTTCGTTCTCTTTTCTCAACCTATCCTCAAGTTCTCCTGTATCTATTTGGAAATTTCTGGTGTGCAAAAGGATTTTTTTCTGCATTTTTCACTCTTTATTTACATTTGTGGGTAGAAAGATAGATGAACTAACTCTGGTAGGTATTAATGGTGTGTGTTTGTGTGAGTAAAATGGAGACGCCGCCGCTATACATAATAGGTATTATATGTACGTTTATATAGACATGTAGCTAGGTACCTAAATGGCAAATAAAAGGATTACTGGAGTAATTGGTCCACCTGGATGCTAATGGAATAGGGATTTAGGGATTTGGAAAGTTGGCTTATTAGCAACAGTATTGCTGCGCGGTATTTACATTTATACGCGTGTGGGTAGGATTTAATGTATTTTATCTGTTATTTGAACACATTTGGCGGGCTTGTAAGGGATTTCTGCTGACAGATGAATTTTAATATTACATGTGGTCTGAAAACGTTGGTAAAGAACTGCCGCTGCCTGATGGTGATAATGATTCTGTTGATCGCGGACGTATTTATCAGAAAAAATAAAAAAAAATATTTTCTGTATAAAAGTCTGAAGTCTGTTTACCGTTTGATGTCGGGACCTTTCCACTTAAGGATCAATAAATCTGTCTTAAGTCGAGCAATGTTATTGACGCAAAATTTTAAACAGCCTGATGTTAAGGTTTATGTATGTATGATACTACTCTTCCACCAGATAGATAGATAGATACTACCTTTCATGATTTTGTAGGAAGTAAGATAATCTAGAGGTTTGAAATTCATTTGGTAGATTTTGGCTTCGAGCTCTCAATGCGTGCATTTAGTAGATATTTATTTGAAATCACCCTGTCGCACTCGCACTGTTCAATACAAGTTATATTGGTCGGTTTAGAGGCTGGTATTCATAAAATAAATGCTGGCTCCATTTTATGATTCTGTTAAGTATTATGAATAACGGGGGGTTAGCGAAGGAATTTTATTGTATTAATTATATAATGCACTTAATCCACGGGTTAAAGATAACCCGCTACTAAATCGTGTTTTTTTTAATAAGTGTCAAACACTAAATATACTATTAAAAGATTCACTCTTTTTGAATGAATTACTGCTATTTAAAAATGCGAATTTGAGTAGTAGTCTGTACTTAACGCTGTGGTTGAACACTACAAAAGTTCTCCTTTTATAAAGTATATTGCACCATAGTTTATTTTTAAATCGTGTGTCTGATATATGTAGATCTGTATAGTGAAACTAGTTTGTAGCGTAAAATGGTGTCTCCCCATAGCTTTTTTGCTTGCAAGTCTTAAGGGTGGCACACGAATCGTGCTACAATAAGAAACTTAAGTAACTTTTATTTTAATCGATGTATTTCATTATTTTTTTTTATGGGATTAAAAATTAAATTTCATTTTAAATAACTAATGGTTTTTAAAGATGATAGACCGTCCACGCTCATCCACGCGCCCATGATCAGAAAATTGTTCATTGCGGCCTGAAGGGTTGAAATTGGGATCGCCTCAATTATTGTCTTAATGGACCGCTTCAATTCAGTAAAATTCCTGGTTTTCGTTTTGTAAACTTCCTGCTTGACATAACCCCATAAGCCCCTGGTGCAGTCAGGTCAGGTGACCTTTGGGGGCCAGCGGAAACTCCAGTTTCTGGATATCAATTTGTTTGAGAACTTTCGTTGGAGCTCCGCCATAACTTGTGTGGCTACGTGTGCACTTGCTCCATCTTGTTGACACCAAATCCTGCTGAAAGGGATACGTCTTCGGCGAAGTTCTAGGTAAAAAAAAACTCCTTCAACGTCTTTAAATAACGGTCCCCATTGACAGTTTGTGTTACACCGTTTTCTTCAAAGAAGTATGGCCCGACAATACACCTTGATGAAATTGGGTCAAAATGGGCCTCATCAAACATGAACAAACAATTTATCAATGTGTTGTCTTCTTCGGCCATTGCAATCATTTTTCGCAAAATTCCAGGCGATCAGGCAAATCCTGAGGGTTTAACTTGCTTGTAATTTAGACTTTGTACGGAAACAAATGTAAGTCATCATGAAGTATCCGTTGTAATGACCGTCTGCTAACTCCAATTTGGCCCGATAAGTTTCGAGTGGAAACACTTGGATTTGCCTGTATTGCCGATGCAACAGCCACGATTGTATCCTGAACCCGAACATTGGGATATCGATGATACGGTCTTCGTTCGATGCTTCCAGATTCGGCAAACATGTTCACAGTCTCATAATGGTCCATCTACTCGGGGGAGTACCGCCAAACTCTAGCCCAAATTCCCTTTAGACGGAAATAACGGATTGCAAAGAATGGTATCGCTGCACTATCCAAATCCTTTTTTCAGTATCCCAAGCATTCATTTTGATAAATCTAAATAGTAGCATATAAAATAAAAAAAATAAGCCGATTACTCACACTGAAAAAAGTTATTACGTTTTATTTTTGTAGCACGATTCGTGTGCCACTCTATATTATTCACGATTTAGAGATTCACCTTTCTGGGAGAATATGAATTTCAGGAATTTTTTTCAATGTGCTTTTGATTTGGAAGATCTGTTATTACTGTCAGAATGAGCAAAAATCGTACAATAAGTCGGTAGTCAGAGTATTAAAATCCACAAATCATTAATTATTATTTTTCCAACGCTAGCACCAGTGTTGAAGCATCTTACGGGTAGGTCGATCACATTTAATGAACGTTGTAATACTTGATTTTGGAGTCGACTATGACACCACCTATAGAGACGAGCTATGCAGAGTCATGTCTTGCTCTGAAATTCCTGCCAAACTAGTTCACTTGTATAAGATGCGAGATGCGACAATGGAGAATATTTGGACGATATTCATATCAGTAGCCAAAACGCAGCGAGATGTCAACATGGCGGCAGAAATGGCTCTTGCGATAAATGGAGGCATAACAAAATGTATGCTGTCAATAAGGAATAGGATAGAATGTCATAGTAGACTAGGATAGAATGTCAAAGTAGAAAGTAGACACTCTATAATTTGGAAATAGTAAGGAACATCGTCTATCTCGGATCTGCTGTAAAATATATGACAATAACATCAGTCAAGAAATCCCACTAAGAATCACTGGTGTCAATCGTCTATCTTTACTTGCGATTGGACTGTAAGGAAAATTCGCAAGAAAAAAAAATTCTAAATTTAAAAAAGTGATCGATTAGAAATGGCTGTCTTTCAGTCTGTATGTATAACGAGATGCAGCCTAAACGGCTTAAGCGATTACCTTAAAATTTGGTATGCGTTATCCTTTTTGGCAGTCAGAGGGAACATTTAAATTTAATTTTTAGACATAAAAATAACGGTACCGGCCATATAACCTCATTTACCTGCATTTTAACCGAAAACGGCTTCAACGATTTTGATAGAAAGATAGAAATTTTTGAGCATTTTTTGTTGGTATCTAACTAGTATCATTTAATCAGAACCAAATTCACAGGAAAAGTCTATTAAAGGTACCTTTCATATATCTAACAGTTTTTTTTTTAATTTTTGGTTATCACGGTAAGGACTCTTCGTATAGAAATACGAACAAATTTTGTATTTGAGATGATCTACGGTGCCAAATTAATTCTGCCTATCAAAATTTTGAATAACTTTTTTATCTAATTAAAATTAATTTATTTTTTTTTTTTTTGAAAAATCAATATTTTTAAAATTAATCAAAACAATATATTTTAAATTTTATAATCACATGTATATTAATTAACTCTAAAAAAACTGCATTCCAAAAAAAAAAAAAAAAAAAAATAGAAGAGCGTTAAGTACAACTTATATTAAGGTGTCCGAAATTTATTTTCTAATCCAACGAAGAAGAGATTCATTGATACCAAATGCACACATTTTTGATAAGAGATCCTGATGCCAAACTCTATAAAATGCTTTGTGAGGTATACCATCAGATCACCAGTCGACCTATTGCTATGAAATTCTTTCCGCGGGTTATTAATGAGCTTTCGTTCTTCGAGATATTTCTTAAGCTGATAATAATTAATCAGCGTTTGCAGGACCTTAAAAATAAGAGACATAACATTTGTAAGAAGAACGGGCTGGATGATGACATTGTCCACTTACTCACTAAGAAATAGGATAGGACAGATGAAAAAAACTTACGCACCCGCACAGTGGTTCCCTTCTATGGAGGTGATGGAACAAAATCTATTAAAACAAAACGGATTGCCCGATTTCGCTTATATTTGATATATAATGCAAATGGACCAAGTTCTAGTCGTCAAGCAAAAAAAAAAGTGCAACTGCGATGATATCTGCATATAGTCTTATTTATTTTTAATCGTAATTTAAAAAAACAAAAGTCTTTATGCAAACAACTCAGCATAAAAAAAGCGTTACATTAGACACTGTTATACGCTATACCAAAGTCAGTTTAAGTGGTACACGATTTACATTAAAAAAACCTTCTAGAAAGCCAATACGGCAGAGTTTGGCATTTGTTTGAAAAACATTCATATTATTTTGTATAGGCTTTGCAATGATATTGGAATCCACGTGGAGCTTAGTGGAGCTTTTTTTAAGCCAGCAAATACATACTAAAAATGTCGGCCATATAAGAGTGGTTTGGGTTAGGAGCTTCTTTTAAGTCACTGATCAAAATATTTAAAAACAGTTAATGTCGTATGAAAGAAAGATTATATTATTTACCAATACAAAGAAATTGTTGAAAAACAGAAAAAACTTCAACATTTTTTGGTGTTAGCTTAATTCCGCTAAACGAAAATTAAAAATAAATGGAAATTGTGCGCTTTACCAATACATATTTATAGAATCAAAATATCGATTTAATTTCGCTGTAGAAAATACTTTTAATTTTGTGGTTTCCACAATGTAGAAGAACAGAAGTTGATTCTATACGAGCGACCGAGCAGATTTGTGCATATAGAGGTCATTAAAAATTCTTGCGATACATGTTAACTAAAAACAACCCTACTGTTATAAATTTTTATGATTTAGAAAATTAAGGATACTATTGAACATTAAGAATATTGTATCGAAAAGAATATTGTAACATATAAATCTTAAAGAAATATTTGTTGAGAAAGATTTGTTAATTAATTGTGATTTGAATTATTGACGGATTTTACTATATTTAATAAAAATTAACATTAATGTTGAAAAAGGGACAATTATATACTTTGTAACATAAAGTATTTTTCATAAAGAAGGCTTTAAGACATTTCCTAAATCGTATATAAAAATGAAAACAATACAATACTATCTACCAATACTACTACTATTTATCAACGTCTAAAAAAATCCGTAATAACTCGAATCAAGCCAAGACAATAATTCCTTGAAATTTCATCTATATTTGAGGCCATTTTTGAAACTTTTTTGCGGGCTAGAATTCAATTTCATCCTAAAGTGAACGGTGTCGCGTGTCAGTCCAAACAAAAACATTTCTAAATTGTACATGGGACATATGGTGTACCTAAAACAAATACATGTATAGAAGTAGGTATACATATGCCTATGAGGACGTGTTTGGATAATACACATGCCATATATGTAGGTACTTTGTTTTTATGGCTGAAACCGTTTAAGAGGTTTTTTTTTTGCAAAAAAGTTTCAGTTCATAAATATTTCATTTTACATGTCTGGTCTCGGCCAATATTAAAATACATTCATAAAAGCTTTAACATTTCTATGAATTATTTAAAACTATTAGAAATAGCTCTATCAAATTTACTGTCATGTAAAAATGATGTCCTGATATACATTCATATACATATATTTACCTACAGGTAATTTTTCAGTCTAGTGATTCTAAAATAAAAAAGCATAATATTTGTGCAGACTATTCATGTATATATTGATGGGAATTGGTGTAAATGTGCAGTCCTAAAATCTACACTCATATTGTAAGTATGGCCAATAAAATCAATATACCTATTAGGGTGTCCCAAAAACATCAAATTGATTTTTTTAAAGCATACACCCTTGTTTTTTTTTCGTTTTGGGTCATAACGTAAGTAAATCAAATTTCATGAGATTTGAATCACAGTAACCCGCGCCGACTTGCATCGAAACAAGTCAGTATGCTTACAAAACGCATACATACGAGAACCTAGCGCACGACTTAGATACTTTGTATCTTTCGGATAAATGAAATAAAAACACTGTGTTGTTCGGTTGGTAGATTGAGACTAAAAAATGTCTGTCTTTATTAATATTGAAATGAATGGTCATTTCGTATCATCAGCAAAATATAGTTTGTGTGCGAGCAAACTCCAGAGAAGCTATATTTTGATGAATCGCGAAATGCGATAGTTCGGAATTTATCTTAGAATTGGAGTTATATATATGGGTTCAGTTATGTGACCGGATGGTAACATAACTCACGTGGCTTTAACTTTAATAAAGCCTACGCAAGATCTATTTGAATTGTTTAGTTGATGTTTTGTTCTTGGCTAATAAACACAAACATGTCGGGAGAATTGCGGATTTCTAAATGTAGTATCTTTTTGGTTGGAGAAACAAAACACCAAATAACGGGATCGAAACTTCCCTCTAAAAGACAAGTTCTTGCTGTTTTTGTTTACAATATTCGTGAAGTGAATTTACTTATAAATGAAAGGGCAAATCTAGCTATTTGTGAGTGTATAATTTTTTATGAAAAAGCGCGGATTCCTTCAAAATCTCTACCTAATTGCGTTAAAAAACTTGTCGACTTTTACCAACTTTGGAGAAATTACAGAAAAATGCTTAAAAGTCTGGAGATTTGTTCAAGCGTCGTAAACAAGAGTTTATAGAAAATTTGGACAATTTGTTTGACATTTCGCGCGCCGATGCTCTTCACACAATAAGAATAGAAGAAGACAAAATGTTTTTCCAACGACAAAGAGAGCCAGAAGGGCCTGGTCACTTAGTTAGTGTGGACAAAAAACTGGCTGATAGAGAAAAAAGGGCACAAATTAGGGCTGTTGAAGAAGAAAATCGGAGAATTAAAAATTCTTCTGCGACATCTTCATGTGTGTGTGTTACACGTTAATTCATCAATCTTTGAAGATATAGGTTCAGAAGAAAATTTAGCATCAAATTTAATTCAAACCACACAGCCTGAAAACTCACAGACTGAGAGTACACATCTTTTGACAACACAGCCTGAGACGACAGAGCCACATTCAAGTAAAATTGGTAGGAGAATAGACTTCATTACTCCTAAATTGGTAGCTGCATTAGACCGGTGTCAGTTAACTATGCGAGATTTAGTTTTTATTTTCCAAGCTGCTTTAGAGGCATTAGGGCATCATCCTGATGGATTTACAATAAGTAAGTCTGCCATCCAACGAATCCGCAAACAAAAGCGAGAAGAATGCGCGTAAGCTACAAAAAAAGATTTTAAAAATAAAGTTCCAGACGGTGTAACAGTACATTGGGACGGCAAACTACTACGAGGTCTAGATGCGCGAAAATTGAAAGAAGACCGGTTCCCTATTGTAATTACTTTTGATAAAGAAGAGCAACTTATTGGTGTTCCCAAATTGGAAAATTCTACCGGCAAGGAACAGGCTCAAGCTGTTTGGAACGCGATCCTAGATTGGGATCTTCGAGTTAAAGTTCAAATCCTTTGTTGCGATACGACGGCCTCAAATACCGGCCGCTTGAATGGTGCTTGTGTTCTCTTGGAGCAAACATTGGGCAGGGAAATTCAAATTGTTGCTTGCCGCCACCACGTCTACGAGCTAGTATTAAAAGGTGTGTTTTAAACGAAAATCAGACAGGTGACAACAAGCGCTGATATTCCCTTGTTCAAAAAGTTCAGAGATTGTTGGAGAAATATCGAACCCGTAAATATTGTAAGTTTCAGAGAAAAAGTACAATCTTTCTTAACAGTTTCACAGACGGATGAGCTTTTTAAATTCTACCAAACGGAATTGACCAAAAACCTAGTCAGAGATGATTACCGTGAACTGATTGAGCTCTGTTTATTATTCTTAGGCGCAGATACAGAAAAGAGGTTCAAGATTGAACCTCCAGGTGCCATGCATCAAGCTCGATGGATGGCAAGAGCTATATATTCGGTAAAAATTACGTTACTAAACTCTAAATTCAAAATAACCTCCAAAGACAAGTCATCGCTATTAGATGTGTGCATATTTATTGTACAATGTTATGTACAATAAATGGCTTCAATGTGTTTCCCCAGTAAAATCTCCTTATTACGATTTGTGGTTCCTAAAGACAATGAAGGCTTATGAACAAGTTGATAAAACCAAACCATCTCGAAGACAGCGCTGCAGAAGTTTTGTCAACATCTATGGTATTTGACGGATGAAGTAGTAATTCTGTCCTTATTTGACGATGATGTTGGCCTAGAAACTAAGGTAAAGATAGTTGCAAATTTGACAAAAGAAAATGTTTCGACTCATGCGAAACGATACATTCCATCAACGACAGAACTTACTGCTTCATTATATGGTAAGTGTGTTACAAGCAAAGTAAAATTGAAATATAGTTTTCTTTCTTAATGTATCGTTTCGGATAAGGAATTAGAAGATTTCAATTCCCTCAAAAGCAAGTTTTTTTTTCACTCGACTAAAAATTGATGACAGCTTTCTTCAAGAAAGTCCATCTTCATGGAATTCTTCAACTTCATTTGTAGAACCTAAAAACACTGTTTCGATGTTAAGAACAGTAAATCACACAGCTGAAAGAGTTGTGAAGCTTATGCAGGACTTTTATGGGCTAGTTACGGTGGGAGAGGAACAAAAACTATTTTTGTTGCGTTGTGCCCAAGACCATAGAAAGATATGTCCGGGTTGTAAGAAGGAAACACTGATAAGAAGATATGTGGAATAAAAATAATTTAATAAAAGAATAATTAAGATTTTTTGTTGTTTTCGGTAAATAAATAATTTTAAACATATTTAGATTTTTTTAGAATTTCACTATCGCGAATTTACTTAAAAGTTGATTCAATACAAATTGTTAGGTTCTAAGTTTGAGATTTGATGTCACGGGTTCCTGTTATCCCATCGCTATAAAATTTTGTATTCACGTATATGTAAATCTCGGTGGAAAAAAAAATAGAGGATATGCGTGTCAAAATTCGCAAAAAAAATCTCTCTTATGTCTTGGGGGCACCCTAATACCTATATATTGGTTAATTCAGTTAAAATACAATAACTTAATAGAAAACGTTCATGTTCCTTCTATCTTTTATATGAATCTCAAATTGATATTGAAATATATATACAAGTTGCAGGACGTGCCAGTATAGTTTTATTGATTTTCCTGATCATAAAAATATCCATCTTGCTTGTATATAGAATAGTAAAGAATCTGTTATCCTGGTACGTGTATTATTTCTGATATAAACATTTTCCTTCACTGATGGTTTTTATAGGTAAGACGGTATATCTATAGAACTTTAAGAACATTTTCTCCGTTTGCAAGATGTGCAATTGTGCGCTGCTCCTGACGCATACCTGTTCTTTTTAACATTTTATTTCCGTTTCCTCTTTTTCCGTCAGCTTTCTTATAAAGTCTTGTGGTGATTTTTTTTTGTCTAGAGCAATATTTTTCCTTTCTGTTGATTTACATTAAATTGTAGGTACACTACCTATTTATTTTAAATAGTTTGTACAATTGCACAGCACGAAGTATTCCACCCCGAGTTCTATCATCATTCGTAAGCCGGCATCGGGTTCGATATCCTTAAAAGTAGAAATAGGTACCTAACTGTTGAAAATGCAAAAAGCACAGTCAAACTCAACTATGCCTTACAGTAACACAACACACGTATTATTTTAGTCTTTCCTTCGCTTTCTATACACACAGGAACTCAGAACTATTAATCTATATGTTGGTTTGTATCTATATAGTACTTGTTACATTACGAGTTCTTTCTTTTCATTCTTAGACCCATGCATTTCGCAGCAGGGATTGTGTCCTTGAAAGCTCTATTCGTTCACATTTTCTAATATCTGCATCTATAAGAGAAAAACTCAGGTGGATCGATAAAATTTAGATGAACTAGTACCAAGTTCTCAGCAGTTGTAGCTGGTATTTATGTTATTTGGAGCTTGCGACAATTTATGCTTCCCATTTTTCCAAGGATTCATCGGTGTTCGTACTAACATGTTGTAGCAGCAACACCACCGCATTTATCGTGTCAACGCCTTTAATAGTGGGAGGGGAGAACAGTTTTACTGAAAAACGAATTCTTAAATCAAACTCATACACATATAATAATGTTTGTCCTTTTAAATTTAGTTATTTATTTACTGATTCAAATATTTATTAAAATTGGATTCCTTATTGGGCCACGGCAAGTATGAACTCTTCTGACTTAAGTGGCCTCCTCAATAGTAGGTACCATCCTACTAAAATTAAAAATGTGTGTGTGTTGTTGTTACACGCAATCACTTCTCAACGGCTTAACGGATTTCAATGAAATTTAGAAGGTAGATGCACTAGGTACTGGATTAACACTTAGAGTACTTGAACTTTATACCAGAAAACGCCAGAAATGTGTAAAATTATATACTTAGGTATTTGTTCCGCCTTCTACACTTAATTTTGATGAAATTTGATAAGTAGATAGATGATTCGATTCCCGTGTGATAGAAAAGTCGTAGTCAAAATAAAGTAATTTCTTTTTTTAAACTATGCGCGCACTCAAGGGGTTATGAATACCCTTAAAATGTTTATACACAGTGGGAGCGATTAGGAAAATGGGACAGGATTAGACAGGAGATACCGATGTACATTGGTTTTAAATGCCTGATTATCGCAATGGGAGGGAAAAGTTCGGTCGGGTAAAGCATTCCACATTCTTGTTGTGCGGCTAAAGAAAGAATTTCTATACTTGACAGTACGTCCGAAGTTGGACTCAAGGGTAAATTGATGGGCTTTCCTAGAAGCGCGAGTGTTACGGTTGAATAGTTTAAGGGAAGGAATGCAACTGGCTATTTCACTAGACACTGTTTATTATAATACCGATAAAATAATGAAAGGCATGAAACATTGCGACGGTGCCAGAGAGGCTCAATTGTTTTAGTTATTGTTTCATCACCTATCATTTTTAAAGCTCTTTTTTGGATTCTGTCCAGGAGACTTAAGTGCGTTATGGGAGCACCTGCCCAAATATGACAATTGTACTCAAGCTTTTGACGAATGAAGGCTTTATAGATTACAGCCAGATCAAAACGGGAGAAATATTTCATCTTGCAGCATTTTTGGCGACGTCGAATATGTGTTCATTCCACAAAAGTTGGTCAGTGATGCACATACCGAGAACTGAAAGTTGTTCGGTTTCCTCGATGCAAGCGCCGCTAATGGACAACGGCATTGGGGGAGGGTCCCGCTTTAACGACAAAAGACAGCATTGGGTTTTTGAAGCATTAAATTCTACGCGGTTTTTTATTCCCCATTGGACAATGCTGTCTAGATCAGAATTTAATGAGCTAATCATACGCTGCAATTGAAGTTCCACATCCGAAGGACATGGATGAGAATCTATAAACGCGTATGAAAAGCTGAGGGTACTGTCGTCAGCAAAACAGTATATTGGATAAGAAGTTTCAGATAAGAGATCATTGATGAAAATGAGAAAGAGAGTCGGAGACAGAACGGAGCCCTGGGGTACACCAGCATTTATTTTATGAATATCAGACTTGAAACCGTCCAATACAACTTGTATTGACCGATCCGAAAGGTAATTTCTAATCCAGCGAAGAAGAGATTCTTCGATACCAAATGCACGCATTTTCGATAAGAGAGCCTGATCCAAACTCTATCAAATGCTTTTGAAATATCAAGCGCAATAATCTTACGCACTTTTATATCGGAAACGCATGTCAAGAAACAATTAAATGGTAAGATCAATGGATACTTAGAATGTCACCGCACTCATCCATCGAACAAAGCAAGAGGTGGGGCATCTTTATTTATAAAAGAATGCATCGAACACACGATAGGCCCAAAAATAGAGGCTGAATCAATGCAATTAATCGGTGTACAGGTTAGAACTCAGAATGTTGTACTGAATGTATCTTCCATATACTGTCCTCCACGATGTAAAATTGAAAAGAATGAATTTATGAAGGTGCTAAGGTTACTTAAACAAAATTTTATCCTTGGTGGTGACTTTAATGTGAAGCACAGCTTTTGGGGCTCTAGATGTATTTACGAAGCTTTACGAAGCCGGAATGGAAAATAATTTCGAATTTCATTCGACTCGCAACCCGACTTACTGGCCGACTGATCCATCGAAAATAACTGAACTTATTGTTTTCCTTGTGGTCAAAGGAATACACTCAAATAGCATTAACATAAGAGAACGCTTTGATCTTTTCTCAGATCATTCTGCTGTTATTCTCACTATGAGCGAAAACCTTCTTAAAAATGAGCACCCACCCAGACTAACCAATGGGAAAAAAAAAACTGGGAAGGTTTTAAGAAAGATATAGAGCAGCGTTTCTCAAAGTGTGATCCACAATCACAAAAGAATATCCGTGTGCTCCGCGGAAAAATTAAAATTAATCGACAATTTATTCATTGTCAATGGCATCCTATAGGTTAACTGCGAGGATGTGTGCACAGACGGAGCCAATGCCATGAATGGAAACAGTCGTCATGACCGGTGTCGTCTCCAGAATAAAATAGAATCTGAAAGAATTACAATTCAGAATCAAGAATCAAGTGTTAACTTGTTTGATTGGAATCCCGGATCGGAGAGTTATTCCGGATTACCAATCGAAAAGGACATTAGTCTGCGCCTTTCAATCAGTTTCATAGTTGAATACCTTACCTGCTGATTGATTTAGTATAGATAATTGAATGGTTTTCAATTCGTTTCATATTAGCTACAAGAATATTTATCAATAGAAAGATGCCTGTGCAATCATCAACATCATTCCTTATTCCAATATACCAGCACCAGCAACTACCATGCCAGTCCAGGTCGATTGTACTCATTTATGTATAAATTGCAGTGATTTGTCACCCGTGTCGCAGCAAAATATATACAATCAGTTCCGGTTTCGTATTCTCTGATCTGCTCAGTTTTTTTTTTTCTTTGTCTTACTCTCTAACAATGCGGACTTCGAGCAGTTGGTTTGGTTTTGGTGTTATCCTGCAGAGTTTAACTCCTTGAACCGGTAGTTACCCAACCCATAAGCATTAGAATTGTTTTTGTCTCGGTAGGTATACCTAAATACTTGCAATATAGAATTTATCTTTTTGGTCGTCTGGAAGCAGTTCGTCGTTAAAATCAAGTCTACAAACACAATGCCATTTGGACTGGGGACAGCCGACAGGGATACCATACCAGCGCACCGTTTCGTCGTTGTCTGCACTGCACGTCCTGCGACAAGCGACATTGAAACTATTTAGGCTATGCCAAGCCCGTCTTCTCCACAGGAGACAAGACTCAACTCTGCTCGCATACAATGGCTGGCTATTTATGTGGTGTCGTATTCTGATATTTATTGCTTCCCCTGTTTTGTTTATGATTAATTCTTTGGAATGTAATCCGAGATTGAAATGTTTTTGTTTTTCTTTTTTTGTAAGTGAGTTTTGCCTATTCGTTTTTGTATTATGTTATTACTTATCCCTTCCACCTAATTTCAAACAGATGTCATCGTTTATGTGGTTGTTTCCTTTATTTTCATAAGTGATGTTTGCAGTAAGGAGTTTTGACTTTGAATGAAATTTAATTTGTAGTGCGTCATATCAAAACAATAAGGGTAAATCCACCCTTACCCTTGATGCAGTACATACGTACGAGTATATCTTGAATTTTTTCTTAGCGAGGGGATAATTTTTGTATTTCCTAGTTACGTCTTAGTTATTAGATTCACAAATGGTCTGTAAAATTGTATCTACCTACCTACAGTAGTGTATACGTATTCACCTAATTTTTTTCCTTTTACTAATTATTGAGTGATAATTTGCACGCGGAAGATTTTAATTTTGTTTAAATATATTTTTCAGCTTGACGTAAAAATTAATTTTGAAGTTTCACGTCCAAAAAAATTAGCTACGTTCGATAAATTGTTTATAAAAAAAAAAGATTTAAATTTATTCATGTTTCTGATTTTTATTGTTGATGTTTACTGGATATTGTTTTGCTGTTTGGATTTCCAGTGTTCTATTTTTGACAGCTCACGTGTGATTCATGACATGTTCCAATGTAATTTGGAAATTTATTATGCAAAGACTTACACGCGCAAAGGACGCTTGAAATCTAATACAGGGTGTCCGCCGGGAAGGTACACTATTTTGTTTGTTTATAATTGTAGATAAATGTTTTATTTAATGTCGGAATTTATGTATGGAATACAATATCAGGTAAATGTCGGCCTCTGTTAGTCTCACAAATGCGAGCCCTTTTGAGCACATTTTTCATTACAGTCTCACACATTTCACGCGGTATTTCATTAATTTCAACACGAATATTTTGTTTGAGTTGCTCAAGCATCTGGTTTGTTTACATAAACCTTGCCTTTCAGATATCCCCACAAAAAGAAGTTAGGAGCAGGCACCGTCTTGTTAATACCACATGTTAATCAAGCCCAAAGCAAGCAGTTGTGGCGTTAAAAAGTTTTCAATCATATCACGATATCGCTCCCCAATCACAGTTACCGTTACGCTGCGACGCGACGTATTCATTTTCAAAGATGTAAAGTCCAATGATTCATCCTGATCAAATTGCACACCAAATTTCACAACTTTTAATGGATGCAAAGGTGAACGATGAATAATTTAAGGGTTTTCCATTGCCCAGAACCCACTATTCTGTTTCAAATGAATATGTGCCTCATCAATCGTTATGATTTTTTCATGAAAATCGGGGTTATCATGGGCTAGCTGTAACATCCTATTGGCATATGTACGGCGGCGTAAATGGTCTTGTGCAAGAAGCTCTTGTGTCAACTGAATCTTAAATTGAAACAAATGCAAATCCTTGTGCAAAATTGTGGCCAAAGTTGCTCTTTGACGACCGAGCTCCTTAACACGGCGTCGAATTGAGGTTGATGGATTGTTTTGAACACTTCCTTGAGCAGCAGTTATGTTTTCAGCCGATTTTGCAGTACGTTATGCTCCATGCTTGGGCATATCACCATCTTTCTTCGAAATCATTCACTACACGATAAATAGTGCGTTTTGTTGGCATCTCCCAAAAATTTCACGTAACTTTCTCATCGTCACAGTAATCGATGATTGATTTTAATAAAATGTTTTAACGATTAAAACTCGTTGGATTATCGAATATTTTTCCATAATAAATTTGTCACGCGTCTACTTCAAGACTGCCAAATATGAACGTCAAGACTAATGTTTACCAAAATGGCGGCAAAACAAAAAAGTGTACCTTCCCGGCGGACACCCTCTATAAAATTATGTCAAGTTCTTTCTTCATGAAGTGTTTATCCCAAAGATTTGAAATAGAATAATATTTAAACAACTACAAATTAAGAGATACGTTTTATGTTTTAATGAATATCTACTGACGCAATTTTGGTGTATTCACTGGTCAAGTTGTTAAAGCCTTTAAAATTGGGCATTATAAAAAGAAAACTTGACAAGTAAGCCCAGCAAAATTTAGTCAGTAATCATTTAATAATAATTGTATCTCTTAATTTGTAGTTGTTTCATTATTATTCTACTTTAAATATTTGGTATTAAAACATCATGAAGTAAGAATTCGGGGAACTCAATAATTTTCGGGGTTGACCTTCTTTATAGAGGTTTTTGAATAAAAGAACTTGGCTCATTTTTTTAATATTTATGTTTTTGCTCATCCCCTTTGCAAAGATTTTAATAGTTTGTCATGTCAAAATCTTAAAAGATAATGAAACTGGAAGCACTCCATATAAATTAAACCAATTTTTAGAAGGTGGGCGGATCCAACGCCTCCTAAGTGGAAAACCAAAAATTGTAGATTTTTTACTTGCGATTATATTACTATAAGGCAAGTTATGTATTCGTAAAAAAATTTGTTTCTAACAATAAAACATTACGGTCACAGAGAACACCAAAAAATTGGGTCCCCCAATTCCGTCTGTATGTCTGTCTGTGCTCGAGTCTGCAGCCTAAACGGTTCGGTGGATTTGATTCAAACTTGTTACATATTGTTTCTTCGGTAATATGGCCACAGTTTTTTTTAAATTTTTTTTAAGACGACAAATAACAGTAGCTATCCTACATTTTTTTGGGCCAAAAACAAAAAATTCATTTTTCTCAAAAACGCTCCAACGATTTTCATAAAAAAAATTCACTTCAGTAATGAACGGAAGGCTACCTTTTGACAATTTTTTTTTTGAAAAAAATTATTATTTTTGGTACCTCTAGTAGAAAAATTTTGTTGGTTTTCGATTTTCAAGGAAACGGTTAATTTGATTGTTTTTAAATTTTGTATGCAGAAGCTCCTAGAGAATTTAAACACTACTCTGTACCAAAATTTTTCATAAAAAAAATTTGTTTGGAAATTAATTTTTTTTTTTGAAAACTCAAAATTTCTAAAACGACTTAATAGATTTTTTTTTCAAAACTTCGTATTTGGTGATCTTTTGACATTATCTTGAATAGTTAAAAAAACTAATTTTCTAAAATAAAAAACAACGGTTTCCATAAAAATGTTAAAAAACTGTAAAGAAAAAAAATTATTTCTCGAAAACGGCTCCAAGAATTTTTATAAAAAAAATTGTGTGTTCTCAGATTGCGTACTTATTAACGGCGTACTTCCCATAGAACCACTTTTCATATTTTCAACTTTCTCACTATTGGATAAACCGATTAAAATAAATTTTTTTATACAACTGCTCCCTAAAATTGTTAATAAGACTGCATACTCCAGTTTTCAAAAAAAAAAGTTTTTCGATTTTTAAAAAATAAATACATTTTTTTTTTTTGAAAAATCGATTTTTTCAAAAACCAGTCTTAGAATTTTTTTTAATTTGAATTTTATATGTAAACGGTGATTTTTTAAGAGCTTGGTTTTTGAAACTTCAAAAAAACACAGAAACTTGTAAAAAGTGAATGAAATTTTTATTTGGATCGATAAATCAATTTCTGCCATTTACTTTTTAAAAATAATTTCACTTAAATGTTGCCCGCGGCTACGCTTCAGGTGGTCCATTCTGAAGGTCCAATTTTGGCAAACTTTTTCACACATTTCGGCCGGAATCTCACCAATGACGCGTTCAATGTTGGCTTCCAAGGCAGCAATCGTGTTTGGCTTGTCCCCATAGACAATAGACTGAATATAGCCCCACAAAAAATAGTCTAACGGGGTCAAATCATATGATCTTGGTGGCCAATTGACTGCGCCAAAACGTGAGATCAACTGCTCACCAAATTCGCCTCTCAATTGATGCATGGTTTCGCGTGCAGTGTGGCATGTGGCACCGTCCTGTTGGAACCACATGTCGACCGAGTTCAATTCTTGCATTTTCGGCAAAAAAAAATCTGTTATCATCGAACGGTACCTTTCTCCATTGACCGTAACCCTGCGGCCTTCATCGTCCTTGAAGAAGTACGGCCCAATGATGCCGCCTGCCCATAAGCCGCACCAAACAGTGCATTTTTCGGGATGCATTGGTAGCTGTTGAATTGCCTCTGGCTGCTCTTCACTCCAAATACGGCAATTCTGCTTATTCACGTATCCATTTAGCTAAAAATGAGCCTCGTCGCTGAAACGGACGTAGCTTGCGAAACACATTTTTCACAGAGCACGAATTTTGATAATAAATTTCAATAATTTGCAAACGTTGTTCAGGCGTAAGTCTATTCATGATGAAATGGCAAACAATACTGAATCGAAATGTCAAATGTTCGTGGAATTTGTCATGTGTGATCTGTCAAAAATATAAACGTCAAAAACCAAGTAGCAAAAAAATCACACAGTATATTAATAAAATCTTCAAATAGCATTTCAAATTTTTTTCTAAAAATGTTTTTTAAAATTTTATACATACAAACTTAATTAATTAAAAAACCGCTCCAATAATTTTTGATTTTTTTTTATACATACTTATTTATCCATGAATTTAAATGGCATCTTTGTTTTCCCTCAAACTATAACGTCCAACCAATATAAAAACATTTAAGTATGTGTATTATCTATTAATTTCTACCTTATTATTATTCCTTTTTTACGAATGTTTGCGTACGTCACAGAATACCAAATTCAATACATACATTTAAATATACATATGTGTCTTTAAAAATAACATGAATCTAATATATATGCATGTTGTACCTAAATTATGAAGTTATATGTATATAGCTACCTACCCACCTACATCCTTCATTTTCATTATTATATGTACATGTTTACATACCTAGATTCCATCAATACCTATACATATGTAGATAAATTTTACTCTCCTAATTTACATAATTAAATTACATAACTTAGATTTAAATATACATTTGTAGACATGTACCTTTTTAACTATTCCTTGAATCATTCATTCCACAATTAATTATACTAGGAATCAAGTTAATCTTACCTACATAGGCTTAAAAAATACATAGGATAACTACACCTAACAAACTTAACCTCAATGGTTAGCTACATTAAAGTTGTTAGCTACAAGAGCAAGTTCGTGCGATCCAGTCGTGCATTTTTTTTCGTTTTACGTTCTACTTTAAGGCCTACCACTCCACGACCTCTAAATGGAGAATCTCAAACATTCTTTTTTTCCTGGACTAATTTAAGCTCTACGGCTCTACCAAATTTAATCGTTCTACAGCTATTGTAAGCAATCCATATAATTTACACCAATTCGGAGGAAGTATGGTCGTGATTGTTTTAAATTACCAGATCATAAAAAAACATAAAACCTGGTAAAAGAATATTCTTAACACCTCGAAAAATGACATACCTAGATTATTTGCGAAGATATTAAAAAAAAACAAATCTTCATTAAATGCTTTGTACGATTTTCTAGCAATACATATAATCACACACCCATTTTCGAAATATGGAATTTTAAACAAAAAATTGATTTGTTTTTCAAACATCAAAAGAAAATATTTTTCCAAAATTTGTGTTTGTATATTATTTGGAATTCGAATGACAAGCTGATCGAAATCCATTGAGCCGTTAAAGAGATACTCGAAAACCCAACAAATCCGTTCTATTGCAGGTACTGTTTTATGTACACATTTTTTTAGACGATTATTTTTGGGGCTACAAAAAATACCAAGTTTGAAGAACGGAATTGGGGGATCCACTTTTTTTGGATTCCCTTACGCACTCCCACAGATTGCAGGACACCAAAGGGAAAGATGTTATGAAGTTAATTAATTTTAATGAAGTCATAAACATAATAATTTAATTACTGAAAGTGATTTAACTAATATACCTATATATTCCGGTTAAATTTAAATATGCCAATCCGTGCAGCATTATTGAAAGAATCAGAATACATTGCACAGTGTGATTCCCCACTCGAATCGAAAATCATAACTAGAGCATTTGGAATGGCTCCTTCGGGTCTTTTTTTTTATAAATAGCCTCATATTGACACTCTTTTCAGACTGGAAATCACACACACATCGACCGGAAATTCACCGGATTGAAATATTCAGCAGATGTTTTTTAATATTATTTTCACACCGTTATCAATCAATTTAATCAAAACTCCAATCCAATTTAAATTCTTATTGCAAAGCCATACCAAACAAAAATGCACTTTGTTTGATGTTTCGTCTTGCTTGACGTTGTCCCCTGCGGGAATCAAAATTGACATTTTTATCTCCTTTCGAAGATCTTCGAAAACTTAATTATGCACAAAAATGCATAATAAACAACGATTTATTGGATTGTGAGACCGATTCTCATAACAAAATGACAAATATTTATCCAGTGGAGTAGTTCGAATATAATGGGCAAATGTAATCTTATTTATTTCTTAAGAATAATATGTAGTTGGACTGTTACGTCAATAGAGATCTGAATTACCAACTCCACCCTATGCCACATAAACATTTTCTTCAACACTTAATTATATTTTGCGCATTATTGAATAAATAAACTGATCTTCTGAACTTTGTATGCACTGGAGCTATCTAGTTCTTCACGGCCACCATGCATTTAAACTTCACACGACAAAAACAGCGGTCTTTAGAAGCTTCAATTTTCGTTGAAATCTTACCAAAATATCAAGCACATATAAAATTCATCCTATAAGTGGCAGTAAAACTTTTAAGACTATGAGCTTTCCATTATATTAAAGATGCACCCCTTGACTTCGACGCCACTGCATTTAAATCATCAAAATATGAATCTAATGAAATTGAAGAATAAACAATATAAGTGCGCTGAACGAACCAAAGCCAAATCGAAGGAGTTGTCAACAAAATTGTCGTCTCCCAGCGATGACATTTTTGCCTTTGGTTCGAAGTTTATTTCTTAGGAATTTAAATCGGAATTTCAATAAAAAAAAATAAGTACTCGACTATGTCGCAAGCATCTGCACTTATTTCTACTATTGTATTGTAATGTATTTTAGATATTTTTAAATTTAAAATGCATTTTATTTTAGCTAATAAAAATAAAAATAATAGATAACAAGAATTATTTTCGTATTGAATATTCTAATAAATAAAGAATTAATTGATTTTTTAAAATGTAAGTTTTAAATAAGAGATATCATCACACGGCAACATCATACAATCAGCGAGATATAGCACTTCACAAATAAAACGTATAGCCGCTATCAACACGTGACATCACAGTTGAGTTAGACACATTTGTCAATTGCATTCGACACTTATACAGTTCACAATAAGTCCTACATTGAAACCCGCTTAAGCGAAACGACGAAAAATCACTTTTTTTTTCAGTTAATCGGGTTTTTCATTTTAGCGGACCTCGGATAACTGAAAAAAAAATCAGTTAAGGGGATCTCAGATTAGTTAAAAATATATTTCACTTAAACGGATTTTGGATAACTGAAAAAATATTTTAGGAAGACAGACTTCGTGTCACGTAACACGTTAGAATTTTTACTACATATATTGAACTTCAACAGCTGGAAAACGACCTGTGTTAAATGTTTACATACCAATTGCTTTTATAAATAAATTTGGTTTATCTAAATAAAAAAACAGGACCTAGTTATTAACAAACAAATAATTTATTTTTAAACAAATCGAATTTGTACTCAACCAACGCTACTTTGAGTTCAGTTTCTTTTATTCACAGATACATTTCGTGTTACAAAAACAACAATGTATACAACTTAGCATTTACATGTGTCATGAATGCGGAAGTGGTGGAGAATGGAGGTGATCGTATACACAAATGAAACAATTCAGCACACGATTTTTTTCGATTTTTAATTTTTCACTTAACCGAGTTCTTTTCTTTAGAAAAATAGAAAACTTTCATTTATGCGGGTTTTTCACTAACGTGAGTTATCAATTAAGCGAGGTAGTTTGTATGTAAATATATACGGAGATTTGTGAATGTTTTCAGGTAAGCGGGTTTTTCACTTAAGCGAGTTTCACTGTATCAAAAAATATAAATAGTATGATATATATACTTTTGTGGGGAAAGTCACTTGTTTACCACGGCTCAAACTGACGAGCTCGAATTTAGCATACAATGCAGGTGAAATTGGACGACCGTCTCGTTCATCATGGCCACGGTTGCCGTTTTGGTAGGATTCTACCAAACTTGGTAGGTTTTATCAGACATGGGAGGATGGTAGGTTTCAATTGAATTTTAAATTATCCACCCACCCTAAAATGTTTTGCTCAGCTCCAAATTTAGGGTACTTTTCATGAAATTTTTAAGACGTAAATATGAAGCTCTCCGCCAAAATTCAGTTATGTCGCAAATTTTCGAAGTGAAGGCTCTGAATATGAAATAAAAATTTAGAACATAAAACCGACAAAGAAATCCAGGTTGATTCTGGAAAATCAAGAAAAAAATAAACTCGAAAAATTCGACCACTAAAAACCATTTGAGCGCTACGATGGAAATTAATCAGTTCTGTGCAAAAAATTGGCCAAGATCAAAACAGGCTTTCTCTTACACGGCTCCACGGACTTTGACCAAAGTTTTTATATAGGAGGTCCTTCGAATTCTAAATAATACATACCAAAATTTTCAATAAATACTCGTAGTATTTTTTGGATTTTTGAAAAAAAAAATCACTTTTTTTGAAAATTCAGTATTTTGAAAACGGGTGCACGATTTTTTTAAAAATTATTTTGGAATTTATATTGTTAAATGTTTATAATTGCCATATCATTATTTTTAGTATAAAACAAATTAAAGAGTTTTTGTTGGTATATATTTACCTACTTATATACTCAAAATCTTGTGCTTACGATGTGATCGAACATAAAGTTCGTGCAAATTAGTCGTGCATTTTATTTTTTAAATGCCTTAAATGCTGTATATTTTTTTTTCAACAAAATAACTCAAATTAAGCTTTGGCAGGTATTTCATTGAGTGGGTAGGTTTTTTGGAAACCTTGGTAGGTTTTTTTTTAATTGACAGCGGCAATCGTGTTCATGGCCCCATAAAAGTAGTCGAGAGAGTCGCACGAACGAGGGGGACAGTTAACAGGACTACTTCTGGAAATGAAGCTGTCACCAAATTGATCTTGCAGTAAATTTATGGTTATTTATTTTATTTTTATGGTTAATTTTTATGGCATTGTCTCCTCTATATACAACAACTAGCGTACCAGGCGAACTTCGTCTCTCCCCAATTTATCATCTTCAAATGAATTGCAGAGCTGAGCTATAATAAAACACATATAGTTAAATCAGTAGATAGTGATATGATAAACAATGTTTTTCGATTTGTTTTTCGGCGCAAAAACAAACAACAAAGACCGTTTACCAAGCTATCGATGATGTCGTTTTTCTTCGCTGCCGTTCACAAATCCAATAGAGATTTTTACCTATAATTGTTTGCAATGTCGGGGAACACTTTACTTTGGTAATGAGTTTCCATTGCCAAGCGCCAGCAGTTTCCTCGAGAATTTAGCAACCGATGGGTCGTTCTGCAATGCGACACTCCTATTTTCGGTCAATTTCAACTTCTTGACATGCCGCCACAAAGACGACGATTTCAAGCATGCATTAAATTCATTGGCAGCAGTAGATTTCGGGATGAAGGAAATCCTTCGACGAAAATCTCCACTGAGCAAAATCACATCCCCGCCAAATCATCTCGAACCACCTTGTAAATCCTTCATTGTTCGGTCAACTGCCTCCAAAGCTCATTAATGCGCCATCGTGCATTCATCCCAAATTATGATTTTGCATTCTCGCTTCAATTTCGCTGTCGCCGAATTCTTGGTCATTGGGCACGTTATTGGCTTGTCAACAGTGAGAAAAAATTCATCGCAAGTTTCAAAGCGGAATGTGTGGTTCGACCGCCTTTAAACAGTATGCGATTGCAGAATCGTAGCGCGATTGAAGTCTACTCTTATCACTTTTCTTCTTTTAATAACTTTTTGTGGTGGTTATTGTGCAGTTTGAAGCTGTGCAATATGGGCACGTCTCCATTTATTTCTTTTGCACGTATCTACCTCTTGCGTTTGATTATCACGGACATTCTGATTAATTATTGCATGACGTGTAGGTACGTCGTCCAAGGTTAGATCGGAATCAGTGAAATAATACGCAAAACTCGAATCAATTTAAGCAAGAGAAAAAGCACATTTTCTAAATAGAAAGTTATAATGTCTAAGGGCACCTGTCAAATCGCGCACAGCCTAAGTCAATGTTTAACGCAACCTATAGGGTTGGGGCATTGATCGCAGCACAGCGTCATTTAATATATTATATCCCATAAACTTCTCCACCCAAAATGCACGCAAAACGTCTTCTTTCACAATGAATTTCACAATTAACCGAAATTTTCCAACCTTCACAACGAATTTTGCACTTTTAAGTCGTCCAAAAAATCCATGGAACATTCTAGACAACCGACAAAATAAAATATCATAATCCATTTAATGGGAATCAAATCCTGTAGTTGTGTCCAAACACGCGGCAACAAAGAGAAACCAAAATGAAATCAAAACATATATATTATTTGTACTAATAAGGCAATAACAGACATGTGAGTGCAATTTTGGCCATAACTCCGGTTCTAGACAACGGACAGCAAACAGATTTCTTATATGCACTCTCCAAACATGTCATATGATCTCCTGAAAATTTTATTCAAATCGATCAAGGCGAAAAAAAGAAGATAGCGCACAAACATAATTTGGATTGTTCTTTATAAAAACGGTGATTTTTTAAGAGCTTGGTTTTTGAAAATTCAAAAAAACACAGAAACTTGTAAAAAGTGAATGAAATTTTTATTTGGATCGATAAATCAATTTCTGCCATTTACTTTTTAAAAATAATTTCACTTAAGTGTTGCCCGCGGCTACGCTTCAGGTGGTCCATTCTGAAGGTCCAATTTTAACAAGCTTTTTCACACATTTCGGCCGGAATCTCACCAATGACGCGTTCAATGTTGGCTTCCAAGGCAGCAATCGTGTTTGGCTTGTCCCCATAGACAATAGACTTAACATAGCCCCACAAAAAATAGTCTAACGGGGTCAAATCACATGATCTTGGTGGCCAATTGACTGCGCCAAAACGTGAGATCATCTGCTCACCAAATTCGACTCTCAATTGATGCATGGTTTCGCGTGCAGTGTGGCATGTGGCACCGTCCTGTTGGAACCACATGTCGACCGAGTTCAATTCTTGCATTTTCGGCAAAAAAAAATCTGTTATCATCGAACGGTACCTTTCTCCATTGACCGTAACCCTGCGGCCTTCATCGTCCTTGAAGAAGTACGGCCCAATGATGCCGCCTGCCCATAAACCGCACCAAACAGTGCATTTTTCGGGATGCATTGGTAGCTGCTGAATTGCCTCTGGCTGCTCTTCACTCCAAATACGGCAATTCTGCTTATTCACGTATCCATTTAGCCAAAAATGAGCCTCGTCGCTGAAGACAATTTTGCGATAAAAAAACGGATCCTCATCCAACTTTTCTAAGACCCATTCATCGAAAATTCTACGTTGTGGTAGGTCGCCTGGCTTCAATTCTTGTACCAGCTGTATTTTGTATGGCTTTAAACCAAGATCTTTGCGTTAAATCTTCCAGGTGGTCGAATAACACAAACCCAATTGCTGCGATCGCCGCCGAATGGACATATCGCGATCTTCAGCAACACTGGCGGATGCAGCAGCAATATTCTCTTCGGTACGCACTCTACGGATACGATTTGGTGGATAATAAAGTGAAACTGGTGCGAAATTTGGTCACAATGAGCTGAATAGCCTGCTCGGTGGGTCGATTATGACGACCATAAAACGGACGTAGCTTGCGAAACACATTTTTCACAGAGCACGAATTTTGATAATAAATTTCAATAATTTGCAAACCTTGTTCAGGCGTAAGTCTATTCATGATGAAATGGCAAACAATACTGAATCGAAATGTCAAATGTTCGTGGAATTTGTCATGTGTGATCTGTCAAAAATATAAACGTCAAAAACCAAGTAGCAAAAAAATCAATCAATATAAGATTTGGATTATTGACGAAGTTATTTAATGTATGCCATAATTAGTTAATACGTTAAGAAACAAATGTAAGGTAAACCTTTTCTTTTTCTTCATTTTCTACAATAACTCTTCTGCAACATGTTTTGAAATGTAAATATTTGCATTATTTTTTTTTTTCAATTTTAAAATTTTATCGCGAATTCATAACTTACCCTTATATTACCTGCAAGCGTTCTTATTACCTAAAAATATTATTGCCTGCAAACCTTATAATTCAATATGAGTTTTGAGTTTGCTTATGTCTTTTGAGAAATATTCCTTAAAATGACTGGATGTCTGTTGTCATAACTCTGCATGCTTCTCATGCCTTGTGAACGTCTGACTGTCTGCTTTCGCATGACTTTATTAGTTTTTCAGCCATCTGCGTTATGAATACAAACTTTCAAATCACACAAAGTTTTTGTTGTTTTTTTTTTTTATTTTTGTTAAGACTGTCTGTATATCAGTTTATGAGTTTTTTAATAATGACTTCATTTGCCTGTAGGCATGGCTATAAGACATGGTAATAATCTATTGAAAAATGATTTATAGACAAGATAATTGCATTGCATAGTAGAGATGATATTGAAGTCCGTTTTAGGAAAAAGACTTGCTTATCAAATGAAAGAATATTTTAATTAATCACAAAGCAAATCAGCTTTAGGGCACCAGCACCATACAACACAATTCAATACTATCGATATTTTAAAATATTTATAATTTTTTGTTTATAGAACTTTTATGGAACTATGTTACTGACGTGAGAATTACTAGAAATTATTTTAAAGTGGGTCGGAATTCTAGGTTTTAAAATTCTGAATGCTTAAAATTCAGTTTATAAAAATTTTATATTTTTAAATTCTGCTTAGAAAGAAACACGGAAATTCTGTCTCAGAAAAATGATTGAACAGACCTTTCAGTACAATTTATTGGACAATTCTTGACTTCACTTGTTTCGACATTTTAGAAAAAAATTAAGGCCTCTTGTTAAAAAAAAATTAATTTCCATCAATTTTCCACAAACCCATCGAAAATTGAAATGAGTCTATTAAAAATGTATTTAATTAAATTAAACTGAAGAAATGTATATATGAAAAAATAATGTTTCGAAATGAAAATGTTATAATTAAATTCCCGTAGGAAAAAATAATAGACATAATGGCCCATATTCATAGTCATATTTTAAACTCGAGTCTAGATAAACTAATGTCCAAACTTATCACACAGGTTAGTCACAGCTACTATTCATAGAGAATTTTGTAGCTCTGTTTAGTATTACCCGACTCTAACATGAATTCTATACAACTCTGCTACAATTTTCCTTCAATCAATCACGAAAACATCGATATGTCAAAGCGAGGGGACATAAAAAAACAAATTTTAGAAATGTAGTGCCGTTATCCGGACTTTATTTACGATGAAATACTTTTAGATAGCAATACCAGAGTAGTAGCAAAGATAACGGGTGATTTTTTTGCTACTTGGTTTTTGACGTTTGTATTTTTGACAGATCACACATGACAAATTCCACGAACATTTGACATTTCGATTCAGTATTGTTTGCCATTTCATCATGAATAGACTTACGCCTGAACAAGGTTTGCAAATTATTGAAATTTATTATCAAAATTCGTGCTCTGTGAAAAATGTGTTTCGCAAGCTACGTCCGTTTTATGGTCGTCATAATCGACCCACCGAGCACGCTATTCAGCTCATTGTGACCAAATTTCGCACCAGTTTCACTTTATTGGAAATTAATCCACCAAATCGTATCCGTAGAGTGCGTACCGAAGAGAATATTGCTGCTGCATCCGCCAGTGTTGCTGAAGATCGCGATATGTCCATTCGGCGCCGATCGCAGCAATTGGGTTTGTGTTATTCGACCACCTGGAAGATTTTACCCAAAGATCTTGGTTTAAAGCCATACAAAATACAGCTGGTGCAAGAATTGACGCCAGGCGACCTACCACAACGTAGAATTTTTGGTGAATGGGCCTTAGAAAAGTTGGATGAGGATCCGTTTTTTTATCGCAAAATTGTCTTCAGCGACGAGGCTCATTTTTGGCTAGATGGATACGTGAATAAGCAGAATTGCCGTATTTGGAGTGAAGAGCAGCCAGAGGCAATTCAGCAGCTACCAATGCATTCCGAAAAATGCACTGTTTGGTGCGGTTTATGGGCAGGCGGCATCATTGGGCCGTACTTCTTCAAGGACGATGAAAGCCGCAGGGTTACGGTCAATGGAGAAAGGTACCGTTCGATGATAACAGATTTTTTTTTGCCGAAAATGCAAGAATTGAACTCGGTCGACATGTGGTTCCAACAGGACGGTGCCACATGCCACACTGCACGCGAAACCATGCATCAATTGAGAGGCGAATTTGGTGAGCAGTTGATCTCACGTTTTGGCGCAGTCAATTGGCCACCAAGATCATGTGATTTGACCCCGTTAGACTATTTTTTGTGGGGCTATGTTAAGTCTATTGTCTATGGGGTCAAGCCAAACACGATTGCTGCCTTGGAAGCCAACATTGAACGCGTCATTGGTGAGATTCCGGCCGAAATGTGTGAAAAAGTTTGCCAAAATTGGACCTTCAGAATGGACCACCTGAAGCGTAGCAGCGGGCAACATTTAAGTGACATTATTTTTAAAAAGTAAATGGCAGAAATTGATTTATCGATCCAAATAAAAATTTCATTCACTTTTTACAAGTTTCTTTTCAAAAACCAAGCTCTTAAAAAATCACCGTTTACATTTATGTGATGATTTTGCCGATCATTTACAAGAGGCTGATGCAGTAATCCAATGCAGGCGGAAGAAACTAGATACTATTCAAAAGCTGAAACGGCTAAATAGCTATTTTACCTTAAATTTACTTTGACGTGTTTTATGAAGTTTTAATAAGATATTTAAAATTTCCTTTTTTGGTTCTATAAAATATCTTTTTAATTTAAATGTCTGTTTAATTCTGCCCAAATATTCTTGCTTCTTGTAGCAATGTGGCAAAGATTGAATTTTTACCCCAATCGACTTTGTGGGTTTCTTACAGGAGTGAACAATAGTAGTCAAACAAACTTAATGCTTTTAACACTTGAAGGCTTCCAGATATTTGCAAACCTCTTTTAGTTGGTTTGTCTTTAATATTTAGCAAATCAATTACAAATGTTGCTGTGGGTTTGTCGAATCAATGCCTTTCATTAAATTCGTCGTTAAACAGTTCAAAGAGGTCGATCCTATAGCGCTTCCGTCTTCTTGTACTACCATTTCCAAACCAACCAAGATATTAAAATCTTCTTTAATGTTTTCATCAATTGACATTTTTCTTTGTTTTAATTAAAATCACTTTTGTCACAATTTTTTTTACTATCATGTTCGGTGGAGTTAAAAACAACTTAAAGAAAAAATCTGTCGTGACTAACGTTAGAATCGAGTTTTTATATTAGAAATGGATTTAAATTGTTTATGAATTACATGAACCCTGGTTTAGCTTAGAAACAAATTAGTAACAACTTATCAAAGATCTATGAATATGCGCCAATATATTTGCATTGTCTTTTATATTATGAATTTAAATGGAAATTGATTTATATTGAAAATTTTATGTTCTTTTAAATCTGCTATTTATATAGGTAATGTTTTTTAATAGAAAATAATCTTTAATTTATAATTATTACCTTTGATCTAAGTTATTTAGCTTTGATTGTCACCTACATCAGATTATATTGTGAAAATTAGTAATGTACGTATCATTCAACCCTAGACAATTATTTATTCACTTTTAAGAAAAATTGTAAGACTAGTTTTAAGTTGGGAATGAGTGAAATATGTTCTAATGTTAAAATATATTTTTATTTTATATAAAAGAATAGAAGAAAATTTAAGAATTTATTTATTGAGTAAAACCGGAATTATTTTGTTTATTTGAAGGACAAATTTGTCAGTTTTTCAATGTATTGAAATTTCTAAAACGCATCTAACGCTCTACCCCAAGTTACTCCCTTATAGTACAAGAGCCGACAACATAATTTGTGAGTTCTTATGACAAAATTAAAATTATCTTATAACACCACTAATTTTATTTTTTCAAATTTTAAAATTTTGTCTCAGCTTTTGCATTCTTAAAAATGAAAATCAAGTTAATAACAATTAATAACATTTTTAAACTCTTGTTATGATATGCCCGTCCTAAATACTTATTGCTTCCGATATATGTAATATAGACCATTTTTGCATTTGGAAAAAAATCGAACTCGAGATTTGAATCAAACTTGACGCCACGATAATAGAGAAAAAGTGGGTCCCACAATTCCGTCTGTCTGTCTGTAAAACGATCTACAGCCTAAGCGGCTGAAGCGATTTTCTTCAAACTTGGTATATAAACGTTTTAGGTGATTGTCCAAAATAGATTTTTGAATCGTTCTTTTAGCCCCAAAAATAACGGTACTTGCCATAAAAAATTTTCTACCATCTTAATTATCTCGAAACGGCTTTAACGATTGTGATAGAAATTGGTGTGTGTACTACTTTGTGTATGGTCTACATTTTGGCCATTTTTTTCAATATTTTGTTATTAACGGTACTGCCATACAACCATTTTTTGATTTTCGACTTTTTCATAAGCCGCTCAATGGATTTCGATCAAAATTTTTATACAGGAGCATTTCAAAATTTTCGAAAAATAGTTATTTTGGATTAAAAAAAAATTGATATTTTGAAAACGGGTGGAAGATTTTTACTGAAATTTTGTTTTTGAATTTATATTATTAAATGTTTAAAATATTCATACCAATTTTTTTTAAAGAAAAAAATTAAGAATTAATATGTATTAAAATTTAACTGAAAAATGACTCTAAAAATACATTTAGCCCTTTCTATTAAGAATATTTTGCATGAAATGTAATCGAACATAGGAGCAAGTACATGCGATCCAGTCGTACATTTGATTTATTATCGACTTTATGCTGAACGTTTGGATGGATTTCGATACAAAAAAATTAAATTATATAGGAGGTCCTTTGAATTCTAAAGAATACCTACTGCATACCAATATTGCAAGAATATTTGTTTTTGCTTTAAAAAAAACATTTTCTTTTCGTTTTGGGGCTTTTGAAAATTCAGTTATGTACATACACATTTTGAAAACGCATGCCAATTTTTTTTTTTTTGAAATTATGTTTCTAAGTTTATCACCCTTATTACGATAGGCGTTTATCTTAAACGACAAATCTCACTTTTTGTGTCAACTCACTTTTTAGTCGTTTTATTATCAGTATTAAGATGTGTAAACGCCACTCGATGTCGATCAACATACTTTCCACAACAAAAATTAATTTTCAATACATCTATCATTAATTTTTAAATTCATATTCAAATTCATTTTCTGCCTGCTGATTAAGTTAATAAAAGTCGCAAAATAAATAGTGTCGCTGCATTTATTTTCTTAAGAAATGCGAATATCGAAAATAACGAAGGACACATAAGAGAAGAAACCAACAAAATTGATATAATTAGTGAAAGAAGATTAATGGGATTTGAAGAAGTAAATAAAATAAAATTAATAATATATTGAATTAAGATTATTCTCTCTTTCCAGATTTGTAATAAATAATTCAGGTTGAATTTTTGGTGATTTGATTTGGGGTGGTGTCGAGTTTGGGTGCGAATGCAAAGTTTTTTTGAGTTTAAATTTTTTTCGATTTATTTCGAAATTTTGTAATTTCTTCTGGCGATGCAGGCGATTTAAGCTTTTAAGAGCTGGGTGGTATTCTAAAACCTTTGGTTTTCTATATTTATATTTGACATAGGGCTAGGACTGGGTTCATGACATACAGTTGAGAAAATTCCCATAAAAACACCTACGTTTTTTACCAAAAATAACGGTGAATTAGTGATCAGAAATTTTTAATAAATCAATTCAATAGTTTGTAGAGTTACAGTTCCGCAGTTGTAATCGAGGCCCATTTTTCAATTATTCCTCGAAGCTCTTGAACGACATGAGATTGGCGCACGTTGGCATAAACACACCTGGCTATAGTATTCCCATAAGATTTAAATTGGGACTTCGAAACGTCCAATCGAGAAATGTTATTTGTTTCTCCTCAAACCAGTTTCTCAAACTTCGAGAGGCGTTGATAGGAGCGTTATCTTGCTGGAATATGAAGTCAGTTCCGCATAACTCTTCAGCTCTTCCAACCATAACTTCTTCTAACATCTCAGCATAAATTTCTGAGTTCATTATTCTAGGCACAAATGCAATTTCCGTCTTTCCAATTGCAGAAAAAGCTGCCCAAGCCATTACGCTGCCGCCACACAAAATTGCGACTCATTCTCACTTCTGTTTGAAGACGTTTGTCATGCCAATATGACTGAAATCCATCTGGACCATCTAAACTGAATTTTTTTTCATCACTAAACAGAACTTTTCTTTACTCTGCGGTCCAGTTTGTTCGACTTTCAGCGAAATGCAGCCTTGTTGACTTATGGGCTGCATCTAAAAGCGGCTTCTTGGATCTTTTTTGTACACAAGGTTGGAGTTGGCTTTTAAAATTTGTGTAACCCGTCGGGTTGAAACAGGCAAGTCAAGTTTAGCCTTAATTTGTGAAGCAAGCAGCTTGTTTTTGCTGGCTTCACGCGATATTATTCCAACTTGACGTGTTGTAAGCTTTTTATTTTGCGCGTGGTTGGCAGTTTTTCCATAACTTTCACCTAACCTTAAAACGTTATGAATAACTGTATTCGACCACCCTATTTTTCTACCAATTTCACGAAAAGAAAGGACACAATCTTTGTACGCAATGATTTTTGACATTTCTTTCGCGCTTAAAACTCCTTCACGCGGCATGATGAGATTCTATAAGAAAGAAAAATGATTTCCTACACCTTTCAATAAAAAATTCAAACAACTTTATGAAATAACCTCTTTTAATTAGACTGTTTATATACGAATTTCCGCTTCTGAATTTCACTTTTTGGGATTTTATTTCCCAAACAAAGACGAATAATATTCCAAGGTGACAAAAAAAGGTTGACAAAATAAACGTTGCCTTGAATTGGTTTGACAGATCATTTTGGATCAAAAAATAAAAAGTGCTGCCAAGCTTGCAGTCGGTGGAATGAGTTATGTATGCCAAGTTGCATTAGCGCAAAATTTTAAACAACCCATTGTTAAGGGCTTAACATTTTACTAGTTGGCAATTTCCTAAGTGCTTATTGATTGAATAACTATTTCAAATTTCTTAAACCTTTTCTAAACTAGTAAATTGTTAATTAAGTAGAAAGCTGAGCATTTGTAGGGTTCGAATTTTGATGAACACAATTATTGTTGTTATGCGTTATAAATTAATTATATTTATGTTGATGAAAACCCAACATGTGCTCTCAAAAGGTATTAGTTATTCCTATTTTCATCATTTTAACTTCATTATTTCCAAAAAAAAAAAAAAAATGTGCACGAGCAGGACTCGAACCTGGGCACACCGCGTGCAAGGCTGATATACTATCAGATTCCTTAATGGATTTAGTAAATTGCTAAAAGTTAAAGTAGCCATTCCGTGATTTTAACTTTAGTAAAATGTTAAAATCGTTAAAAATTAGCTTAATCATCTTTTTAGCTTAGTGCATTGCTAAAAGTGGCTTTAAAATTTTACTAAATCGATTAAAATTTTGCGCCATTGTTTTTATGGGAATTTCCTCTACTGTATATGGCAGATCTGCTAGTAATTAGCTAAGAAAAAAACGGGTAAACCTGTTTTTAAAATCATCTAATTGGCACTTGGATTAGGAAAAGGTTCAACTCGTAAAGGCACAGTATTTGCCTCAAACAAAACATGTCAAATGGGACAAAAGTCTAAAATTGTTACGAAACTGAAACAAGGATTAGAAACCGCTCTTGTGTAAAAGCAGGTGAAATACCAACAATATATAATTCACAAATTTCAAAGTAATTTTTTTACAATTTTGTTAACAATTCATCTGTATAAATTTCAATGATTTATATATCGATTCATTACGTCGAATTTTTGCTGAGTTAACTCTGACTTTATTCAGCAGAGTTCAGTCAATACTGAAAATAAATTAACCTGAGTATTCTAGCGGAGAAATAACATCAAATTCCAATTGTCAAAAATCTTTCGAAATTGATATGTCACACCTTCGAATTGCAGATGGCGGCACTATCGCAGTTTCACACGAAACACATTTATTTCAATAGGCTTTTGGCAAGAATCTTTCAGAAATATAGGTATCAGCTCAAACGAATTAATTTTTATTGGGGTCTCAACTAGGGATCTAAATTGACTGTTTTTCTTTTTCCAGGGTTAGTTTTGGCAATAAACTAGGATGATTTCGTACTGAAAAACTCGCACTTAGGCCTGTTTGCTGATACGAATCATAAATATTTATGTTCAACTTAAAACGCTTAAGGGCTACTTTGTCCTCTGCGTAAACTGTCAAATGAGCCCTTAATCAGAAATGTAAGTTGTGTATTATCAAACGGACCATAGTAATGTTTTAACTTTGAATTAAGCTCTTCAAGCAAGGTCTGGTTTGCGTTTACAAAATTTAAGGGAAATATAGTTTCAGATTAGTTTCAAATGACGAGAACAGTACTCACTCCCTGTTTTTCAGTATCCACCCTCATCCTGAAAACATATATTATCTTCTATGCATTTTATATACCTATTTGTGATTACTAGCATAAGTCTGAAATTCAATCTTCAGACACAAAGCCTGGCCTGCCTCGCCTGCATTTGGATATCATTTTTATGTCTCATCAATATCATTAATAACGAATAATCGAACATCCCTATAATTCACTTCCATCCGACTGCAACTATGCAATGCGTGTTCGTAATTATGCCGAAATTTATTAGTATCATGCTGAAGCCGAATCTTAAAAAAAACGCACTACACACCCCTCGATGGTCGTCAAAAAAAAATAAGATAACAATGAAATCAGTCTGTAATAATTTGAAGGCAGGTTCGTATAATATGTTTACGCATCGGCTAATAACATGGTTGTAAATCTCCACACTTCATTGTCAAGGATAGTAATTGGACGAACACGTGTATGGTGGCGGGCTGCATAACTACCGGCAGTAGAACACATACATACTTCCATTTCTTCAAACCACAAACCATACACTCCAATTATTTGTCAAACATGCGTCTTCTTTTTTTTTGTTGTTGTTTGTTTCTGTTGTGAAGACTCTTAACTCTCAAGTCTCTTGTCAACATCTGCATGTGCATTGAAATCTGGGAAATATTCCCAAAATAGCTACCCAGCCATAAACAAAAAAAAAGAGGAAAACTTCTCCAGTCAGACATAAATTACTCGAAATGTGACAATTATACGGCGCTGTTTTGTGGTATTTATTTCAAAAATAAAGAATCTAATTATGCGTGTTTCTTCATCTTTTATATTCAAACAATTTATTTGCGTTTTTAAAATCTAGTTTTAAGGGAGAATCTCTGTGCGATTAGATTACATTCACGACAAAGAAGAGTAATCGATTGTGTTTTCCCCTTTTCTTTATGTCGATCTAAAAGGAGCTAAATCAAAATACTATATTCCGTCGATGACACTTTTATACGTCTTCTTCTTTGGAAGAAATCAAATTCATTGTCCATGGTTACCACTTACATATGAACAACCCATAACAAAAATCATATTAAAAAAAAGAAACATTTATCATGATGGCAATCATTTCAAACGAAAAAATTGAAAAAAATAATGAATGGGAGCTACTGTTATTTGTTTGTTTTAAAAAAATTACTAATAAGCAATATGTACCAGGTTTGAAGGAAATCCATCCAACCATTTAGACTGCAGACTCGAGGAGAGACAGACAGAAGACAGACAGAGGGAATTGGGGGACCCACTTTTTTGGTGTTCTCTATGATCGTAATGTCCCGGATAATCATTTCGTTTTTAAGGCTGGACATGACACAATTCATGCCGCGTCTAAACTGGTTTCTGATATCCAATGCAACAAAACTAAAAAGTAGTGTACGGGTGCCTGTCTGGTTGATTTGGAGAAGGCCTTCGACACCGTATGGTACGAAGGTCTCTATCTAAAGCTAACCGGACTAAGTATAAGTAAACCTTTATTGTATATGCTTATGACATGCTAAATGGTAGAAAGTTTGCTGTCAAGAGTGGCATTGTAACTTTTACCAAAGTTTTTAATAATAAAAATGGTCTTCAGCAGGGAGCGGGTAACTCGCCGATTCTCTTCAGCATTTACAGCAGCGATCTGATAGGTAGCCTAGCTCATGCAATTGCGTACGCCGACGATCTAATTCCGTAAAGAACAGCTATAAAAGTTGAGGTCATCAAAATAATTTTGCAGTGTGACTTCGACAATCTTGTCGAAGCGATATTGTGATGACTGGAAGTTGAAAATCAACTTCCAGAAATCAGAAACTCTTCTGTTTAGGACTCCGTTGTCTAGCGCCTCAAGTGATACGTGAAAGAACTGGCGCAATCTGGTGATCGTAGGGCCTCATGGACATCCACTGGCGAGTAAAAATGTAGTAAAGCACCTTGGCATCTGGTTGGTTCAGTACTTGTATTTCGACAGACATATAAGTGCTGCCCTGGTCAGGGCTAGGGGAGCCTTTGCCCTGACAAAACGATTGTTTTATAGCACCCGTCTTGACAGCAGGGTGAAGATGATTTGCTACATGGGCCTCATCAGGCCGATGATTGTCTATGGATGTCCAGTGTGGTTCAACGTTGCCCCATCTCAAATGGAAAATATTCGGGTGTTTGAGAGGCAGTGCCTTAGACGTTGCCTTGGATTACACAGAACACCAGAGTCGGAGTACAAACTACAAACGATATTATTGCAACCAGGTTCTATACAACCAACGGAGCCAACATAAACACGATAGATAATTTTTTGTTTAAGCTGATTCGGGGTCACATTGCAAGGGCGATGTCCTCAACCAACAGCTTAATATTTGGGGCTTATTACCCCAATAACGAATATTTAGAAAGTGCGCGGTCAAGTGGCTACATCCCTCCCGAGGCATTCCACTTTTTAGACAGTCGAGGGCTGATAGAGGATAGAATGGCGGTTCCGCTCATCTACCACGTCAGCCGGAAAACTGTAGATAAGCGACTCCTGTATGGGCGGGACGTCATCACTCAAGGTGGAGAGGAGCGCCTTCGGTTCAGTAGGACCGTGTCCGATCAGGACCGAAGGGATAGGCTGAAACTGGAGAACCAGTTCTGGTGGCTCTCTGAACTGCATCCTGATATTTAAAGTCGATTAAGATGGTATGTCTTCGCCGACTTACATAGATTTAGGGTAATTAGGTATAGGGAACAGTCGGGGTGGCACCAAAAAAAAAATAAAAATATGTATGTATGCGGAACCATACATTTAACTGCTTGCCTGTACATGTATGTGCGTGCGTTTATGGATGCAAGTATGTGCATGTATGTGTGGGTTGCATGTAGCTGTGTCTCTGCATGCATATGCAAAATATAAACAAAAAAAATTAAAAAACGAAAAAAAAATGCTGTTCTAGTTTTTAAGTAGTTTTAAGTGGTTTCGGGTACTTTTAGGTATCTTAAGTAGTTTAAGTTATTTTTAGTTAGTGTAAGTTAGTTGTATTTAGTTTTAATTATTTTTAGTTTATCTTTAAAGGTAGTTTTAAATAAAAATATAAAATAATGTGATACTGAGTTTTGGAAAAAAGTTTTCTTGGTTAAATAAAAATTTAAAAATTAAATTTAATTAAAATAGTTTTTAGATCGAAAGACATTAGTGTTAAGAGATATAGTTTAGTTTAGAGCGCACGTAGAGGGCCAGTAAATTAGTTGTAAGTTATTGATAATTAGGCTAGTTTTAAACATTTTTGTCTAGCTTTAAAATAGTTGTAAGTTAATATTAAATAAAAATGAATTACAAAAAAAAACAGCATGTAATGAGCAAGCCACACCTCGTATGACATTTATTTTAGAATGGAAAAATAAGACGACCTAGACTACGGCAGGGATCAAACCTGTGACCATGAGGTTGACAGGCGAGCACACTACTATCGCGCCACGGCCACAGATTTCTATCAACGTTTTTATAAAGGAGGTTCTTCTGATTCTAAACGAAAGAGCATACAAAATATTCAAAAAATATTTTATGGATTTTTTTTAAAGAACTAATATCCTACTAAGATTATAAATGTGAAAGTTTGGATATATGTTTGAAGTTCAATAGCCCCAGAACGGCTGAACGGACCTGGATGAAATTTGGCACATAGATGGATTAAAATTTGGAATAGTAAACAGGATATTTTTTATCTGATAAATTGAATGTTTCCCGTGGGATAGTTTTTCATAGAGCACATATAACATATCTGCTCATTCTACAAATACCTGCCGCTTCAGTATCCAATCCAGTGTTCCCAAAGAACAAAGCAACACGAAAGCTCTACTTAGTAATATTATAAATGTGAGTGAATGTTTATAATATGCAATAACGTATCACGACATAACAATTTGGATGAAATTTGATAGGTAGTGGATGGGACCTGGATTATCACATAGGTCAATTTTATCCCGAAAAAAATTTACGGTTCCTATGGGAGAGGTTTAATATGAAAAAAATATATACTTGGGAGCTTGTGCCTCATTCACGCCTCAACCATTGAATGGATTATGAAATTTGGTAAGCAGATGGATGAGAAACTGGATTATACTACAAAAATGATTGATTCAAATGGGAGTGTTTGTGTATTTGATCTGCTTTCACGACTGAACTGTTTTTAATTAAATTTTGTAGGTGATTACATTATGTCATTAGATTCTTGTGGGATAGAAAGTCCGTAGCATCGCAAGGTTATCTACTATATATATTTTTTAATTCAATATTTATATCCTGTCGAAATAAAGGAGCTAATATTGGAAAAAGAAGAGCTCAAAGAAAGTGGCAAACTACGAGATTCCCTGGTGATAAGGCACTTTTTAACCGTCTTAACAACGAATTAAAAAAAAGAATCTGTAAGTTCAAAAATGATTCATTTAGTAGATTCCTGAAAAATCTGACGACGGATGCTTCTTCCGAATACTCCTTATGGAAAGCACCTAAGCGCCTAAAAAGACCTCAGACACAAAACCCGCCAGTAAAATCTGAAGATGGTAAATGGATCGCAAACCCGAAACAAAAGGCTGGTCTCTTCGCTGAACATCTCGCGAATGTTTTTAAGCCATTCCCAGCAAACACAGCTACAGATCACTCACAGTTTTTTAATAGAAACGACGAATGCGAAATATCTTTTTTCACACTCAAAGAAGAAAAAAGCGTGTGTCAACATAAGTTGTCTAACAAAAAATCACCAGGGTACGATCTAATAACTGCACAGGTTTTGAAAGAAATACCGCCAAAAGCCTTCAAGAAACTTCAATTTATAATTAACGCATGCCTTAAACTAAGATATGTTCCACATCATTGGAAAATTGCAGAAGTCATTGTTATACCTAAACAAGGTAAGCCACCAACAGAAGTAACATCTTACAGACCAATATCGCTTGTACCAATAATAGAAGAAAGAAGACTAATTAAGAGCCATCAGTTTGGATTTAGAAATAAACATTCCACGATAGACCAAGTGCATCGAATTATGGATGTCGTGGAAAATGGCACTTGAAGAAAAACAAGTATGCTCGGCTATATTCTTAGATGTTGCTCAAGCCTTTGACAAGGTTTGGCACTTGAGACTTGAGTACAAACTGCATAGGGACCTTCCCAGGCAGTACTACGAAATACTGAAATCCTACGTTACGAACCGACTCTTTGGAGTACGGTACGACCAAAATTACTCGGAACTAAAGAAAATTGAAGCCGGTTACCACAAGGAAGTGTCCTAGGACCAACCCTGTATCTGTTATATACAAGGGATATTCCAGTGGACATCAACGCTATCATGACCACCTTTGCTGACGATATGGCAATATTGCTGCCAGATAAATCCGTTACGAAGGCTACACTAAAATTGCAAAATGATGTCGATAAAGTTAGTGATTGGACGCAGAAATGGCGTATCAAATTAAACGAAACAAGATCGACGCATTTAAACTTTACTAACAAAAACATAAACAATGTTCCAATATTTCTAAACAATACAGCAGTACCTTACTGCAATACCGCCAAATACCTTGGAATGACTTTGGATGCAAAGCTTAAATGGAAAGAGCACATCAAAAAGAAACGAGAAGAACTAACCTTAAAGTACAGAAAAATGTACTGGTTACTAGGAAAGAACTCTGAGCTATCTATCCAGAACAAACTAATGTTATATAGGCAAGTACTGACACCCGTTTGGACATATAGCATCCAACTATGGGGCTGTACAAAGAAAACAATTGCTAAATCCATCCAAAAATTCCAAAGCAAGGTCCTTCGTGGAATAATAAATACCCCTTGATATATAAGAAATAGCGATCTACATCGTGACCTTCAAATTGAAATGGTTACAGAAGTGGTTAAAAAACACGCTGTATCACACAACCAGCGACTGTAAAGTCATACCAACTCCGAAATAGAGACCGTCTTAAATGTACGAGACAATGTTCGGAGATTAAGAAGAACCAAGCCTCATGAGCTGATGGTCTAAAAGTTATGGGAAAGTGTAATAACTTTAAGCTTTCCCCAATGCGATTTACATATAAATTAAGAAAGTAAAATCATTTGTCGATCTTTCATAGATTGGTCCTGATTTCACCGGTGGTTTTAGTGCGGTAAGAGTCAGACACTACTCGCTACCGATTCTTACCGAGTGTGTTTTGAAGATTTCCATCGGATAAAAAAAAATATAAAAGTGATAATCACAACAATATTATCATATTAAAAATAAAATTTTAATCAATGTTTGAAAACTTTTTGTAAATCTTTCTCATCTACAATTATATTTTTCAAACTAACAAAGTCTAGAGGGTCTACTGATCTTAGCAGACCAATACCATCTCAGATAAAAGTATAACAATGTGGCAACCGTGCTTCGAAATTTTGTGACATATGATCGACTAAAATTTGACAATGTAAAATATAACTCCATTTCAATTACCCATCGTAAAAAAGCTGTTGCATTTTAAGAAAAAATATTATTCGTTATTATTCAATAAAGATAAGAAAACACGAAATCGAAGAAATTGAAATTATTGAAATATTCTATTTAGTTGTTCACCGATAACGAACAATTTATTTTAAAGAGTGTCACAAAAATATTTATTCAGTCATCAAAATTATTGTATCATTGTTATTGTTATGTGATCATTTTAAAAAGGTTCCAAAACCCTAAACCCTAAACCCAAGCTCAAGCAGTTAACTCTTGAAATAAATTGAACCTATGTATATGTAATTAACATACCTAAAAAGATAGGTAAGTTGAAATTTAATTTTATCAAATTTATTCATTGGATCTTCTGAATGTTAAATGTTAAATCTGAAATTTGGTTTTATTTTATGGAGACAAAAATTAATTGTGAGGCCACACACTGAGGGCCACCACATTTATATCTTTTGATTGGGGAATAGCAGACATTTTATTATAATTGGTGTATTCTTGAAAATGAATTCACATTGGCTTATAAGTGAATAACTTTGAATTAATTTATTTTATTGATGGGGAACTTAATTTTGGACATGGCGTTTATTTACAGGTTCCCAAGAAAAAGGTGTCGTATAAATATTAATTGGAATAAAATTAAATCAACACAATATTGGCTATAACCACATTGTTTCTTATTTTCATCAAATTATTTTAATATTATTTTCGAGTTAGCTAGATAGGAATAGAGCTAGAGCCTGACTATTTTCTAACTCAGGTTAACTAACATTTATCAAAACAAAATTAATGTAAACAATATTTGAGGAAATAAAAATAGAGAAGGCACAAAAAAGCATCAACAGAGCTATTGCTCCAAAATTAACAATCATGCTGGCCACTTCCAATTATTGGAACCCGATCATTCAACAGTGCTTTTCTGTATACATGTTAATTCGCATAAAGTTTGACAAGAAGCTAGAGCGTGTAGGTCGGTTCGAAGCAAAAAAAAATATCATGGGAGGGAGGGTTGTCTTGTATACGCCCTCGCCATTTATCTAGGAGGGAAGATAATAAAATGGCTATAACGATTTTGATTTAAAAAAATCTGTATACCATAATTGTAGGTGTGGTCTATATTTTGGAGAAAAAAAATATTGGGGTATTATACAATTTTATTTGAATCCAAACACTAGTGTGATTTTTAAAATTGGGGGTGTTCGGAAATATGATTATATTTATTTACGTTTTTTTTTTTTTAAATGAACTGTATGCCTGTAAGACCTAAGGTGTCTTAAATGCAACCTGAATTGCACGGCACTAGTAAGAAGAGAGAGAATGATAGGAAATAATTTTTTGTTGGCACAGTGGGTTTGAGAACCAGGTATTAACTGTCTCATTTTAATCCATGGGCGGCATCCAATTAAAATTGAAGGTATAGAAAAGGATGCGCCTAGCGTGGGGATCGAACCCACAAGTCTAGTTAGCAATCAAGCACTTTATCCACCGCGCCATTGCCACTCCCGATTTACGATCCTAGCGTTCAAAGAACTTAAGAAAAAAACTGTCCCCGTCTTCTATAACTATTAAACCGAGATTATGACAATATGAAAGCAAATTTTCGTGATTTTTTAGCTCCGACATCGTTTTCTTATCCAATTTCCTTCGGGCATAAACAAACAAACACAATTTTTGTTTACATTACTTTTTTTTATCGTTTTGAATGCTTCGTTCCGATTTTGCCTTGGTTTGTGTGGGGTTCTCCATTTAAAAATAACTTCAAAATCTGAATGAGCCCATCCGACACTCACATATATGTTCCTGCCGTTGTCTATGTTTTGTTATATTGCATTAAAAACCAATTTTCAAAATTGTCATAAAATAAGTTGCTGCTTTGCTTATTACATGCTGTTTAGGCATAACACTAACAACATGTGATTGAGTAAACTAGCGTAACCATAAAATATGACAAAGAACTAAATAAAATAATGCGAATTATAAGGTACATAAAATCCCTTGAGCGCGATAAAAAAAAAAAAAAAAAAAAAAATATCCCATATTTGACGCATAACAAACAGATAATTCAATTACACAATATTTACCCAAACAATTATAAAAAGGACATTCATGCAAACTTTTGCGAAAATTTATCTCGTTACATGACTGCTCTTAATATAAAATTTATTTAACAGTAGGTACTTGGCGATTGTCTAAGATAGATTTTTGAATCGTTTTTTTAGGCTCTAACGATTTTGATTAAAATAAAATACACGACTGTACTCCTATGTTCGATCACATTATATGCAAAAGATTATTAATGAAACGGTTAAAAGTATTTTTTGAAGACGTTTTTTCACTTTTTTTTGTATAAAAAGTCCCGTTTTCGAAAAATATTATTGAATTTTCAATTTTTTCAGAATTTTGAAATGCAGTATTATTTAGAATTTGAAGTAGATCCTGTGTACAATTTTTTTCTCAAGTTAGTACACACACCAAATTTTATCGAAATCGTTAGAGCCGTTTGCTAGATAATTAAGATGGTAGAAAAATTTGTATGGCAAGTACAATCACCTAAAACGCCTTATCACCAAGTTTGAACAAAATCGGTTCAGCCGTTTAGGCTGTAGATCGTTGCCGGGCCCACATTTTTAGTGTTCTCTATCATCGTAATGTCAACTTTGATTAAAATCTCGAGTTCGATTTTTTTTCCAAATGCAAAACTTGCCCTATAGTACCTATATCGTAAGTAAAAAGTATGTGCACTATTTAAGGTATATTTTACATTTTGGTCGATTTTTTTAAAAATATTTTGTAATAACCAGAAGTCCATTATCTTCACCTCAAAGAAAATCATCATTATTCACCGACTTTGCTTAAATTCTATGATAAGCGCCACTTTAAGTTCACAAATTCGCAATTTGCAAATAATTTGCTAGGTCAATTGCCAATGCCAGTTCAGATATATTCAAAAACTTACAGAAAAAAAGTGAATTCAGTTACGTTTGTATTATGAATTTTTCTCATCATTTTTTATTTATTTTTCTCGGTACCTGCCATTTTTTTTATTTTGAACTTTCTCGTAAACGGCTTCACGGATTTCAAAATTTGAATATGGGAGGTCCTTCAAATTATAAATAATACTGCATGCCGAAATTTTAGAAAAATATTTTGTTGGATTTTTGAAAAAAAAAAATATTTTTTTTTGAAAATTTAATATTTCGAAAACGGGTAAATGACTTTTTTTCAAATGTTGTTTTTACGTTTATGTAAGTAAATATTTATAATTGTCATACCAAGTTTTTTTTAGAAAAAATTAATAAAAATTTTATATAGTTATAAAAAATTGTTCTTAATATAAAGCTTTTGCATACGATGCGTGATTGAACATAAGAGCAAGTGCGTGCGATCCAGTCGTGCACTTTGTTTATTCTCGACTTTCTCTTAACGGTTTTACAAATTTCAGAAATTTTTTGATTTTTGAATTAAGAAATATTTTTTTTTTTGTAAACGGGTGCACAATTTTTTTGAAATTATTTTTTTGAACATAATTCTGTTTATACTTAAAATTACCATATTTTTTTATAATAAAAAAACTGTTGAGTACCCTGGACGCAAGGCTTGTGTAAAAATCCCTCTTCATTTCTACACACCACGAAAGACGAAATAAAAAAAAACAGGAATCGTGTAGTGTATTGTGTTTTGATCGAATGCAATTTTTAAGAAAAGTTAACTTTGACCAAGTTAGAGGAATAATATCTTCGGTTTCTTGCAGTGTTGTGCCATGTAGACTAAAAATGTAGACTACATGATTGTCTAAATGTAGACAATTCGATGTAGACAATTCCCAATTGTCGACATAAATTTGTCGACAATGTAGGCATTGTAGAAAATTCGTAAAACCATCATAATTCATCATACAAAAATTTATCAAACCCCAAAAAATAAATGTTAAAAAAAGAACCAAGTTTTTCTTCAATTCAAAATCATGTGTGTAAGAACAAGATAGTCGTGAAAAAATTATTTGATCCAAATCTAAGCCTATAAAAGTCTCAAATATTTAAATTAGAAATATCGAAAAACTTTAAATTGAGAAAACTGTTATGATCTATTATGGTTTGATACTGGTGAAGTTTTTAAAAAAAAACTTTTAAAATTTGAGAAATTTAGTAATAAAATTAAAAAATGTCAGTAAACCTTTCAAATTTGGTTCAGTAATTAAATCGTTAACTGATAAATTTCTCACACAATTTGGAGTTGTTTAATTTGTTTGTTTCTATTTCAATTATTTTTGAAAAAATATTGGCCCTAAATTGTACCTACATTTTTTAATTAAAAATCGACCGTTTTTTTCAAATTATCTTGAATAAAATTCAAGATCATCAAGTTGTTCGAACGGATTTGCTCGAACTTTATATATTTTTTGCTTTCTAAAAAGCTAAAAATCTTGAAAAATATTATAATCTTTTTCTTCAGAAAACATTTTCGTTTAATTTTTGCTATGAAATGTCAAATGTCAACTGGAAAAGATTTAGTTTAAGAAATATAAGGAAGTGTTTTGCTCTGTTTAAATGTAAACGACCTCTTTCACGTTAAAGTGTATCATTTTAAAACTCATTTTTAGAGTCGACTCCCATTAAGAACTCATTTAGAGTGGGGTTTAAATGTTTTACATATCGGTTTTCCTCTGATAAAATGGCCTTTAAATATTAAATATCATAATAATAGAGTTGAGACATCATCCGATTCAGATGTCCTTGTTTGATGTAGTTTTGAAATCAATATTTAGATTATAATAACATCTTTCATTGCCTGAGCATCCGAAGACGGTTTTCAGGAGTATTTCGCAGAATTTTGTTGCACACTGAGCAAAGGGCATAGTATTTATTATGTATTGGTTTTCACCAAGAGATGGCTTTGTTTTAAGTTTGGCCAGACATGAAATTAAATTTGATTTTATAAAACGTAGCATTATTTCTATTAAATTTAATGAAAATGCTACATACTATTATCTTGTATACAAAATTATTAATTTATTTAATGAGTAAGCAAAAATGTATGTTGTTAGCAAGATTAATAAATAATAAAATAATACAATAATACGTTTTAAACCTATATTTTAAAACAAAATATTATAATTTATTGCTTGAAACTTATTTTTTTATGGAAAATATTAAAATCGTTGCAGCAAAGAAATTATATTATTTGTGAGATTTAGGATATCAAAGTTATTGTTTACATTGTCGACATAGTCGACCGATTGTCTACGTTGAAATGTAGACAATTAAAGTCGACAAATAGAGGAACAACACTGGTTTCTTGACTCCACTTAAACGTATGGGATTTTGTTTAACAAACGGAAAAGCAGGAAGAAGAAGAAACGATAACTGTGTGACAGGACCCTAAGAATTGTAAAAAAAATATAATTGTAATGTAGCCTCACCACAAAGTTTCTTTCTCTTAACAATTGAATGTGTAAGAAGAGGGCAGGTGTCTAAAAAACTAACACTGAATATGTTTTTCTCTATTGTCTTTTTAAAATAGAGGCATGTTTTAGCACGGGAGAGTTTGAATAATAAGTATAAAGTTATTGAAACAAAAGTTTTCATTTATTTTATAAGATCGCTTACAACTGCAATTTTTTAAACCTGAGCGCGTCTTTAAAAATGGCAGGCTCAAATTATATGGTATAAGGTAAAATAGCAGTCTAATCGGGTTCGGTTTTACGTTAATGGTTCGTGCATTTACTTCGTTCATTTCTACTTGCGATATATGTAGGTAGGTACTATAATGCAAGTTTTGTATTTGGAAAAAAAATCGAACTCGAGATTTTAAGTAAAGTTGACATTAAGATGATAGCGAACACCAAAAAGTAGGTCCCGCAATTCCGTCTGTATGTCTGTCTGTAGAACTATCTACAACCTAATCGGCTGAACTGATTTTGTTCAAACTTGGTGCTTAGGCGTTTTAGGTGATTATCCAAAATAGATTTTTGAATCGTTGTTTTAGCCCACAAAATAACGGTACTTGTCATACTACCATCTTAATTATCTCGAAAAAGACTCTAGCGATTTTAATAAAAATTGGTGTACTACCTTAAGTATGGTCTACATTTTGGTTACATATTTTTAAAAAATATACTGTTATTAACGATACCTGCTATACAACCATTTTATTGATTTTCGACTTTCCCCATAAACGGCTGAAAGGATTTCGATCGAAATTTTTATACAGGAGCTCCTTCAAATTCTAAATAATACTGCATTTCAAAACTTTCGAACAATATTTTTTTCAATTTTTGGAAAAAAAATTTTTTTTTATGAAATTCAATATTTCGAAAATGGATGACGATTTTTTCTGAAATTTTGTTTTTGAATTTAGATTATTAAATACTTAAAATGTTCATACCAATTTTGTTTTAGAAAAAATTTAAGTATTTTTATGTATAAAAAATTAAGTGCAAAACGACTTTAAAAATACATTTAGCCGTTTCATTTGCATTTTATTTATACTTGCGATCGATATGTAGGGCAAGTTTTTCATTTGGAAAAACAAACCAACTCGAGATATTAATCAAACTTGACATAGAGATGATACAGAACACCAAAAAGTGGGTCTCTCGATTTCGTCTGTCTGTCTGTCTGTCTGTCTGTAGATCGATCTACGCCTAAACGGCTGAAGCGATTTTCGTGATTGCCTTAAATAGATTTTTGAATTTTTGTCTAAGTCCAAAAATATCGGTACGTGTCATACAATTTTTCTAGCATCTTAATTATATATCTCGAAAACGGCTTTATCGATCTTGATAAACAAAAGTATGTGCAATTCTGCACTTAATTTTGGCCAATTTTTTCTTTTTTGATTCGGAATCCGATAAAAAATTTATATAGGAGTTTCTTCAAATTATAAATAATACTGCATAACAAAATTTTCAAAAAATATTTTTTTTTAATTTAAAAACAAAATATTTGTTTCTTTTTTCTTGAAAATACAATATTTCTAAAATAGATCAAGATTTATCTTCGACATTATGTTTTTACACTTATATTATTTAAAATTGACACACCAAATATTTTTTTAGAAAAAAATTAAAGAAATTTCGTATATAAAAAAGTGAGTTAAAACCGACATTAAAAATATAGTTAGCCGTTTCTACTAAGAACCTTGTGCATACGATGTGATCAAACATAAGAGTGAGTACGTGCAATCCAGTCGTGCATTTTATTATCCTTGTTGGCTGGCTTTTGAAAGACAAAATTTAAATAGACTGATTTAAAGAAGTGCCCAGTTCAGAAAACCGTAATGTCACAACTTGCGATCTGTCAAAAATTGAGGAGGCGATCCAAAAAGTTTCTTCAAATTATTTGACAGCGCAAAACTTTGTGGAATAAAAGAAGTTCTCAGATCCTTTTTTTTTTTAAACTATCCTAATACATTATCAGAAAACTTGCATGATGACGATGAAATTTAAATTTTATGAAGACATATTTTATAGACTTTAATGCTCTGATGACACTAGTACCAAGTACCCTAAGTTCTTACTTCAAATACTCTCTGTAATATTTAAGGACATACAATCACTTTTCAATGTTCAGTCATTTTTAATTTATGGGGTCAGTTGAGTGGGTTACTCGTAGAGAGGCAAATTGAAAGCAATAATTCCATTTCTAACCAGCACAAAAGATAGAAACTATTTGAAGAGTTATTGCATTTTCTAATTACGGGACGAAGGACCAGCACGCAAAAAAAGCTATTAATAGCATGACATGCATGCGCAGCAAGGGGTGTGCTGCATTACGTATGGATTGTTAGATACTGTGTGCATCTGAAATTCTCGACGTAGTGACATGAAATGATTTTGAAAATTGGTAAAGTGGATTCAAAAAAAAAAAATAAGAGTGCGTCTTTCATGTGGTTTTTTTTTTGTTTAGCTCGTTTGTAGTTCGGTAGAGCTACTGTGTCGCTTCGGTCTCAACGTTCTATACACTAGATATTCAATAAATTCTTAAAAAGGTATGCGGTATTGATTCGTTATGCACACGTGATGAGAATTCTGGCGGCACAATGTCTGGAGTGGTATAGGCAGCACAGAGACACTGAACAAGCACCAACAGCCAGCGCCCTCGCTCTTGTATACCCTGGCCCGGTCCAGGGACCACAATACTCTCGTACCTTTGGCATATTCATTTGATGAAATCGAAAATACTATGCGAAGTAATCCCCTTGTCAGTTTTATTACCTCGTGATATAAAATCATTTTGAAGGGAGAAGTTACTTTATTCTTCCGTTCATAATGCAGGTGTTCTATACAGATAGGTATACCTACAAATACATACTTTATACTCCCGTCGTACCTATCGGTAGTTCCGTTTGGGGTTTTATTCTTTTTGCCTGACGACTGAAAAGAGGAAATTTTGTCTCATTTGTGACGTATTTTACTTCCTGAATACTTCAAATATGTAAATATTGGTAGTATTGGGCACTCATTCACAAAGAACGTGTCGACGCAGGGCAGGGGAAAGAACAAAAGGTAAAAATATTGATAATTTGAGGAACAATTGGCTTGGCTGTGTAATTTTTAATTAAAAAAATGCCAAGCATGTTCGAAAATGTTGTCAAACGTGGATTTAGCTTTGGTTTGATTTGGGTGGTAATGGGACATAATGGTTACGAGACATGGTTGCTCAAAATCTATGTTGTTGGGATATAAGATAAGAGATTGGTAGGCAGCGATAGAAATACAAAAATTAGAAGAAGGCACCTACAATGGTCTTGATAGCGATAGGTCATTACAAATTTGACACTCAACTGTGAGAGTGTGAGGGGACTTGGACTTTCTATGCTCCTTTGAAATGTTAAACTAGACAAAATATTAAAAGTAAAGGTTGTTTAAAAAAAAATAGAATTGTTAGAAAAGTTATAATGGCATTTTGTATTAATAATTTATGTACTTAATTTTTTTCCAACTTAAAGGATTAACTTGTATTAACTAATATAAATTAAAAAAAAACATTTTATTACTTGAGATTATAGGTATTATAAGGCAAGTTATGTATTCGTAAAAAATTTTTTTTTCTAACAATCAAACATGACGTTAAGATCATAGAGAACACCAAAAAAGTAGGTCCCCCAATTCCGTCTGTCTGTCTGTCCTCGAGTCTGCAGCCTTAACGGTTCGGTTGATTTGATTCAAACTTGGTACATATTGTTTTTCCGTAATATACCCACACGTTTTTTTTCATTTTTTTTAAGACGACAATAACAGTAGCTCCCATACATTTTTTTTTTGGCCAAAAAAATCTTATTTTTCTCAAAATCGGCTCCAACGATTTTTATAAAAATAAAATGCACGACTTAATCGTACGAACTTGCTCTTGTAGCTAACAACTTTAGTGTGAAGTAGTAGCTAACCACTGAAGTTGTTAGGTAGTCTAGTTTAGTTATCCTGTGCAGGTTTAAAGCCGAAGTAGGTAAGATTACCTTGATTCTTAGTATAATGAATTGTCGAATGCATATGATTAAAGGAATGGTGACATAAGTACCATCCTACAAATGTATATTTAAGAAGATTTTAATTATGTAAATTAGGAGCGTGATGTGTACCTACCTACATAGATGGCGCCTAGTTATGTAAATATATGTACATATTTAAGTATATATTATACATATGTATAATAATGAAAGTAAATGGTGTATAGGTGGGTAAAAATCGTGTTTTAAACTGATAAAAAGTGCTAAAACGATCACTTCAATCAGTTTCTTGAAAAAACAAAGAACGCCATTAGATTTTGTTTTGTTATAATCTACACGCGCTCAAGGGATTATGAATACCCTTTAAATGTTTGAACACAGCGCGGGCGTGAGGGTGAGGTTAAGGAAGAGAAAGAATGATAGGAAAGATGTGTGGCGCGATATTCGGAGATTGTAGGTGGTTGTTGTCTCAGATTTTATCTCCAGGGATGGCGGCTGAACTAATGCGGAGAAATTTCCGTGTCTTATTTATCTATGTCCCTTATAATTCGCATTAATTTTTTTATTCTTTGTCTTATTTTATCGGTATACTAGTTTTACTCAATCACATGTTGTTAGTTCTATGCCTTAGCATCATATAATGAGTAAGCCAGCAACTCATTGTATGACATTTATTTTTAGAATTGGTTTTTAATGGAAAAATAAGAAGATATAGACGGCAGGGATCGAACCAGTGACCATAAGGTTGACAGGCGAACACACAACTATCGCGCCACGGCCACCCCACGGATCAATCAAAATTTAAAATTTAAAAAAGTATCTCGAAAATTGTAGGACGGATTTTGATGAAGTCCGGTTTTTCATTTTTAGTTTATTGAAAACAAACTTTTTTTTGAAATTTTGGTATGCAGTTTTGTAGAGTTTATTAATATACATATGACTATAGAATTAAAAAAAAAAATTTCTATTAGTTTTAAAAATATTGATTTTTCAAAAAAAAAACTTCAAAAAATAATTTTAATTATATAAAAAATGTTATTTAAAATTTTAATATGCAGAATTAGTTTGGCTACCTAGATCTTCTCAATAAAAATTTGCCAGAAATCCAATGAACAGTTACCGAGAAAATGGTACCTTTTGAATATTTTTTTTTTTTGTAAAAAAATTGTTATTTTTGGTACCTCTAGTAGAACCATTTTTTTGGTTTTCGATTTTCTCGGAAACGGTTAATTTGATTTTTTTGAAATTTTTTACGCAGAAGCTCCTAGAGAATTTAAACACTATTGTATACTAAAATTTTTCAAAATTTTTTTTTGGAAATTAATTTATTTTTTGAAAACTCAAAATATCGAAAACGACTCAATATATTTTTTTTTCAAAACGACGTATTTGGTGGCTTTTTAACATTATCTTGAATAATTAAAAAAAACTATTTTTCTAAAATAAAAAACAACGGTATATCCAATACAAATGTTAAAAAACCGTTAAGAAAATAATGTATTTCTCGAAAACGGCTCCAAGAAATTTTATAAAAAAATGTGTGTGTTCTTAAATTAGTACAGTTCACTTTTAAGTATAAAAGTATTTTTTTTGCGTACTTATTAGCGGTACTTCCAATGGAACCACTTTTCATATTTTCGACTTTCTCAATATTGGATAAAACGATTAAAATAATTTTTTTGTGCAAATGCTCCCTAAAATTGTTAATGAAACTGCTTACTCAAATTTTCAAAAAGTTTTTCGATTTTTAAAAAAGAAATACATTTTTTTTGAAACATCGATTTTTCAAAAACCAGTCACAGAAGTTTTTTTTTAATTTGAATTTTATATGTATATTAATTATATCTTCAAAATAGCGTTTCTTTTTGTTTTCTACAAATGTTTTTAAAATTTTATACATACAAACTTAATTAATTAAAAAAACCGCTCCAATGATTTTTGAATTTTTTTTTTGATATTTTCTTATTTATTCATGAATTCAAATGGCATCTTTGTTTTCCTTCAAAGTATAACGACTAACCAATATAAAAAAAATTTAAGTATGTATATTATCTATTTATTTCGACCTTATTATTATTCCTTTTTTACGAATTTTTACGTACGTCACTGAACACTAAATACAATACACACATTTTTATATACATATGTGTCTTTAAAAATCACATGAATCTTATGTATGCATATTGCACCTTAATTAAAAAGTTATATGCATATAGCTACAGGTTCCATCTGTATGTACATGTATGTAAATACATTTTACTCTCTTAACTTACATAATTAAATTCCATAATTTAGATTTAAATATACATTTGTAGGTAGGTACCTTGAATCATCCATTTGACAATTCATTATAATAAGAATCAAGGTAATCTTACCTACATAGGCTTTAAACCTACATAGGATAAGTACACCTAAATAACTAAACCTCAATGGTTAGCTACATTAAAGTTGTTAGCTACAAGAGCAAGTTCGTGCGATTCAGTAGTGCATTTTATTTTGTATTATTTCTAGGATGCTAATGAAAGATTTAATGGAGGAAATGAAGTGTTTGGTTTTATCTACATAAATCTGTTTGTGGCCAAAGTTTTATCTTCGCTAAAATGAGGTGAGTATGAGTTACTACTTCTTTCCTTAGACTGCTTTTATACCAGAGCGATGTTTAATCCATGTTTCTGTTTTAGACTCCTTTCGATTGCAAATAAGTATGGTTAGGTTGGGTTATAGTGGCTGTTAGCTGTTAAAAATAACTAACACACTTAGTCCAAAAAGAAAGGACCATTCTGGGGTTGGGCTTTTTGCCCACAAAAGGAACTTAAAACCATTTTGAGCTTCTTATGAAGCGGATGAGAGAATTAATGTCTAAGTGTGGTAGTTCATTAATGTCACTGAAGAAGAAGTCTTCGTCTGTTAGACAGTGTTTTCTTCAAACATAATCCGCACTCTTTACTCCAATTAATCACATCCACAATCTAAATGATAAGCAACAATAAAGCTGTTTTTGCTTTTTTGCTCAATCATCCCAGATGACAAGTTATTATCATTTCACTTTGTAAAAGGTGTCAATTTCGTTTATAAATTGTTCGAAAGTAATTTTAAGAATTAAATATCATGGTGGAAATCTTGTAAATATTCCGGAAAATAATGTTTTTAACGACTTGCTTCGTTGACGACTTGTAATTATCAAATCACGTAAGCTGCATTTTCCCATTTCTCTATATGACCACACATACGTATTTTCTGATAAACAAATTATTATAACCCAAACCTTTTTTTCTCCAAGAATATTTTGTAATTAGTGAAATAGGTACAATGAAGGAACGTATATCTTTTATATCCAGCCAACAAATCTATCACTTTAAAGGATTTTGTTCATAAACAAAACTTCCCGCTCCACATACCCTATCAACAGATACATTAACAAAATAACAAAATGTTTTTATTTTTTCTCACTTTCAATCAGTTTCTAACTCCTGACAGCATGAGGTAAAAGATACTTTACAATCCTAAGAATTTCTAATTCCCGAGATACTTTAGTTCTCCAGTTCGACTTTTAAAGAAACATTATTAAAAAGGAACAAATTTAATCAGCTCTTCTCTATTATATAGCCTCCTAGCATTGCACATAGAAGAAAGTTTTTTTTTTTTACTCAGGTACATACGAATCCCCCAGTAGGTATCTGGAATTGAAGAATAAAAAATCTGTAAATATTCCATGGACTTGTTGATAGAAATCTAATTAATTTTACTTTTTCATCATCGAATTCAATTTTCCCTGCTGAGGCAGAACTTCTCTGACGAACACAATTCCTCCCACTTCAACAATCAGTATAGGTTAATTCGAGACTTGGGTTGCTACCCCGCGGACAATGTTTATAACAAAAAAAAAACAAACAAAAATCCATAAACGAAAGATAATTTCGAACTTTCTTTGTTTGCAGGTCGAACCATAGCATGCGTGTATCTGACGCCTGTCTGTCTGCCACAATCAGATTGCAGATTGCTTCCATGAGTTAATCGAAAAAAACAGGCCTCATGTTGATTCAAGAATAAAGTAACGTGTAAAGAATTTATTTATTTTTTGCTAAACTGTTCTCATACTCACGTGCTGTGCCGCACACCAGAAATTATATAACTCAAATGCGTCGCACAAACTAGTTTGATATTGTTTTTTCGGTAATATGCCCACATGTTTTTTTAAATTTTTTTAAGACGAAAAATAACGGTACCTGCCACACATATTTTTCTGGCCAAAACGAAATAATGGGTTATCCATTTTACGGTTTCAAAAGTAAACGAAAATAAAACACATATAAAATATTTTTTTTTATGATATTTCTTTTTTATTATAAAGTTTGAACGTTGGCATTATGTGTGAAACACTACATCATTTAAATGACCACCACGCGAACTGCTGCAAGCATCGATTCTTTTGAGGTAATTTTATAATTACTTGACGAATATTGGTTTTCAAGTGCTCAAGAGTTAAAGGTTTATCTGCATAAACACGGTATTTCGCGTAGCCCCACAAAAAAAGTCCAGCGGTGTCAAATCGCATGATCTTGGTGGCAAGTTAATATCGCCACGACGAGAAATTACGCGTCCAGGAAATGTCTCTTGCAATAAAGCCATATTCGGTAGAGTTGTGTGACATGTGGCATCGTCTTGTTGAAACCACATATTCTCCAAGTAGTATTCTTCAATAGGAGGCAAAAAAAGTCGGTTATCATATGACCATAACGCTGCGAATTGACAGTGACAGTCGTTCCATCGTCGTTTTCGAAGAAGTAAGGTCCCATCACACCTCCGGACTAAAGAGCGCCCCAAACAGTGACTTTTTGTGGATGTAATGACCTCTCTTCAATTACTTGAGGATTCTAAGAACCACAAATACGACAATTTTGTTTATTAACATACCCACCGAGTGAGAAATGTGCTTCTTCGCTGAAGAAAATTTTGTTCGAAAAATCGCCGTCCACCGCCTGTTGTTCAAGCACCCATTCGACGTATCTACGACGTTGTGAATGGTCAGCTGGCTTCAGTTATTGTGTGAGCTGGACTTTATATGGATGCAGGTGTAGATCCAAATGCAAAATACGCCATAATGTGCCGTAAGACAGTCCTAATTCCTGAGAACGACGAGGAATCGATACATTCCGGTCTTCGGCAACACTTTCAGTAGCGATATTTTTAGTGGTACGAGCGGAACGATGATGCACCAGGCCTTACGATATCTGCAACCAATCCAGTCTCTTCAAATTTCTTCACAATTTTGCCAATTGCTTGCGTAGTTCGACGATTATGTAAACCATAATCTCCTCTTAAAGCACGATATGTGGCTGTGGTAGAATCACCATTTTTGTAGTAGGTTTTAACAATTTTTATGCGTTGTGCGATAGTTAAGCGATCCACTTTCGTAAATGCCAGACTTTCAACTGAAAAAAAAATTGGTTTAACAACTTACTTTGACATATGTCGCATTCCAGCCCTATACTTTTGAAACCGCAAAATGGATGACCCTTTATCTTATTTTATTCAAAAATGAATAATAATCGCACGTACTTGTTCGATCACATCGTATGCACAAGATTCTTATTAGAAACGGCTAAATATATTTTTAAAGTCGTTATTTTTACTATTTTTTTATATACGAAAAATTTGGTATGTCAATTTTATGAATTGATAAATTATATATAAGCTTACAAATATAATCTCGAAAAAAGTCATCGGTTTTAGAAATTTCTGAAAATTATTTTATTTCAAAAATCCAAAAATATGTTTTAAAAAAAATGTTTGTATGCAGTATTATTTATAATTTCAGGACCTCTAATATAAAAATTTTACTCGAAATAACTCGAGCCGTTTATGAGCAAGTCCAAAATAAAAAAAAAAAAGGTTGTATTGGCAGGTACCGCGAATAAAAAAATATGTAAAAAAAACACTGAATTTTTTTTATCAAAATCGTCAGAGTCGTTTTCGATATAATTAAGATGGTAAAAAAATTTGTATGGAAGTTACCGTTAGTTTAAGGGGCTAAAAGTACGATTCAAAAATCTATTTAAGATAATCACCTAAAACGCTTAAAGTTTGAAAAAGTTTGAAGAAAATCGCTTCAGCCGCTTAGACAGATAGACAGAGAGACAGTCAAACGGAATTGCGGGAAACACTATTTCGGTGTTATCTATCATCGTAATGTCTGTATGTCTGTAGGTCGATCTACAGCCTAAGCATCTGAAACAATTTTCTGCAAACTTGGTACTTCAGCGTCTTGAGTGATTGATTCTTTTTTTAATATTTTTTTACCCTAAAAATGCCGGTAGGTGACAAACAAATTTTCGTCGAAAAAAAGTTTTGAGATAACAATCAAACATAAAATTCCGATGATAGCGAAGACGAAAAACGATGATCTATGATCTAATTTTTTTAGCTCAAAAATTAATGGTAACTGCCATATAACCGTTTCGTTAAGCCTAATTTTCTCGGAAACGGCTCTATCGATTTTGATTTTAAAAAAATCAGTGCAGCTTTTTAGGTACGACCGATCAAATGATTGAAAAAAAATTTAAATGCCTAAAAACGGTACTTTCCATAGGACCGTTTTTTTATTTCGACCATCTCATAAATGGCTTAACCGATTCTTTCGAAATTTCACACATATAAAGGTTTAGGTTGCCTAATTTATACTACGTACCAATATTTTTAATTAATGTTTTTTTGTATTTTTAAAAGTATTTAAACAAAATTAAAAATTTATATTTGAAAACTGCTCAATAATTTTTTTTTTCAAAAATAATAGTTATATGTATTTGCTGAATACCTATGAATTGGCGTTAGTGAATTTTTCTTAAAATTTTTTTCAAAAAGTTTAAATAAAAAACTTTTTTTCTCCACAGATTTTTAAAATTTTTTCTCATAAATTCAAATTTATACAAGAAATAAATGGCGTACTTTTTTGAGCTCAAGTTATTTTAAGAATTTATTTCAGAATTTTTAATAATTTTTTCTTTGATTTAATTTTTTTTTAAGTTTACATTATTAAATATTTATTAGATTGTATACAAATTTTTTTTAGAAAAAAAATAAAGAAACTTTGTATATATAAAAAAATAAAGTAAAAAACGACTTTAAAAATATTTTTAGATTTTTAACAGAAATCTTTTGCATCCGATGTGATCGAACATAAGTGCAAGTTCGTGCGATCCAGCCGTGCATCTTATTTTTTCGGTTTTTGAAAATTTTAAATTTCTTCTTCATTTCGGCGCTATTGTGATCTCAAAAGGATCACAACTTTCGTACTTATCTGCTTCACGCTAGTGATCCGCTCGTGGGGTACGCCGCATTGACCTCAGAATGAGTTTGAATTCTTGCAAGTCTGAGGCCAACCAAATGCTGATGTCGTTGCATTTGCTTGTACCAGGAGTGTTTTGGTCTGCAATCGTGTTGGAACTTTGTAATATATTGTCTTCTTGGGTTTTCCGGATTTCTCCTTCAAACATGACAATACCAACTGTGTCGGTCGTGATCTATTTTTTGCAAGATGATATTTTTGACGTGAAGTCTTCCACTGATCTTCTAATTCTAATTCGATCAAGCTATGTTACTCTTGCTGTCATACGAAGCATCTTCATATCAGCTGCCGTCAACTTACTCTCATACTTTTAGTGCTGGATGCACAACCGCAATGTAGAGTCTTCCCTTCAGATTAGACATCAGGAGCAGATGAATTGGCTACTTCATCTAACCTACGCTTATTCGATGATTGATGTCATTAACACAAGTTAAATTAATATTGATCATTGATCCCAGATATTTAAACTTTTCGCAACGGGGAAGCACATATCCGTTAAAATAAATGTCTGGAATAGGTCCGAGTCAGAAAATCGGCAGTACAATTACTCAAGTGCTGGTTGCAGGGATGTAGGATCCTCACTTAAGATGGCTCCATCGTCAGCAAAACATAATTGATGTATAGTGTTCGGTACTCTACCTTTCGAGCAGGTTGTCATTAACTGTAATAAAAAGTAGACGATTCAAGACGCTTCCTTGGTATACACCTATGTGGCTGGGAATTCTTCGGTGACTCCAGCTGGACATGTAACCGTTGAAGAAAAAAAATCATTCAGAAACGATTCCAAAAAATCCCCGAAGCAAACCTTGATTTCGATTTTGGTTTTTGCTGAGGAATAAGGTCCCCGGCGATCCCGAGCAGCAGCCAGCTTGGAGATCGATTACGTTAACCTTAATTGGTACACTGGTATGCCCTTTAAGTCGGACTTTTGGGGTTATGAAACTATAAGATTTTCGCTCTGATTAGCCATGGGCAGGTATTGGATTCCTAAACGCTTTTACATTGTTACTGTTCCTGAGTAAGTTTTGGTCTGCACTAGTTTTCCTTCAAATAGCCTTGGGCAGGAACTAGATTCCAAACCGCCTTTCCCCTCTTACTGCTCCTAAGTAAGTTTTGGGCCACCCGAATTTCCTTTGGAATAGATTAGGGCAGAAATTAGATTCTTATCCGATTTTCCCCTCTTGCTCCTTCTGAGTAAGCTGTCGGCGTTAATTTAAACTTATATTAGCCATTCCCTGTCTGCTCCTTCTGAGCAGTAAAGTGACCACTTACCTAGGTACATGAAAATATCATAAGCAATAAAAGATAATTGAACCGAGTTCTAACCTTCTCAAACCAGAGTTTTATTTTGCTTTCTTCTGAATGCCCTGGACACCCACGTGATTACCTCAGCCTTTGGGATAAAAAACAGCACTATATATATGATGTTTCACACTGAAATTTACTAAACCTTAGTTAATAAACTATAACTTTTTTCATTAAGTGATCGGGAAGAGCTTCCATGCACAATTATCTTTAAATGACATAATATCTGTCATAATTAGGGGAGAATTTTGATTTTTTGGTATCGAATTAACACCTTAAAAGCAACTTTTATATCCAAAAATTTGAATGTGATGATATATTTGTCCTAGCCATGCAAAATCACCGAAAGGCCTTGAATTTGTTAAGCAAACTTATTCAAATTAAAAAAAAAAGAATTAAGCTCAGAACTTGCCTTTTCCAAGATGGCTTCTCTTTTTGATGCGAATTTGGGAAATTAGGTATTTTCTGGCATACATTTCGAAATACTTGTACACTTGTTTGAAATTTAAAGTTTTGGACACATAGCCTGTTAGAATTGAAAGTGCCCCGCCCATTGACAAAAAAATCGACATGCAGCGCAAAAGGATAAAATAAATTTATTTTGTTTTTCGCTTTAAAATGTTACCTGTATTTTTTATCTGTACCTATTATCAACAACCTATTATCAATGGTCCACTAGAAGCAAAATCCATGTATCTTCACAAATTATATTATTTCGGACTCACTTTTAGTGTCTATCCACCGTATCCTGATATAGCTACCCATATTGATTAAAGTTTCAAATCAATAACTAACCATGTGTGATATTCCTGTATCTTTCAAAACCATTATAAATAAGCTTTTTATAGCAACTATATGTTCAGGTGTTTGGAACCTATTCCAATTCCACAATATTAATCGATTTTTTAGCCTCATCTAAGCCCTGTACGTGTATGTACTGTAGGACAAAAAAAAAACTAACAGTGTGCTGTAAAAACCATTAAAACATAGTGTTATTGTCAAATGTGTTCTGTTTCGGAATAATTGATTGTGATGGCGAATTGAATGTAGGTGTGCTACTTGGCAAAATAGGTATACCTACTTTAATATCCATTAGCATGCTATTTTGTATGAAAGTAATTTTAATAAAAACCTATCATTAATGTTTTTTTTTTTTTATAAGTATATTCATTGGTAGTCGGTACTCGGTACGTATGTTTAATAAAAAATAGCGTACATTCACGCAACTATCAAAAGTATAAAGATAATATTTATGTATTCATTTTTATAAAACCAAAAATAGATGCATGAATTACAGATCGATTTAATCGGAAGAACGTGCAATTACATTTGCCATTTTCTAAAACGAACAAATTTATTAAATATATTTTTTAAAATTTTTATTATTACATATTATATACTTTCTTCTTAAATTGTACATAATTTTAACATACACAAAAATCTAAAAAAAAATAGGTAACAAATTTGAATTTTCACGTGGAGATTTTGAAGAGTTAACTAAAACAAGGTTAATTATTTTATATAAAGTGACTTACTTCTATACGAAATATTTAATTTTTTTATTTGACAAAATCTTAAATTTAAAAGTAAAGTGAAAAATTCACAGACTTTTTTTGGAAAACACTTCCATGTTTTATGAAGACTTTATTGGACAATGGCATGCAGCTCTCAACGGACCCATTCTCGTAGTAGCTTACTCACTATGGGGTTAACGCAACCACCATTTTAAGACTCGAGGAGATTCGGGAAAATGATTAGTGATTACTTAAACACTAGAAAACAATTTAATTCTTTTTTATGTACAAACATTATATCAGCATTATATCAGGTTTATTAACTGAGGACGATTTTCGTAGGAGGGTGAATAAGACTTAATAGGGGTCTTCCCAACCAAGCCCGTGTAAAGCAAACCTGATGAATCTATGCTGAAAAGCCTCGATAAGTTGAATATAGACATGATGGTAATGTGACCATTCCGGGGAGGCATATTCAAGAAGTTGCTCAACAAAGGTAATATAAAGAGAATTATTGACGTAGGGATTTGAGAATTCTCTTGACCAAGGTTTAATTAACTTAAAAGTAAAATTTGCTCTTTTAATGATGCTGTTTATTATATGTGATGTAAGTTGAGCTGATTGTCTAATAATAACACTTGGGTCACAAACGGAGGTGACTATAACCATCCGGTTTTTTTCTTTTAGAATTGATAAATTGAGAAAAAGTGTGTCAGGTCAGATTGAGTTTGAATTAATTGTCTGTAGTAGAGCGATTCACCCAAATTTGAAAACCTATCTTGAACGAAACATATGTTAGAAAGTTTTGATTTGACTTTGACCAAAGACATTATTTCCAAAGCCTAATTCTTTTGTTTCGAAGTAAATGAAGTTCTTTCTATCAGGAGAGTGAATATGTAAAATTTTCCGAGCTGAGAAATTATTTGGCGGAGTTTTGGTTAGACCAAGTGATAATACATTCGGTATCACATCACTTGGAGCTCAATGGATCCGTTTCGCTCACAAAATCACAAGAGAGAGAAGATGTAAGCAAGGGAAGGAAAGGAGTAAGTGAAACTTAGTAGTGCCTTCCTGGAACCAACATCAATTCAGTATGAATTGCAGGAGATTCTTTATCGTCACTGAAGGGGCCCAGGTCGTTTCGATTTCTTCTTAGAATGAGCCGACATACATTGATTCCTCAAAACCCCATCACAGATGCCTGTTGCCGACCATCTCAGCTTTGAGAAACCACTGGTGGATTATGTTATTTTGTAGCTCCAGTAGTACAAGTAATGCGGATTCGGATTGCTTCCGATCAAGAGATGATCCATTTTCGCCCAATTTATCAGCCTTATCATTTTCATATACAACACGGTTACACGGTGTCCTGGGAACCATCGAAGTTAACTGAACATCGATGTATCGATGTTATTTGGAGCCATATTTTAACATCGATATTTTTTTTGTTACAAAACAATTTTTAAAATTACCTTCTTTTGCACGCGGAGTTTGTGGTGCTTGGCTTATGATTACAACCGAAAACTTACTTTAGCATTTACCGCGCTCATTCATTCTTCCCCAAGATAACAACTATAACTCAAAATCCGGTAGAAATATGGAATGAAATGAAAAACGTGTTTCCAGGACTTTATAAACAGGCTACCCATTGCCCATTATGCCTGCGTCAGTTCCAAGTGAAACACTGTGTTCTAAAGCTGGAGCAACTTTTACGTAACAACGAAACCGTTGGACAGGGAAACGATATTGTCCAAGTTGCTATTTTTAAATTCTGTTTTGAACAAAAAATAAAGTTATACATATTTCCTTATTTCTAAATGACTGCTTATTTCTTTTCGTTTTGAGGCGTGTTCACTGATGAAAATTGAGCACATAGATTATTCTCTGAACTTGTTCCAAACAAAGCGAGCTCTGAACACTGATATGTTCTTTACACACACTTGAACCTCACAAATCAGAATACATTTTCATTTTAGCCATAAAAAAAATATATATAACACAAAACTACCCTTTTTTGTATGCAGATACACACCAGATACAGAAATTCAACAAGCTATCAACTTATTTCGCCATTTTAATTGTATCTGATTATTTTTCTTTTCACATTTTCCTTCTTAACACACATGTCATATGGTGTATTCAGCAATTTACTCACATGCTCGATTATGTCTGAGCACATCGAGTGCTATTTTCAAATGTTCAGAGCGAAAAAAGAAACACACATTTGGAACTCTGAATGCTCTGAGTTAAAAAGATACACAAGCAAATATTTTTTGCAACTTAGATTCTGCTCTGAACTAAAAAGGAAAAATGCCTTTAGCCGTTTTTTATTGTCGCCAATAACCCCTATGGTTCACATTGAAAATAAAACGATCTGGGTTATGTACTTAAGTGTACCCTCTGTTCGCCGAATTTAATACCTACTAATACATATTTGGAAACCCAGATAGATTAGGGCACAATTGATCTCAAGTTGGCAGTGCAACAACCCCATAGTAATAATATTCAAGCCCAGATAGTTTTTGTAATACATGTTAAAAAATAGCCCAGACCCTGGCCCATAGATAAAAAACGCAGCTTTTATTAGAACTAAGGTACTTTCTAAGAAAAAATAAAGAAAAGAGAAATGAAAAGTGCTTTATTTTTGGTTTTTTAATAGCACCGATGTTTCGAAACTAAAGGAAGGTCCCCCAGTTTTGACTTTTTGACACATGAGGAAATGAAAGTATCTTAAAGGCTTTGATAGAGTTAACCATTCTATTTTACATCATTAACTTGGAAATAATTTTTCTTCTTATTTCTTTTTCAAAAACTGTTATTGGAAAATCATAAAAGTGCTGTCTGGTGTTCCAATGTCTTACAATGCTGGTTTACAATGTTTTGAATTTAGTTTATATATGTATACTATCCGTGATCTAGTATTTGCAAATTATTTTCACACATTCTCAAAAACCCAAATGTATACTTAGACCTTCCTTCAAAATAGTATATTGATTTAGTTTCTGAACGGTGTATTCTTCACTGCATTGGACCTAACACAAGAGCAATGAGCTATTCTCGGAAGCATTTTATTACTTTTTCTTTTAGAAAATTTGTTGGAAAATTTTAAAACATTCAACGATTAAAATTCAAAATTCTACTTTTTGTATAAACCGATTATCAAAATATTTAATTTGTGTTAACTCAGGGTGAATTTTATAACTTGAATAAAAATGAATAATTATGAAAAGTATAAAGATTAATATGTTATTATAGACCAATGATGCATGGTCATTTGGTGGACGAGAAAAAGAAGCATATAATTCAGGATTATGTCACGATAACGCAGTATCTTATAATATGTATGTATGTATATATAAATATTGCTTAAAACTTTTGAAAAAAATAATCTTACAAGATTTCGAACAGATTTCCGGCCGATTAGATATACATATTTCGAGAAATATCAAAACAATATCACGAAATCCGATTATGACATCGTAAATCATAAAAGATTTCAAGTGAAATTGAATTTTATTTATATAAATATAATGTAGATGTCGATACAATTTGATGACATTTAAGAATCTGTTGTGTGTATAATGAATGGTGTCAGGGATCCAAATGTTAACCAAATCTCCCATTGAATTTCAAACAAAACAAAACAAAAACCCTTGTGACACTAACCCGATGTAAATCACGGCTTAAGACCTAATAACACGCAGAAGGTAAACAAAGGCATTTAAATTCGTTTCACACACACTAAGAAAATATTTTGTATTATCTACTTGTTAAAAATCTGATTTTTTCCCATCGCCTAACTATACTTTAATCTTTTTTTATTATTTTTCTGTCAGATTCCAAATCAAAAGTCAAAGATAAAAAATCAAACAATAAACGGATTTTCCGGAATAAACGCAGAGAATTTGCACCGCAAAGGAAATTCCCTAAATAGAATTTCTTTTAAAATTTACATAAAACCACACAGAGCTGATGCTGGTGCTGCTGCTGCATTCAGCTCGCTGACGCTGTGTGTTGCATTTTGTTAAAAATCACTCTCCTCTTATAGGGATTTAGATAATGTATACAGTGATGTGCAAAGAGCAGGTAACCATAATTATTAACTGGTTGCATTCATTTTTACTTGCGATAATAGGTACTATAAGGCAAGTTATGATTCGTCGAAAAAAAATTTGAGATAACAATCAAACATGACATTCCGATGACAGCGAAGACGAAAAAATATGGTCTAGAAATTTTTTTTAGCTCAAAAAATAATGGTAACTGTCATATAACCATTTCGTTAAAGCCAATTTTTCTCGGAAATGGCTCTAACGATTTTCATTTAAGAAAAATCAGTGCAGCTTTTTAGGTACGACCGATCATGATTGAAAAAAAATTGTTTAAATGTCTAAAAACGGTACTTTCCATAGGACCGTTTTTTTTTTTGCTTTCAACTATCTCATAACGGGTTCAACCGATTCTTTCGAAATTTCACGTATATATAGGTTTAAGTTGCCCAAATTATACCGCGTACCAATATTTTTAATTAATATTTTTTTGTATTTTTAAAATCGTTTTTAAGAAAAAAATTTTAAAAATTTATTATTCGAAAACTGCGGGGTGGCCGTGGCGCGATAGTTGTATGCTCGCCTGTCAACCTCGTGGTTGCAGGTTCGATTCCTGCCGTTGTCTATGTCTTCTTATATTCCATTAAAACCAATTCTCAAAATTGTCATAAAATAAGTTGCTGCTTTGCTCATTACATGCTGTTTAGGCATAACACTAACAACATGTGATTGAGTAAACTAGCATACCCATAAGATATGACAACGAAATAAATAAAATAATGCGAATTATAAGGGAAATAAATAAATAAGACACGGTAATTCTCTCCGCATTAGTTCAGCCGCCATCCCAGGAGATAAATCTGAGAGAACAACCAGCTCTAGTCTCAGAACATCGAGCCACACATCTTTCCTATCCTTCCTTCTCTTCTTCCACCGGATGACCGCGCTGTGTTAAGAAAAACATATAAAAGGTATTCATAATCCCTTGAGCGCGTGCAAAAGTTATCAAAAAAAAAAAAATGTTATTTTAATTTATTTGTATTTTCTGAATATCTATGAATTGGCGTTTTTGATTTTTTTTTAAATATCTTCAAAAAGTTAAAAAAAAAACTTTTTTTCTCAAAAACCGCTCCACAGATTTAAAATTTTTTTTTCGTAAATTCAAATCTATGTAAGAAATAAAATGACGTACTTTTTTTTTAGATCAAATTAGTTTAAGTATTTATTTCAGAATTTTGAATTATTTTTTCTTTAATTAATCAGATTTAATCTTTTGTTTTAAAGTTTACATTATTAAATAATTAATATTTTCATACCAATTTATTTTAGAACAAAATTTTAAAAAAATTGTATATGTATACACAAAATTAAGTTAAAAATGACTTTAAAAATATAGTTAGATTTTTAATAGAAATCTTTTACATACGTTGTGATCGAACACAAGAGCAAGTTCGTGCGATCCAGTCGTGTATTTTATTTTTTTTAAGATCGTTGGAACCGTTCTTGAGAAAAATTAGATTTTGGATTTCAGAAAAAAAAAATGGGAGCTACAGTTATTTGTCGTCTTAAAAAAGTGAAAAATGCTTGAAGTAAATCCACCGAACCGTTTACTCTGCAGACTCGAGGACAGACAGACATACAGACGGAATTGGCAGACCCACCTTTTCGGTGTTCTCTATGATCGTGCTTAATGTCATGCTTTATTGTTAGAAAAAAAAAATGTTTACGATTACATAACTTGCCCTTATGAAATAACAATAAATTCAATTAAGACATTTACATTTAACAAAAAGGTTCAATTGTTTCATTAGCAGCTATGCATTGCACGAAATAATTTCATCTAAACATTTGCAATTTACTATTTTGGTGACTTAGTTTTCTTCAACTTACGATTTGATATTACGTCACGCCACTGTAAGGGCGGAAATTGAAAACTCAAAAATACGCCACGTAGATACATGCCCTAAGAAAGATTATCTGTCAAATAAAGCTAATTTAATGGAAATAGAAAGAATTTCTTTCTGTTTTATTTTAATTTAAAATTATCTGCTTTTAAAAAAACACATTTTTTACGCATCTGCCTGACTCAGTATTTAAACACTATATTTTCTTAAGTTACGCGTCATAAAGGAATATTGTCTTGATTTCTGATGAACAAAGTTCTAAGACTCAGTTTTCTTTTATAAATCATTTTAATTTTGACCAAGGAATTTAAGTGCAGTTTGACATTTGGATACTCCTCGCGGAACCAACTACACTATTGATCAGTGTTCAAATGTTTGTTGCACAGCACTGTGCAGTGTGCAATATATGGTGCAGTGGTGGTGACGGCGGCGCCGCGCATATTTATCTGCTTTAGCTAAGGATATTCAAAGCGATATCTAATTTATCAAAATGCCACATTCTCTTGTAACGTACTATAACTCCAAGTACGAACCTACATATTTGTGAAACAAATCAGAAATGTTTAATGTTCAAATGTTTTTTTTTTTGTTATATTCACGCACGCACATTATTAGGAGACATCGGTTCTTGATGTACGATTTTTAATTGGACAAAACAAATAAGCAATTTCAAATGAGAAATGATATTTTTAGTACTAAACTATCAAAGTATAGAGACTGGGAGGCAAGTGAAGTGCTCAAACAGGGAAAAAATATCAAGAACGACCTCATACAATCAATCTTATGTCTTAAATTCTAGATATTCGATAATCAATAAAGTAAAGATTCCAAGAATTTCAGCCATAAGATTTATATTATTAATAATAAAGTAAAGGTACGTTTTACCCTTGCTTTTTTTTGTATGGTCTTACCGTAAATTCGATCGACCGAATTTACTATTTGGAAAGTTCGACCGCTTACAGAATTCAGCTAAAAAAAAAGAAATTTTGTGGAAAATTTTCATAAAATATGCATGTCAAAAAAAAAAATAAAATGCACGACTGGGTTGCACGAACTTGTTCTTGTAGCTAACAACTTTAATGTAGCTAACCATTGAGGTTTAGTTATTTAGGTGTACTTATCCTATGCAGGCTTAAAGCCTATGTAGGTAAGATTACCTTGATTCTTATTATAATGAATTGTCGAATGGATGATTCAAGGTACCTACCTACAAATGTATATTTAAATCTAAGTTATGGAATTTAATTATGTAAGTTAAGAGAGTAAAATGTATATACATATAAGATTCATGTGATTTTTAAAGACACATATGTATATATAAATGTGTGTATTGTATTTAGTATTCAGTGACGTATGCAAAACTTCGTAAAAAAGAAATAATAATAAGGTCGAAATAAATAAATAGATAATACACATACTTAAATGTTTTTATATTGGTTAGTCGTTATAGTTTGAGGGAAAACAAAGATACCATTTGAATTCATGGATAAATAAGAATATATAAAAAAAAATTCAAAAATCATTTGAGCGGTTTTTTTAATTAATTAATTTTGTATGTATAAAATTTTAAAAACAATTTAAAAAAAAAATGTCAAACGCCATTTTGAAGATATTATTAATATACATATAAAATTCAGTTTAAAAAAAAATGCTGTAACTGGTTTATGAAAAATCGACTTTTCAAAAAAAAAAAAATATTTATTTTTTAAAAATCGACAAACTGTTTTTTTGAATTTTTTCGTACGCAGTTTTATTAACAATTTCAGGGAGCATTTTTATAAAAAAAATTATTTTAATCGGTTCATCCAATATTGAGAAAATCGAAAATATGAAAAGTGGTTCTATGGGAAGTACCGTTAATAAGTACGCAAAAAAAAATATTTTTATACTTGAAAGTGAACTGTACTAATTTAAGAACACACAATTTTTTTATAAAAATTCTTGGAGCCGTTTTCGAGAAATAAATTTTTTTCTTCACGGTTTTATAACATTTGTATGGGAGGTACCGTTGTTTTTATTAATAACATAGTTTTTTAACTATTCAAGATAATGTCGAAAACCACCAAATACGAATTTTTGATAAAAATCTGTTGAGTCGTTTTCGAAATTTTGAGTTTTCAAAAAAAAAAATTTCGAAAAATTTTGGTATACAATAGTGTTTAAACTTTCTAGGAGCTTCTGCGTAAAAAAATTTAAAAAAATCAAATTAACCGTTTCCGAGAAAATCGAAAACCAAAGAAATGGTTGTACTAGAGGTACCAAAAATAACTATTTTTTTCCAAAAAAAAAAATATCAAAAAGGTACCCTTTCCCTTCATTAATGAACTGATTTTTTTTATAAAAATCGTTGGAGCCGTTTATTGAGAAAAATAAGATTTTTAATTTGGCCAAAAAAAAATGTATGGGGGCTACTGTTATTTGCCGTCTTAAAAAAATGAAAATAAACGTGTGGGCATATTACGGAAAAAAATAATATGTACCAAGTTTGAAGCAAATCCAGCGATCCGTTTAGGCTGCAGACTCTTGGACAGACAGACGAAATTGCTGGTATCACTTTTTTGATGTTCTCTATGATCGTAAAGTCATGTTTGATTGTTACAAATACATTTTGTATTACGAATACATAACTTGCCTTTAGTACCTATAATCGCAAGTAAAAATGGTAGGTAACACTTAAATGTTTTGTTATTTTTTTTTTCAACCATATAGGTGTAAATAATTAACTTTTTTTGCAAATTGTCATTGTCAATAAACCTGCAATTGCAAATATTTTATTTATAAAATATTTGCCTTTGTTTATAATATTAAAAAAAAAAATTGCAAAATAAATAGGTATAGCGTTAACTTGTTTTCTTCAGCTGTTCGAGAAGAAGAAAGCAATTTTTGTCCAGTTTCCTTATTCCGAGTATATCTACCAAAATAGGCACGTGTTTCATTTTTACTTGCAATCTCGAGCTCGAGATTTTAATCAAACTTGACATTATGATGATAGAGAACACGAAAAATGTGGGTCCCATAATTCTGTATATCTATCTGCTAGTCTCTACAACGACCTAGATTAAGTTAGACATATAAACGAACCTCTATACGGAGAACACACTAATTTGGCGAACATTCATTTCGTGCTGATTCGTCAAAGTGTTAATATGTGCGATAAAGAAGTGCTCTTATAGTGATTTCCTTATGTAAAAGAAAGCAACATATGCTCTTATATTCGATCACACCGTATGCCGAAGATTATTAGTAGAAACGGCTAAATATATTTTAAAATCGTTGTTTGCTAATTTTTGTATATATATGTACAAAATTTCTTTTTTTTTTCTAAAAAAAATTTGTACCTATATAAGCTTAAAAATATAATTTCGATAAAAAGTCGTCATCAGTTTTCGAAATATTGAATTTTCAAAAAAAAAATGTTTTTTTTCTTAAAAAATTACAAACAAAAATATTTTTAAAAAATTTTGGTATGCAGTGTTATTGAGAATTGGAAGGACGTGTTTAATATAAATTCGAAAATAAAAAAAATGGTTGTACGGCAGGTACCTATCGTAGATGACAAAATGTGTAAGTACCTATACACATTTTTAACCAAAATGTAGACTTAACTTATAAATTATTAAGTTATTAGTACACATATTTTATTATCAAAATTATTAAAGCTATTTTCGATATACAGTAGAATATCAGAAAGATGAACAGATATAAAACAGGCCACATTCATCTTTTCGAATCGTTCATCTTTCTAAGCATAACATTTTAGTTAGAGAAGAAGAACATATATCCACACATTAAACAGTTAAAACACGCCCAAAAATACTAAATAGGTACCGTAACTTAAATATAACAAGTCGAACTTGAGGTAATGAAATAGGAAAAAATAAAATTGGAAATCGAGTGTTCATCTTTTCAAGTAGGTACCCAAATTTCAACCCTTTCATCTTTGGTGGAAGAAAACGTTCATCTTTCCGAACTGTTCATCTTATAGAACTGTTCATCTTATAGAACCGTTCAATGTTTCCGAGATTCTATTGTAATTAAGATGGTAAGCAAAATTGTGTGGCAAGTACCTACCGTTATTTTTGGGGGTGAAAAATTTATTTGAGACAATCACATAAAATTCTTAAGTCCCAAGTTTTATGAAAATCGCTTCAGCAATTTAGGCCCTAGATCGTTATACAGACAGATGGAATTGCGGGACCCACTTTTTGGTGTTCTCTATCGTGTTTCTTTTTAAAATCTACCTATTAGGTATATCGCAAGTAAAAATTATAGACAGGGAATCAATAGACCCAATAAAAAAAATAGCTTTTCGTTCAAAAGAACATAATATGTAGACATTTCAAGCAATATTTATCCTGCTTTACAACTCATGTTTTATTTGAATTAAATTTCTTTAAGGAAACACATTCGATTTTTATTATTAACCAGTTGCAACATGCATACATTGAAAAGCCGATACACCCAAAAAGATTCACTGTTTGGTGCGGATTTTGGTCCAGAGGCATAATTCGAAAATGAGCAAAGAGTGGCCATTACAGTCAATGGCGATCGTTATCGGGCCATGTTGAACGAATTTTTGTTCACAAAAATTGAAGAGGAGGATATTGGCAATATTTGGTTTCAACAGGACGACGCTACGTGCCACACAGCCGAAACTACACTCGATGTTTTGCGCCCATTTTCAAAAAAAAAAAAATTATTTGGCGGACCCTAATACAAAATTGAGTTAAAAATGACTTTAAAAATATATTTAGATTTTTAATAGAAATCTTTTGCATACGATGTGATCGAACATAAAGTACGTTCGTGCGTTCCTGTCGTGCACTTTATTTTTCTATCGAAAAAGCACATTTCAAACCAAAGCGAAAACTTGCGCCAAACATGCATTCTTTACAAGAAAACCAGTAGCTACAATGGAATGAAATTTTGCACCGTGGAAGAAAAAATGGTTAGCCTTTTGAAAAATATATTTTTTTCCGGGAGGTTAAACTTGCACTTTACAACGAAGTGGCCGACTACTAGAGGTGGCCGACCTCACATGCCATCACCCTATAGGTAGGTACCTAACTCTAGGAATAAAATTAATAAAGTGAAAAACAATTATGTATGTTTCATTTTATTTTTGCCGAGCAACATGAGCCATCTATGTGTTTTAATTTTTCTTGTAGCTGCGTAAGTAGGTACCAGCTCTTTGTTAACACGCAGGTTGATTTTAAGGTTTAAAAAAATCTACTTCTCCTTACGTCGTCATTAAAAACTACCTTCTTACATCATCTACCTATCTGCTTCACTTATTTTTATAAGACACGAAGATAACAAATTGGGTTCCTAATTCCCTAAGTTAAATCGCAGTGTTAACTATGGTAAAGTATTTCGAATTTCAATTCATTTGCAGACATTTTTGCTACCATCGGCAACACACATTCGTATCAAATATCTGCAAAGTATTACACTCTTTTAAAATTTTGAAATTTCTCTTAAATAATTCATTCTTGTTCATTTTCAACACAAGTTTTTCGGTATGCGACAGCAGCAAGTAGGTACAACGTACAAGCTATCAACACCAAGTAGTAAGTGCTACGTAGTGCTGCGCACAACAGCGAATCATCTCGCCTACTTTATCACAACAATCGAAAATGTGTACCTCCTGTATGTTCTCTTCGAGGTCACTATAACACTACTTCGCTCTCACTTTTCCCGTTTTCTGTAATAAAATTTTTGTATCCCCCAGAAATAACTGTGTGTACATTATAACTGGGTCTCATTGGTTGCAGGGTTGGCAGCAAGCACCTATCGAACATACAGTAGCTCTACCACACAAAATCCAAATCCAGCTCGTGTTCGTGTGTCGTGTCGTCTGTAATGAAGCATGAACCAACGAAAGCGAAAAATCAACCCCGACATCATCGACGAGAACGACAACGACACACAAACAGCCACCAACCTTTGGATAACGGAAATCGAACGTTCAAACAGTCACAGTGGAACTCTTGCCGAAGTAACGTCGTGTAGTGGTACCGTTATTGAAATTGTTGGCTCACAGAACAAGGCAAAGCAAAGGAAAAACTCGGTTTTGCCACAATACGGTATATATCTCCGCATCCTTTCCACAAAAACTGACAACCACCACCGTTAAATAACTTATCTCATACAAACTCAATCCCTAAGCTCATGTTCATTGTATCTGTGTAATAAGAGACACACTTTGGATGTTTATGTTTTGTATCGGATGAATTATTCATTCCTCCGGAATTCATAATAAGTAAAAGTTCGGATAGATTCGTTGTGATCGTTCGTTGGTCGTTCGCTCGCTCGCTCGCCTGGTGTCGGTCGGACAAAGCGATACGCGCCGCGCGGTCATACATTCTTAAAAACTTACACACACACATGCAAATGCATACTTCGAACATCACCCGCCCCCTTGGGCTAGTACACCACCTTTGGCAAAGGTAGAAAGCATTATCCCGTTAGGTACCTGTAATCAAATGTGAAAACAAGCAAACAAAAGAAAGGAATCATTTCCAAGGACTTTCGCTCCTTCTTGTATCTTAAGGATTAAATTGTCTGCGAAGCTCAGTCGAATTGTTAGCAATTTGTTGCAAACTTTACGACTTTCACAAGGAGTTAGCTTCACAAATTTGTTTGTGTGTGTTTTTTGTGTTATGGTTAGGATGCCAGTTTGTTTGTATGTTCGAGCAGGAAAAATGGCCCATCGAGCCGGAGTTTCCCTTTAGTCGAAATTACATTCGTTTCGTTTTGATATAAAATCAAAAATTTATTGTGAACAAGTTTGTGTGTTCCAACAAAAAAAAAAAGGGCAAGTCATTATTATCAATTTATAATGAAATGAAATATTAAGATGCCCAAGTGGTGGTGAATAGAATAAGATAGAAGATACTTAAAAAGATACAAAAAAAATTATAAAACAAAAAAAATTGTTTGTTCGTTCGATATTGGATTAAACTTTTGGATATACTTTTTTATGCCCTGGGGATTTATTGAGCAGCTTATAACGAACGTTTTAAGACTTGTAAGTGATGTTTTTTTATATGTAGATATATGTATAATTTTTTTTTCATTATTATTGCCATCGTTTGCTATAAAAATGCTCTTATGAATGACCTTGAACCCGATGGCACGTATTGAAAAATAGAAAAACTCTCTCTTAATGGAAGCACTCGTATCTTTTAGTTCAAGTGCAGCTTCTTTTCATATCTAATGTGTATCTTTTGAATTATCTTTACAAACAAATTTTCCTTTGCCGTTGGAATATATAACCCAAATCTATCTATACTTTGTGACATGGAATAGGTATTTGTGTCTGTGCAGCCCCAAAAAATACCAAATGAGGGGGACGAATGGAGTTGGGTTTTGCTTTTGCTTTTGTTGGATAAACGACGATAAAAAGGGGAGTTAAAGTCACATTATTTCTTGTATCAGAGTCGTCAGAGAGAAGAAGGTTCCATTCGTTTGGTGAGCCAACATACCGTTGCCATTGCCACTTGTTACGCACCATGCAAAAGAAAAAGCAGTCCTTTTTTGTAGAGAGTTGAAAGGATCCCATATATTGCTGTTGTTAAGGGTTGTACTGTGGAATGGTGATGAGGTGGATTTCAAAAGACCAGTGAAGGTGATAAGTAAAATATGGGACTGGCTTTCAAATTTGAGTTTAATGGATGTAGGGGATTTTGTTATTAGGGAAAATGGTTGGGTGATTTTTGAAGAAGCCCAAAATGTAAGAGAGAGGTTTTCGTTTTATTTTTCATATATTTCTCGTGTGAGTTTTTGGGGTTTTGCAATAATAATTATTAATTCAAAGTGTTGCTTGGCTTTTTGAAGTATGGTATGTTACATATATGTTGATGAGAGAGAGAGAGAGCAAAGAAAGGGTCTTCTTACAGAAATCTACATAAATGGAAGTAGGTATTAATAAATTGGATAAATTCCCTATTTTCAAGAGAAGGTTATTTGATACTTCTATTACCGTTTAGGGTTCTATTGGTTGATTTTACCCACATACTTACACATCCTTTTTGATGAAATAAACGATGTACCTAACTACATATCTAGACAGAGTTAGTGTTTATGTGTTTGTGTACCTATATGTGGGTGGTTTTCTATGATTAACTTGATGTTCTTTTTCGTACAAGATAGGTATAGTAGGTACACTTTTATGGAAAGCCGATTAAGTTGGGTTCTTGGTAGGCCGAACGTATGGGACGTGTTATGTTTGTGTCTACTTAATTTAATGATAAAATCGGCCCTGGCATGGGAAATCGATTCGAGCTTAAGGAAAAATCAACTGGTGAAATAAAAAAAAAATAGGAAGAATTGTAGGTACCTATAGGGTGGGTATATAGATACCTACCTATTGGATTAGATTTGTTGATACAAATTGGATTCGTTTTTCTTTTTAGATCAAACAAACTTTATATTAATTATTAAGAAAATTCAATTAAAAATTGAAATGTAAACAATCTTTTTACTCATACGTATTAAATTTCTTGCAAAAATGATAAACATTTATACAGTTCGGAAAAATGAGAGTCGAATCCAATTATGTTTCCCTGTATATCTAGACAGATATCCATTGTGTTCGTTCCACACTATTTTTCATTACTTTTCTTAAAATTTCAGATCCCAGCGCCCTCACTTCTTGAATATTGGCCTTAAACTGTTGCATGGTTCTTGGCTAATAAGCATACACCTTCCTTACTTTTTAGGTAGCTCCAAATACAAACGAATGCAGTGGCCAGTTCAAATCAGATAAACGTAATATTATCCTATCACCAAAAATTTCCCGAAGTATACCCATAGTTGGGTGAGCTGTCGTTCCCTCTTGTTTTGGCTTTAGTTTTATTTAATTAGCCGTGAACATTTCTTTTGCATCAATAGAAAAGAAATTGTTAAGTAGATGGGTTTGTTCGTAGACTATGGTCAAAGTCGCCTTTTACACAGAGTAGTTTTTTTAATTGAATTAAAAATTTCCTCTACCATTCACACGAGGAAACAAAATTGCTGGACATTTTTTTGTTTCCTTTTAATGTTACATTTCCCCTTTCTATTTCATATACCTAGGTATTTACTTATTTTCTGAGTAGATATTCAATTTACAAAATTATTTTGTACGGCTGTTTTGCTTTAAATTCGATATTCACTCAGCGCATTCATTTAAAATAAGCGGAGTAAGGAACAATGCTAACTTAATTTTACCATTTTTATGCACATGTCTAGAAAATAAAATGCACGACTGGATCGCACGTACTTGCTCTTATGTTCGATCACATCCTTAGCACAAGATTCTTAGTAGAAATAGCTTAATATGTTTTAAACTGTTTTACTTAAATTTTTATACTTATACATATTTTATCGAAATTTGTTGAGTTCTTTATGAGAAATTCTAAAATCAAAAAAATGGTTGTATAGCAGGTACAGTTAATAACAGAATTTTCAACCAAGACTATAATAGTGCACACACTTATTTTTCATAAAAATAGGTAGCGCAGTTTTCGAGATAATTAAGATAGTAGAAAAAGTTTTAGGCCTAAAAAAACGATTCAAAATCTATTTTAGACAGTCACATGAAACCCTTAAATACCAAGTTTGAAGAAAATCGGTTCAGCCTTTAGGCTTTAGTTGCACAGACAGATAGCCAGACAGACAGACAGACGGAATTGCGGAACCCACTTTTTTGGTGTTCTCTATCATCGTAATGTCAAGTTTGATTAAAATCTAGAGCTCGATTTTTTTTCTAAATGTAAAACTTGCCATCCTATAGTAGAACCGATACATACATATATCGCAAGTAAACACAATGGGAACACAAAAATGTATGCCCAGTCCATGTAGTGAAGCCACGTCCATAAGCAACGGAGGTGACATGGTTAAGGCACCTTTGCGAGAGGAAACAGAATATAAAATTAAACAGTGAATAAAAAGGAGAACTTGCCCTCTTATAGTTATAATGGGTTATCCATTTTGTGGTTTCAAAAATAAACGTAAATAAAACACATAATACAAATATTTTTTTTATGATAAAGTTTGAACGTTGACATTATGTGTGAAACACTACAAAATTTAAATGACTACCACGAGAATTGTTGCAAGCATCGATTCTTTTGAGGTAATTTTCGATCACTTTTTAACACATATTGGGCGGTATCTCAGCCATAACTTGACGAATGTTGGTTTTCAAGTGCTCAAGAGTTAAAAGTTTATCTGCATAAACACGGTCTTTCGTGTAACCTCACAAAAAAAGTCCAGCGGTGTCAAATCGCATGATCTTGGTGGCCAGTTGATATCGCCACGACGAAAAATTACGCGGCCGGGAAATGTCTCTTGCAATAAAGCCATATTCGCTCGATTTGTGTGGCATGTGGCACCGTCGTGTTGAAACCACATATTTTCCAAGTCGTATTCTTCAATAGCAGGCAAAAAAAAGTCGGTTATCATATGACCATAACGCTCCGAATTGACGGTGACAGTCGTTCCATCGTCGTTTTCGAAGAAGTAAGGTGCAATCACACCTCCGGACCAAAGAGCGCCCCAAACAGTGACTTTTTGTGAATGTAATGAACTCTCTTCAATTACTTGAGGATTCTCAGAACCCCAAATATGACAATTTTTTTAACATACCCACCGAGTGAGAAATAAGCTTCGTCGCTGAAGAAAAGTTTGTTCGAAAAATCGAAGTCCTTGGCCTGTTGTTCAAGCACCCATTCGACGTATCTACGATGTTGTGAATGGTCAGCTGGCTTCAGTTGTTGTGTGAGCTGGACTTTATATGGATCTAGGTGTAGGTGTGATTATGGTTTATATAATCGTCCAGCTACGCAAAATTGTGAAGAAATTTGAAGAGACTGGATTGGTTACAGATATTGTAAGGCTTGTGCATCATCGTTTCGCCGTTTCGCTCGTACCACTAAAAATATCGCAGCTGTAACTGAACGTGTTGCCAAAGACCCGATTATGTCGATTCTTTGTCGTTCTCAGGAATTAGGACTGTCTTACGGCACATTATGGCGTATTTTGCTTTTGCATCGACACCTACATCCATATAAAGTCCAACTCACACAACAACTGAAGCCAGCTGATCATTCACAACGTCGTAGATACGTCGAATGGGTGCTTGAACAACAGGCGGTGGACGTCGATTTTTCGAACAAAATTTTCTTTAGCGACGAAGCACATTTCTCATGGGTATGTAATTAACAAAATTCTCGTATTTGGGGTTCTGAGAATCCTCAAGGAATTGTAATTGAAGAGAGGTCATTACATCCACAAAAAGTCACTGTTTGGGGCGCTCTTTGGTCCGGAGGTGTGATTGGACCTTACTTCTTCGAAAACGACGATGGAACGACTGTCACCGTCAATTCGGAGCGTTATGGTCATATGATAACCGACTTTTTTTTGCCTGCTATTGAAGAATACGACTTGGAAAATATGTGGTTTCAACACGACGGTGCCACATGCCACACAAATCGAGCGAATATGGCTTTATTGCAAGAGACATTTCCCGGCCGCGTAATTTTTCGTCGTGGCGATATCAACTGACCACCAAGATCATGCGATTTGACACAGCTGGACTTTTTTTGTGGGGCTACGTGAAATACCGTATTTATACAGATAAGCCTTTATCCCTTGAGCACTTGAAAACCAACATTCGTCAAGTGATTGCTGAGATACCGTGGTCGAAAATTACCTCAAGACAATCGATGCTTGCAACAATTCGCTTGGTGGTCATTTAAATGATGTAGTGTTTCACACATAATTCAAACTTTATAATAAAAATAAATATCATGAAAAAAAATATTTTATATGTGTTTTATTTACGTTTACTTTTGAAACCGCAAAATGGATAACCCATTATGAAATAACTCACTAAAAAGTGATGAAATAAATCCCAAATTATGGAAGTTTATTTTACATAAGAAAACAATTTCCTAAAAAATTTTCAGGACTTATTTCTATATCAGATATCAACTGACTTGTCTTTATTAATTCTCCATAAACTCATTGAATTCGTTAAATTATTATTTATTTATGGTATTTTGATTGGATCAATAATTGATTAAGAATTTCTGCGTTGTCATACTTACTACTCAGAATATTATATACACTTCGTACCGATATCTGTGAAGTATTCAAACAAAAGATGTAAGTCGATTTAATATCAAAAACCTTACTTTGCTACATGTGTAGAATTGCAAGAACTATTCTACTAAAATTACTTTTTTGTGTACCTATCTACCAGAGTAACACCATAATAAGTCTCATATTGTACAGTCTCAAAAAAAAAAACGTTTACTACAATCTTGTTCACCACGATAAGTAAAAGGTAGAAAAGGTAAGATGACAAACACTACCTATCCCACATTGTCGACATTGACTTAATATCCACTTAATATCCAAATTGCTATAAAATTTTATAAATTATGTCGTTATGTAAAAAATTTTAATTTGCATCTTTCTTGTACATACAACATATACATATACATACATTCTCAATATCTTTATTTGTGCCCGACCAATTCAACAAAAAACTAGAAAATTATTCCATTTCATAATTTATGTGTGCGTCCTTTCAAAGATGTAATTTATTATATGCGCCAATAAAAACGTCCTGCTTTTCATAGTCTAGCCAAAGGTAAGTTATTGTATGGAGACAATATATTGGCAACATACCTACAAAAAAAATAACTGCTGATGTGAAACAGATTTATGTGTCTTTTGTCGAAGAAATATGGCTATATGCCAAACTCTCCATACAAGTACCTGATTTGATATGCTTTTTTGACTTGAAGGATATTTTTTTTTTTAAATCTAATCTTGTCTGGTCAATATCGTGTATACAGGAATTAATTGAGCTTTAATTCTTAAACTGGAGGTTAGCGAAAAAGTCAAAAAAAAAATTATTATTTGTAAATATATTGCAACTGAATGAAGGAGAAAGCGTTAGTGGACAAAAAAATAAGTAAACAACATTGCAAATTGCAAATGTTTAAGTCCTGAAAATGTGTGTTTGAGTGAGCTTATGCGAACAGTATTGGATGCACATCGAGCAATTAAAGCCTAAGCGGATGGTCCCATTTAAATTTTGCAAACTATTTTTTTTTTTAAACTTAAGATTAATAGGTATAATATTGATCTTTGTTTGATGCATATGCACTGGTCATGGTCAACTCTGAGTGTAATGGTCACACACTGGAACGCATTTCACTCAATTATTTTTAATTTGGAAAAAAAATCCAATGAAGTTTTAATTTCCATACGTTAAATTTCCAATACCTGCAGCACAAACAAGAAACACTTGATCAACGCTATACAATACATACCTACCTTAGTTAAAGCAACACCGGCTATTGTATGGATAAGGTTATACAGAACTGCTGGACCCCTTTGACGTCTTCTAACACGTTGAATTCTTATTTAGGTTTCAATTTTTTTGTGAATCGATTACTTCAACCTCCACAAAGCACAGTGTTAACACAACAGCACATGAGTTGCTTTTACCGATTGCGTACTGTACTTAAATCTTCTTTTGTCGACAGCACTGGTACAAAGCAGAGCAGTCATGTGTATAGTGTATGTATCTACAAAACATTCTCCTCGTATGCCAAACTCTTATTTGACAGACGACAAATTAATGTCGCGAACTGTTAACAGAGATTCTTTATTTTTGATTTTTTTTAGTAATTTATTTCCAGTTTTTTTAAATTTAGTTTGATTAGATCTAGAGCTTACAGTTAAAAGTTTATTATCTTAAGTTCTTCAGTTTTTATAAGAGTTTTTATTGTTTAAACTTCAAAATACAATTTGAGTATTTTTTTGGAAGGAATAGATACCGAACGTCTTAACAACGTCAATCCATTAACTGTCGAATTCCATACAATGTCATAATAAAAAAACAAATTGGAGAAACTGGTTTCAGGAACAGCTTAATGCCCCGCTTTATGAGGCTGAAAACCCGTTCCTAACGAAAACAATTTTAATTCTTTAGCATTAAATGTTTTCATATATGATACTTGAAATATTATAAATACGCCGATGCTTCTCGTCTGGCCACGATGGGATTCCTCCTATTGTCCTTAAAAAATGTCTCTTAAAACTAGCCCAACCTCTAACAGCTCTCTTCCAACTATCTATCTCATATGCCGTCTTTCCAAAATAATGGAAGAACTCTTTCATTATCCCCGTTCATAAAAAACGATGAAAAAATAATGTTTCTAACTATCGACCTATTGCCAAACTCTCTTGCATACTTAAACTTTTCGAGAGTTTAATACATGACACCTTGCTCCCTCATTGCAAGCAACTCTTTTCTCCGAAACAACATGGCTTTCTTAAAGGAAGGTCTACGATCACTAACCTTACTGAGTTTGTTTCTAATTCCCATTTGTGCTTTAGAAGATGGTCATGAAGTTATGATGCAATTTCACCATTATTCTTTTCAAACTTTAAGTATACGGGTTCCCTCCCCTGTTTATATCTTGGATCCAGTCCTATCTAAGCGATCGTCAATACACAATTATTTTTAGATCATGCACTTCAAACCCTATTAGTTCAACATCAGGCGTACCGCAAGGAAGTCACTTAGGACCCTTATTTTTCCTGTTAACAATTAATGATGTGGAACTTATTCTCTCAGGATCTGACCTTGAGATTTACGCAGATGATATGCGGATATCAAAACACATTTTATGCATCACAGATGCTCATTTGTTACAAAAAGATTTAAACTGCTTCTTTATTTGCTGTCAACATAACTTCCTCGAGCTTAACGTAAGTAAATGTCAAGCAATTACCTATTCCCAAAAACGCCCGCCCTTGTCGCAACGACAATATTTTATAAATGATCAACCAATTCCGATGGTCACCTCCATTTGTGATCAGGTGTAATTTGTGACAACCAACATAAATGAACAGCGTCATTAATAGAGCAAATTCTACTCTTGGGTTCATTAAACGCTGGTCAAGAGAATTCTCAAATATCTACGTCACAAAATCCCTTTATATTGCCTTTGTTAGGCCTCTTCTTGAATATGCCTCCCCCGTCTGGTCACCTTACCATCATGTCCATATTCAACGTATTTAGGTTGTTCAACGTAGATTCATCAGGTTTGCTTTACGCGGGCTTGGATGGGAAGACCCAATTAACTTACCTCCTTACGAAAATCGTTTTAAGTTAATAAACATACAAACCTAATTTTGTCCAAAGATATTTCTTAGACTAAAATCCGCAGCGTGGAAAAATATTTTAGTCTTTCGTGAGCGCCTATCTAACACCTCTACCATCCAAGGCTCATAGATGTTCAACAGAGTCCTTGGAATTTTTAACGTTCCCGCATGTTGGGGGCAACCACAGCTACCACGATGCTCCCACTAGGTGGCCTACCTCTCAGACAGGCCGGCGTCAAGACGTCTGGTGCCTACTAACACCAGAAAAACGAACATGACCCGGGGGCTCCTGTCTATAGTGGTACCAGAATATAGCTTCCGGTGGAGCTTCGCAACGGTAAAGGTCACTTCCGGTATTTTGATAGAAATTTTGACAGTTATGTAGTCGAGCGAATCCATAATATTCGAGAACTAAATGCAATCTGGAGCCCAATTCCGCAAGCGTGAATGCTTTTCCGTGCAAACAAATTATTCACCCTCAAAATATCCGTGAATAAATTTGCCTATCTGTGTACACGTTATCTGTCAAAAAATATGCATCGCACCCTTGCTGAATCGGAAAAATGCATGTGTACACAATTTTCTGTGTCACAGAGAAAACTCACGCTTGCGAAATAAGGCCCATGGTTTATAATTATTTTGAGTGAATAAACGATCATTACCTTAATTTTTTTATTTTTAAGCAATTTGTATTATCTAACAAAATGTTTAGTTCAATTAAATCTTTTATACTGAAATAAACTGCTATAGGAAAACATTGATATGTTATGTTTTTGTATTTTTAATCTTTCAACGCTTAGCTTAACTCCTATACTCAACTTGACCTACAAAGGAAATACTCATACCACACATTCCTCAAGGAGGAGGAGGGTGAATTGTCTATCAATATGTATTGATACTGCTGTGTTATTGAAAAAGACTAAATTAGTTTGGGTCGGAATTTTGTGGCAAAAAAGGGCACAGCTTTATAAGGTTTCGGTAAAGCCGTATCGAAGCTAAAATTACTTACAGAAGCCTAATCGGAGCCGGAATGTTAGTTGCTATATGTCATCCCAAACCATTTTAATTCCTATTTGTGTCTAAATAATTTATTATTCTATGATATACAGAGTTGATTATTGTACAATCCTACAGTACTCCCCGGATATAACTGCTCTCGTTTTTAAGCACGGAAAGTCAAAAGTTACATATTAGTAGTTATGCGTTTTATTAAACGTGTTGAAAAATAGAGGTCGTTAAACGTTGGGTAAATATGCGACAGGCATTTAACGTGGTTAATTTTCATGTGAAACAACTAGACCACAAAATGATTTCTCATTTTAACAAGTGGTGCAGAAAATCTTGAGGAGGGGGGGGGGGGGGGATTACTGAAATGCCATGTCTATCAATTTTATAATTTTAGTTAAAAGTTGATAAAAAAAATCAAATACATATGTATATAATTTAATTTGGATTTTCATACTGCATTGTTGCCATTAAGGGATCAGAAATATGGACAGTATTCCCCGCTTAGTTGCACTAATCACTTTGTCATATTTGTCGGTTAATTATCTGGGTGGTTCAATTAAAGAAGTCCATCTTAATTAACCAATCTGTTCAATTAAGCGTTATCAGTTTAGTTGCACGAGTCGGTCAATTTAAATATAAATTATTCATCAAAAATATTCCCTTAAAAAAAATTGCAGCAAAAACACATACATACTTATACAAGATAGCCCATTAATGAAGGTAACTCATACTTCGTCGTTTTTTCGAGTTTGTTGCTGATACAAATGAAAGCGGGTATCGCGTTGCTGTCAATTTTAGTGTTTCGCAGTTACTACTTTACTTTGGAGCTTGTAATAAGCGCAGTAAATATGTTTCTCGTTTTTTAGGTGTATTTTTTTTAAGATTAATTATCAAACGAGTAATTAAATTAAGCGGGGTTCATTCAATTAACCAAATACAAGAATTTTGTGAACACAATTTTTGCTTGCGAAGTTTTCGATTCGTAAAAAATATCGAACTCGAGATTTTGATGAAACTTGACATTAATAAGTTAATAGCAAAGACGGAAAAAGTGGGTTTTATAATGCTGTCTCTGTCTGTCTGTCTGCGAGACTACAGCCTAAACGGTTGGATTGATTTTCTGCAAATTTGTTACATATTGTTTTTTCGAATATACCCTCACCTTTTTCACATTCTTAAAGACCAAACATGTCACACATAACAGTATTTTTCTCAAAAACGACAAGAATTTTTATTTAAATAAAAATCGATTTTTTTGGTAATTTTTATTTGAATATGGTCATTTTTGGTTGGTATCTCTAGGAGAACCATTTTTATGGTCTTCAATTTTCTAGAAAACTGTTCATTTGATTTTTTTTTTAATTTTTAATTGAAAATCTTCTAAAAAGTCTTATAAGCATAAAGTCAATATTTCGAAAACAACTCCATCGATTTGTGAGAAAAATTTCGTATTTAGTAGTTTTTTGAAATTATCTTGAATACTTACAAAAACTATTTTCCATAAACTAAAAATAACGGCACTTCCCACACAAATGTTTAAAAACCGTTAAGAAAAATGTTGTTTTTTTTCAAAAACGGCTCCAAGAATTTTGACAAAAAATGTGTGTGTCCCTTTACTTTACATATTTTCGACTTTCTCACTATTGGATGAACCGATTAAAATTATTTTTCTTTTATTTCGATTTTTAAAAATAACACATTTTTTTGAAAACCTGAATTTTCAAAAACAAGTCACTGATTTTTTTAGACTATAATTTAATGCTACAAAAAATTACTTCAAATTTCTTTCTAAGATATTTTGCAAAATCTTATACGTATACAAAATTAGTTTCTTCAAAAACCGCTCAACGATTTTTGAAGTTTTGTTTTGATTTTTCATATTTCTCCAAGAATTCAAATGATATCTTTTTTTCATTTTACGCTTTTTTCTAAGGTAGGCACTTAACTTTTCCTTGAATCATCCATTCTGTAGTTCATTACTTATAGTAAGAACCAAAGGTAATCTAATATATCGGCTTTAAACCAGCCTAGGATAACTGGACCTACCTACCTACTAACAGCGTCAATGCTTAGCTACATTAAAGTTGTTAGCTATAAGAGCAAATCCGTACGATGCAGTCGTACATTTTTTTTTCACACTATCAGAATTGGTCGAAGAGAGCTTATAGCAAGCCCGTCTTGCGACCAATGGTTTTCCAACACAGAAAACTGTGTTATACCACCGGCTCATCATTTAGTGCAGTGTTAGGTGTTAATAGGCAAACTATATTACAAATAACACTTACACAAGTACAAAATGAAAATTTAAACAAATAATATTTCGTCAATACAAAACAAGAACATAATATCAAACAAACAACGTTTAGGAGCGTTGAACATTGGTTTTGAGTAGATTTTTTAATTTTATTTTACTGATATTGAAATCCAGAATGTTTGAATTTGTCAAGGGCTCATATATCCCATAGTTTGGCATATGTGTTGGGACTTTAATCAAGTCGAGTCCGCGAAGATTATAACCTCCAACCCGATAAATAAAAAAAAACTGAACCTAGTAGGTCTGGTGCATCTGTGACGCCAGTTATTATTTGGTGGAAGAATACCAAATCATTGTTAGTTTTTCTCTGTGCAAGTGTTTGCATTTCAAGAATAGATAAACGTTGGTCATAAGGGAGGGCATCAGAAGGATCACTCCACTGAAGCCCTTTCAATGCGAAACGAGTAAAGCTCCTTTGAACAGATTCTAATCTCTCAATATGAATATCACAAAAAGGAGTCCAAATCTGCGATGCATACTAAAGATGAGGACGAGCCAAGCAGTTGTAAACGGTGATTTTTTAAGAGCTTGGTTTTTGAAAATTCAAAAAAACACAGAAACTTGTAAAAAGTGAATGAAATTTTTGTTTGGATCGATAAATCAATTTCTGGCATTTACTTTTTAAAAATAATTTCACTTAAATGTTGCCCGCGGCTACGCTTCAGGTGGTCCATTCTGAAGGTCCAATTTTGGCAAACTTTTTCACACATTTCGGCCGGAATCTCACCAATGACGCGTTCAATGTTGGCTTCCAAGGCAGCAATCGTGTTTGGCTTGTCCCCATAGACAATAGACTTAACATAGCCCCACAAAAAATAGTCTAACGGGGTCAAATCACATGATCTTGGTGGCCAATTGACTGCGCCAAAACGTGAGTTCAACTGCTCACCAAATTCGCCTCTCAATTGATGCATGGTTTCGCGTGCAGTGTGGCATGTGGCACCGTCCTGTTGGAACTACATGTCGACCGAGTTCAATTCTTGCATTTTCGGCAAAAAAAAATCTGTTATCATCGAACGGTACCTTTCTCCATTGACCGTAACCCTGCGGCCTTCATCGTCGAAGAAGTACGGCCCAATGATGCAGCCTGCCCATAAACCGCACCAAACAGTGCATTTTTCGGGATGCATTGGTAGCTGCTGAATTGCCTCTGGCTGCTCTTCACTCCAAATACGGCAATTCTGCTTATTCACGTATCCATTAAGCCAAAAATGAGCCTCGTCGCTGAAGACAATTTTGCGATAAAAAAACGGATCCTCATCCAACTTTTCTAAGGCCCATTCACCGAAAATTCTACGTTATGGTAGGTCGCCTGGCTTCAATTCTTGCACCAGCTGTATTTTGTATGGCTTTAAACCAAGATCTTTGCGTAAAATCTTCCAGGTGGTCGAATTACACAAACCCAATTGCTGCGATCGGCGCCGAATGGACATATCGCGATCTTCAGCAACACTGGCGAATGCAGCAGCAATATTCTTTTCGGTACGCACTCTACGGATACGATTTGGTGGATTAATGTCCAATAAAGTGAAACTGGTGCGAAATTTGGTCACAATGAGCTGAATAGCCTGCTCGGTGGGTCGATTATGACGACCATAAAACGGACGTAGCTTGCGAAACACATTTTTCACAGAGCACGAATTTTGATAATAAATTTCAATAATTTGCAAACGTTGTTCAGGCGTAAGTCTATTCATGATGAAATGACAAACAATACTGAATCGAAATGTCGTGGAATTTGTCATGTGTGATCTGTCAAAAATATAAACGTCAAAAACAAAGTAGCAAAAAAATCACCCTATATATGGAAACAATGTTGGCCTAGTTTGCGGAGCTCGAAACAATACACAAAAATAAGCAGTCACGCATTAAATCCATTGTACCATTGTCAACCTACATATATGTGTTGTATAGTAATAGTTTTCTGTTATCAATACATAATTTAAAATTTAATAATATAATTGCCAAATTCTCATTTAGAAATGGCAATAAATTCAAAACAAAAGACAATTAATCAGCACGCACATTAGCTCTAGTTGCTGCTGTCAAAAATAATAATTGAAATATACAAAGTGCAGTTAATCATGCCTAATTTATGTGTCAAACGCCTATACATCATAAATTTCAAACCCCATTATTTAGCACAAAAAGGTACAAGCCCCAGCGACAATAACTTGCCATATGCTTGCTTATGTTTAACCAAATCTGATTGTAATAATTCGCCTTGGCTGGCTTGTAAAATCATTTATAAAGAAATTCTTAATATTTATGACTTTAACGCTGTTATCTTAACATTTACCTTTTACAACAACAAAAAAAAGTCTTAGGTAAACAATTTGGAAGTGAAATAATTAACAATATGAATAATTAATAAATTGATTAGTGAATGAATTTCCAATTAATCCAAGTTAAAGTCCCCACTCCCTGCTCAAACACAAAACCATATTGCATATTGTTTAAAATTGCAATTGATTTAAACATAACCCTGCCTCTAAATGCATATCAATATCGAGGTTCGAGGCTTTCAACACAATTAAGACTACTCGTATAATAGAACACACGTTTTCCTACATAACCAATATAATATTTAAAAAAAAAACACATACTCACACATATATCATCTACCACTGATTGTTCGTGTTGAAAAATTTATTCAAAAATAAAACAATTAAATTTATTAAAAAAAAAAGCTCGGTAGATATACAAACTATCAATTTTGGGAGTGGAGTATATTTGATTTATATTATGAGAGATTGAATTTATGTGGAAAAGCAATGAGTATAGTTAAATTTTTTTAAATTCAAATAACGAATAAAAGAGATCATGTTAATATTTGTGTAATTTTTTTTTTTAATTAAAGTTTTCGTTAGAGCGAGCAAATCTCTGTGTTTGCGGTGGAACCCTTATTTGCAAAATAGTTTTAATCAATAAATATTTTCGTTTTATGCGTTTATTTATGTGAGTTGGATGTTCGTTTAAATATTGAACTTATTCCGGCAAAAATACAAAACTCGATTTAATTAAGATAATGTATTTAGAGAGGAAACATTAAGTTTGTTATGGATTATGTGGAAGATTATTGAGTTCATTAACATAAGCTCCTGCGGCAAAAGTAAACAAATGATATACAAGTTAAGCTCTTAAAGTGTTTATCGGCGCGGCCGGCGTTCACGGACACGAAATAACGACTTAAAATATTCAAATTCGGATAAAAGTTTCATGACAAATCAGATATAAAAAATGTTGTTTTCTCAACAATATGACATAACATTATTAAAAATTGAACACTACTTCATGGATTGAACTAACTCTTATATGTATCTCATGGATACGAGTATAATAATACAGAGCATTATAGATATGCGGAAATGTTATTTTTTTTAAAAAAAGTACGGAGAAACAAAACTGAAGGCCAATTGTATAAATATTTAAACCGTGGTTCAGGCTCGGTTCAATATATTTACACCCATCGATTTCGATTCGACGGATTAGGTGAGGTGCAATCAGGGTTCAAACACGTTATTTAGTAGGACGAGACTAGAGAAAAGCTAATTTATAAGTTAAAAAAGTGGAGTGCGGTAGGTGAGCTACTAATTTCCGGAAGTCCCTACAACTACAGACGTGTCCATGTCCCGAATCAAATATAAACAAAATGTACGACTGGATCGCATGTTAGCGTAAGCACAAGATATTACGTAGAAACGGCTAAATATAGAGTCCGCCAAATAACTTTTATTTTTCTTTGAAAATGGGCGCAAAACATCGAGTGTAGCTTCGGCTGTGGGTCACGTAGCGCCGTCCTGTTGAAACCAAATATTGCGAATATCCTCCTCTTCAATGTTTGTGAACAAAAATTCGTTCAACATAGCCCGATAACGATCGCCATTGACTGTAACGGCCACTCCTTGCTCATTTTCGAATTATGCCTCTGGACCAAAATCCGCACCAAACAGTGACTCGTTTTGGGTGTATCGGCTTTTCAATGTATGCGTGCGGGTTTTCTGTGCCCCAAATGCGACAATTTTGCTTGTTTACATACCCGCCAAGATCAAAATGATGATCATCTGAAAAGATGATTTTTTTGGCAAAATCGGCATCTTCTCTAAGTCGATCGCAGGCCCACTTAGCGAGCGTTGTTCAAGCGTATACACAGGTCGCAGGTTCGATTCCTGCCGTTGTCTATGTCATTTTTATATTCCATTAAATACCTATTCTAAAAATTGTCATAAAATGAATCGCTGGTTTACTCATTACATGCTGTTCAGGCATAACACTAACAATATGTGATTGAGTTAACTACTCATTAGTATGTCAACGAGATAAATAAAATAATGCGAATTATAAGAGACATAAATAAATAAGACACGGTAATTTTCTCCGCATTAGTTCAGCCGCCATCCCTGGAGATAAAATATGAGACAACAACCACCGTCTTAATACATCGCGCCACACATCTTTCATATACTCTTTCTCTTCTTTCACCGGATGCCGCGCTGTGTTGAAAATATATAAAGGGTATTCATAATCCCTTGATCGCGTGCAAAATTAGCGGAAGGATAAAACTAATTATCTGTCAAATCAGGCATGAGCTAAGTGTTACCATTCACGAAGTAAGCACTAGTTGAAAAAAAAATCGTTAGATGGCGGACCCGTTATGTTTAAAAAGTCGTTTTTTAATTAATTTTTCATACAAAAAATTTCTTTAATTTTTTTCTAAAAAAAATTAGTATATATAATATTAAGTATTTAATAATACTAATTCGAAATTTTGAGTTTTCAAAAAAAAAAAATTTGTATACCTACACTATCATTTAGAATTTGAAGGACATCCTGTATAAAAATTTTGATTGAAATCCATTGAGCCATTCATTAGATAGTCGAAAATTGATAAAACCGTTATATGGCAGGCACCGTTATTTACATATCAAATAAAATTTTTTATTGACTAAAATGTAGATTATATTATAGATGGTGCCTTAATTTTTTTTTTATTAAAATGGTTAGAGCTGTTTTCGAGATAATTGCGATTTACCATTTTTGCCCCAAAAATTTGTATGTCAGGTAGCGTTATTTTAGAAGATTAAACAAAAATATTTACAAAAGAATAGAGCCAGGCACCTAAAACGCATAAGTACCAAGTTTGAAAGAAATTGCTTCAGCCGTTTAGGCTATAGAGCGACCTACAGTCAGACAGACGGAATTGCGGGGACCACTTATTTGGTGGTCTACATCGTCGTAATGTTATGTTCCATTAAAATCTCGAGTTCGATTTTTTTCCAAATGCTAAACTTGGCCTATAAGTAGTAAAAAAATGAATCCCTTTCGACTCAAATGAGTCACAGTGTTAACACTGTTGAACGCCCATCCATGGTTAAACTTCATTTAATCTTTAAAAATCGAATATTTTCAAATCTTGCACCGAGGGTAAACACCTTAGTAAGGTACACAAATAATTTTAAATTTAAGCAAGCAAATATTGCTTAAATCCCTTGGTTTAAAAGAGTCAGCAGTGGAATGCGAAAATGCGATATAGTTGCTTGTCATTTCCTTTATATTCGTTTTGAGGACAGCTGTCTCTGTTCAGTCTATTAGGAAATTTATAGGAAACAATCATAAAATCGGTAGAATCAGTATGTTTCATTTTGACTAACGTACTATGTCCAGAAATAATGAAATTACAAAAATATGCACAATGCGTCAAGTATATAGATTCCTTCCCTGTAGCCGCACTTTATACGAAAACGGAATGATCTAACCGGCCTAATTTCACATTTGCGATATTCCAACATTTAAAACCAATGTGCGGTCCCTCCTATCTAAAACTATGCCATTTTCCTAATCGATCGTATTGTGCATAATATTTTTTTTTGTTTTTTTTTTTTAATTTCTAAAAATGTTGATAACTTGGATGGCATCAGAATCGCAATTGTTTTAATCATCAAGCTTGGACAACATTCAACAAAATAACCCCTGCTATCGTCAATATGGCCAATGATCGAAATTTTACCCCAAAATTAGCCAAATTTAAACAAGAATTTTTTGCAGCAGGATCACATTTCGTCATATTTCGAATGGACTTTAATTTGAACACAATTTCACCTTGAACTAATTCACAGGTTCTTTTAAAAGTACTAATCCAATTTTTGGCATCAAATAACCATCGCTAAAAAATACCGGAATAGTGTGCTGAATGTCCTTAAAATATTGGGTGAATCGATAAGGTATTTTCTTCCAATTGTGCTATGTCACGGCGCAATTTCATAATTTTAAATTTGTTTTCCAAGGTTCCAATGTCTGCATCCATTTCGACTTCATTTATAATAATTGGCTCTTGATTTCGTTTGTTTTATTGAATATCTGAAATCACGCCTTCGTAATATAATTCACGTAATTGAGTTACTTTTGCATCAAAAATCTTCTTTTTCGTTTTGTATTACAGTTTTTTTTCCAATAAAGTAAAATAAAATAAAATAAAATAAAATAAAATAAAATAAAATAAAATAAAATAAAATAAAATAAAATAAAATAAAATAAAATAAAATAAAATAAAATAAAATAAAATAAAATAAAATAAAATAAAATAAAATAAAATAAAATAAAATAAAATAAAATAAAATAAAATAAAATAAAATAAAATAAAATAAAACAAAATACATTAAAAAAAAATAAAATAAAATAAAATAAAATAAAATAAAAATAAAATAAATAAAAATAAAATAAAATAAAATAAAATAAAATAAAATAAAATAAAATAAAATAAAATAAAATAAAGTAAAATAAAATAAAATAAAATAAAAAATAAAATAAATATAAAATAAAATGAAATAAAATAAAAAAAAAATAAAATTAAATAGAATAAAAAAAAAATAAAATAAAATAGAACAAAATGGCGTAGTGGATAATGTGCTTGATTACTAACTAGGACGTGTGGGTTCGATCCCCACGCTAAGCGCATTCTTTTCTATACCTCCAATTTTAATTGGATGCCGCTCATGGGTTAAAATGAGTCAGTCAATACCTGGTTCTCAAATCCACTGTGCCAAACTAGTGCCATGCAATTCAGGTTGCATTTAAATGACCTTAGGTCTTACAGGCATATAGTTAAATTAAATTAAAAAAAAATGGAATCAAATAAAATAAAATTAGACAAATTAAATTAACAAACATTTCAGTTTCTTTAAAGTTTTTGCAAAGTTTAAAAACCTAAGCATTTTTTAGCATTTGATTGCTATTTTGAGTATTCCCTAGAAGGTGTAGAAAGTGGCATAAAACGTAAGTTTCGTTTTTGCAGCAGTCAGTTTTGAACAATTTTATATAAATCGACGGAATTGACGGTGTTGTTATTCATAAGTGGGGAAATAAAACCGAGAAAGTTAGAGTGATATCATCTAAGCAATGAAGTGATTTGAATGTTAAAAAGATTTCTTGATGAAAATAAGAAAAACCGATGGCGACAACGCATTTCAGCAGATAATAGTCGAAACCTAAATTCCAAATTTTCGATAAGAGCATTTGGTGTCAAATGCTATAGCAAAAAATATGAAGTACAAGAATTATAGTTTCACCAAGATATGATGTTAATGGTTCGTTTCCTACCGTACCATCGCTCATTTAAAGGCTTCCATTCTCTTAAATAATACATTATCTGTTGATTTATAAGATTTCTATGATATTTTCACTTTTCTGACTTACATGTTTCTACGGTCGATAGGGATGATTCTTTGTGTTTATTGGGGATGGACTAAAAACATTCGGTTTTAAATAAACTCGGAAGGGGCCGGCCAGAGGAATAAGACAGTGTTGTCTAATTACGATTCAATTAAAAATATTTGTTTGCCATCATTCGAACCTTAGGTGTCTATGCATTACTCATCACTCTACACTTAAGAATGGAATTTTTATATTAGAGGCGCGGAGCCCTAAGTGTACTACCTCCTAACTAATGCGGCTGATTAAGGTGTTTCCTATGCTAATTATTTTTAATATAAAATTAAATATTTTAGTATTTAATTTGGCGAAAGAATTATTATTATGAATTTATTACCGAAATCGGTGTGTATGGCAATTAGCTTTTTTGGCAATTAAAATAGTAGACCCATGGACATATCAGTGGACGAAAAAAATTCTCCATATACTGATTTAGTGGAGAGATTTTTGGACATTATTTCTTGCATTCATGCTTTTGTTTACGATTTTAAGTCCAGTTTTCGCATTTATTGGAATTATGGTTCATCCTTTTTTTCTGCAATAATTTTTGTGATAACATTTCCCTCACCAAACATACCCTCCTTATAAAAAAAAACTCAGGGAATTTCATCCACACATATATAATTGTAAAATGTAGTGTGTACCTTACCTACATTTAAAAAAAATGTATGTATCTATTGTAACTTTAATTCCAAAGCCAAATAAATGGAATGCAAGCACTTTTCTTGTTCCTTAGAAACTTTTTTTTTTTCTAATATCTGTCCACAAAAGTAAATCTGAAAAATAAATATTTTAACTCCTTTAGTCCTTTTCTATATAAACATCCCCTACAGATATACCTACTTTATATTTACTCAAGAATTTCCAACCAACGAAATAGTTTGGAAAATATGCAAGCATGCATGCGGAAAGGGCACCTATAAGTAAATATAGAAATCGCATGTCGATTTCCTTAAGCAACACATTCACAAACATTACGTATTGTACGTACACAATACGCCTTAAGGACTATAAAGGAGAGACCATCATACCGTACTGTCCTGGAATTTTAAACATATGCAACTAATTGAAATTCCTATCGCTTGTTTGTGTATGAATTTAGATAGGTATGTAGGTACGAGTACATATGTGCGGTAACATAACGACAAACTCTATCATATCCTTACAAGCAAACCTCTGTCGAACGCCTTCTTCCCTTTTCATAACTTAACTACGAATAGACCTCGTCCCAGGCAATTCCACATTCACATCTTAAGGAACATCCTTCTGATTGAGGCAATTATTGAATATTAGGGGGTAATTAGGAACACACACGTTTAACGATCCCAGACTCCTTTAGGGAGGTTATTCTTCCACATTCCTTTTCATTCTATCTTCTTGTTTTATAGTTTCTCCTCTCATAATAATCTGTCTGAATCAAATCAATTTCCCGCACCATGATCACTGTCTGTGTTCTGGTAATGACCCCATGGGAGTGCAATTCAAAAGGTAGTTTCATCCACATCCACAAAAGAATCAAATCAAGATGGGTGCAGCTGATAGGCACAGAAGACCAAACGTAATTCTATGTCTTTATCATAAATTATTGACAGGTAGGAGTAAAGGAACAAAGAAAATGACCTTTAATGCGTTTTTCGATGTCTTCGGTTTCATAAATAAATAGCCACCTACCGTGAAACACAATTAAATTAAAAAAAAAAAATATTTAATTTGCTTCCTCTTAAACAAAAACAACACTCACAATCATAATAAATTCGTAAAAGATACAATTCCGTATAAGGGACAAACTTCTTGTAAAACAAAAAAGTGGAAAAATAACACATAAATAAAAGAAAAGCAGAAGCAAAGGGTTTTCTTTATTTCGGAAAATAAGAAATAATTAACCCTAATGCTCGTCGCGGCGTAAATTGTGTGGGAATGAAACAAATGTTTTGAGCCCTGAAACATTTTACCTATGCTTCTTTTTTTTAGTGTTTCAATTCAATTTAAACTTGAACTTTGATTAACCTTTTCTGGGTTGCTGCATGTGAATTGAGTTAGGTGGCATTCTTTCTTGGGAAAAGTATTTTTTTGTTTGTATTTTTTACCGGATGAAGCTGTTTTTTTTGTTGTTAAGAGATGAAATTAGTTTACTTATCTACAGGAGTTGAGATCCTTGGAATATTTGCGATTTTTTTTTTTTTACCGAACAGAAGAACAATTTATGAGATTTCGTTAAACAGCTACGGATTCTTATAAAAGGGGTCGAGGTGGCAACTTATAGCAAAGCCCCCAAGGGCCTTCCACCAGTCGTGGGGCATCTTACACCCAAACAGAGTTTATTGTGTTAGGCCACGTATAAATATATTCACGTATTGTTCGAGGTTTTTAAAGATTTGTATGTTAAGAAATAGGAGAGCATTTCTGGGAATGGATTCCTGGGTTTGTTAAGTACGGTGCTTTCAGACATTTACTGGGAACTCGGTATTCGAAAAACTATCAGTGCACGAGCCGTAAATCGAATTTTGATCAATTGACCGTGGTATCATTGGCTGGCATTTTGTTTTTTATGATTATTCTGATATTCGCTCTTAACTTTCGTATGTTTGCTTATTTTAGAAGAAACAAGTTTTACCTTCTACAAGTTTGCCAAAAAAAAGTTTAGCAGAAAAGTCGTGTTGTAATAGCAGACAAGTGCATTATCAACGAACGTGCCCTTCGAAAATGCCAACCTTCAAAATAATATCTCAGAATCTATTCAGAGTCCCCTTCTATTCAGCCAGTGTTGGTAAGTTACGCGAGTTTTACAAATTTTAATTAGTTACGTAACTAATGTAATTAAACAATTATTTTGACATTTCTCCAGAAAATTCTTCACATCAAAATAAAATTCGAAGCAAAAAGTCACATTTTATTTTGAAAGTTAAAATGTCGCAGCCAAAACCTGAAACAAAGCTAATTCGTATGAGGATCTCTGATTCATAACAAAAAGATGCACAACAAAAAATTGATCCAACTAATAAACAATTGCCAATAGTCAACAACTTCATTGGCTGACGCTGTCAAGTTTTGGTGGTTAGAATTCAAAGTTCCAGCACAATTCGAAAATCTGTACAAATCACGTCTTAATGTTTATGTACTAGCATCTTACTATTTACATCCTTGGTACAAAATTATCATTTTCAAATTAATAACTTTCTTTTAAATAATGTTAAATTCTAAAGGACTTAACGAATGGGATCTATTTAAATCGAAAGACGTATTTTTTAAAACTTTATAGGAAAACACCCAATTTTGTTTTGTAAGTTGTTTAAAATTCCCGCATCGTCTGCAGAAATAGAGAGTACTTTTTTGAAATGGTTCTTAATTCACAGCCCTTTGAAAAATCGACCATCTTTCAAACGTTCGAAAAAATTAAGGTTCCTTTATGGCACTTTATGAATGGAAGACATATCTATATTTATCTTTGGAGGAATTTGACGAGTTCAACTATATTTATACCTACATATGGATTTGGGTACCATTTTGAATTGTTTCCAGTCCGATTTGACTGGGATTTCATCCCAGGAATGTGGATTCCTGGGATTGAAAGATGCAGAATTATAAATCCACATGACAAAAGCAGAAAATAAATATGAAATCTCAAAAAAAAATATTTTTGAACAAAACAATTTATACAAATTAAAAAAAAATGCGAAGATTTACAAATTAAGCACACTCTTAAAAAAAAATTAAAAAGATAATTTAAACAAGATTTAATATTAATATTAATGAGAGACTCCAACGCAACAGAAGATGAAGAATTTAGAAAATGTTTGCGTTAGTTGTTTTTAAGTTAATCTAAGTTTCTAATCTCAAACGATTAAACCAATTTTTTAGTACATCTAATGGAACACCTCTCCGGACACATAATTTGTGGGCTTTAATTTAAAGTCGGAAAGGAAGGCATCTTCGGGGGATAAGTAGGTAAGATGCTTCGAAACTACATCAGATAACGCCTTACCGCTGATATTATTGTAGTAGCTTGTAATACGGCTCATTGGATCATTCCCTAAACCGAACACAATCTTCTTGCAAAAAGAAAACGATTTTATTCTTTTGTAAAGATTAACATCTTCACTATAAAAAAAACAGATGAATTTTGTATAACATAGACAAAGCCGTTTATAAATAAGATAAATAATATTGGACCCAAATGGCTGCCCTGAGGAAAACTTGAATTAACGTAAAATTGAACTTATTTCTAAAAGACATACAATTCACATCTATTTTCTAAATAAGATTAACTCCATTTTAACAAAATAACATTAAATTCCACTGACTACAGCTCTATTCTGAGCCTCAGCAAAGGTTTTAAGGCTATCTTCCCATCCAGGCAGAATTGGGAAGATGACGAAGTCTCGAAAGATTTCGATATAAAGATTCTTACCGACGGATGTAAAATGGAGTGCGGTGTAGGAGCAGGAGTTCTATCAGAGTCGCTGAAAGTCTCTAGATGTTTCCGACTTCCCGGCTTTGCAAGCGTCTTTCAAGCAGAAGTACTAGCGATAAAAGAAGCATGCAAAATTCTTAATTTAAGCTCAACTCAAAATCTAAATTCGGCAATATTCATATATTCATAGATAGCCAAGCGGTTACCAAAGCCGTAAATTCAACAAAAATATCATCAAAACTGGTCCAACTATGTCGAAATGAGCTTGATAAGCTGAACATTAACTATAGTATCACTTTAGTATAGGACACAGTGGTATCGAGGGTAATGAACGGGCAGACGAGTTGGCCCGGCAGGGATCGCCCTTCATAGCTCGCTTGCAGAGAATGTTTCTATACCACTCGCTGCTATGAAGGGCAAAATTCTTTCAATTTTCCTGAAGGAGTCCAACAAAAGATGAAACAATATAATCGACTGTGCGATATCTAGAATTATATGGCCTACCTACAATAAATCCCGCATAAATGATCTCATTTGTAGACCAAGGCGGGACATAGCTAGGATAGTCGCTACCTGTACGGGGCACTGGCCCTTGGGTATTCCTCAGCACACCTACTGCTGTAGCTGTAAAAACCCAGTTGGAAATGGAAACATTGCTTCACTACCTTTTCAAGAATCACGCTTTGGCCATGCTTCGAATGCAATCCCTTGGAAGGGCTTTCTTTTCTGATCTAAAAGAACTGTCTGATACAAAAGTTAAAAACTTAATCTCTTTCATCAACGGTTCGAAATGGTTTTAGCGAGGCTGCGCTTGAGTTGTTCACTCTCGTTTTCCACTAAAAATCTTTTTATTCAGGTCCGTACGAGTTCTTTGGTATCAAAACGGCCGGCGCTTCCCAGCGCTACTTGGGACTAGATACGAGTTCGCTCTGATCACCATATTACCTACCTGCCTATCATTAAATTCGAGGATAAGCAGTACTAGATTTTCAAGGCTAAGCATCTATAATTCCAAACAGCGCGCGTCCTCAGTACCATGTGGAACTCAAATAAATCGATACCCTTCACATGACGTGCTTACCGAGTGTTTCTACAATTGCTTATAGCGACAAAAGTCAGATCTCGACCTTCTTCTACTTAGTGAACATTACCTAAGTCCACAAATGTCCACAATTCCGAGGAAGAATAACCTAAGCAAGCCTCTGCTACTTCGGTTTGGTGTTAGCAAGCGTATTCAAGACTCCGCGATGCTGCATTAAGTGTGAACTATGAAAAACTGCAAGCACCAGTAATGTATGCGATTTCGGCTAAGCTCGGCTGGCTCTTATTTGAATTTATCATCTCGATTAAACTTTTTAAAGCGCACGATTTATTTCAATTGCATTTCAATGTGTTTAGTGATCAAGAAACAGAGTCTGTTGAAAATCGATGATTAAATTGTTTGTCTTGTTCGGGAAGCCATTGAAATTATTAGCAACCAACCAAAAATCAATCAAGTTCATCATTGCTTATATGTTTGTTACAAGACTTGAACTACAAGACGTTATTTTTAAGTCACGTATCAAATAATTGAAAAATCAATTTTTAGATACATCTCACTGTGTTTGTTCTGCACCGCAGGGTTTTTGTTGAGTGTAAACCAACAGTAGAATAACCGATTTAACCCTTCTCACAATTCTTGTAATTTTATACCCCATTTACATAGAATCTCTTACGGTAAAATGCAAACTACACAAAGTTCTTCATATTCGGATTTCCATAGTAAACTTCACATTAAGGTTATGTACGAGTATCTAACCTCCCTTTATTTAATGCAAAATATACAAAACTTGAGTTGTAATAATTATACCTTCATGTTGGGGTCTCTTAATGAAGGGCAAAGTCAAGCTATATATGTGTGAATAAAGAGGAGTTCTTGAGTCCGTCATTAATTTTATGTTAGGTTTTCAAAATGCTAAAGTTGATTAAAATTTAAAAAAAAAAATGCACGACTGGATCGCACGTACTTGCTCCTATGTTCAATCACATTATATGCAAAAGATTCTTAATAAAAACGGCTAAATGTATTTTTAAAGTCGTTTTTCACTTAATTTCTTATTTTTAAAAATTCTTAAATTTTTTCTAAAAAAAAAATTGGTATGAACATTTCAAATATTTAATAATATAAATTTAAAAGGAGAAAAAATCGTCCACTCGTTTTCGAAATATTGAATTTTCAAAAATCGAAAAAACTATTTTTTAAAAATTTTGAAACGCAGTATTATTTAGAATTTGAAGGATCTCGTGTATAAAAATGTTGATCGAAATCCGTTGAGTCGTTTATGAGAAAGTTGAAAATCAATAGAATGGTTATTTGGCAGGTACCTGCCGTTAATAAAAGAAAATATTAAGAAAAATATTATTTGGCCAAAATGTAGACCATGCCCAAAGTAGTACACGCAAAAAGTTTTATCAAAATCTTTAGAGCCGTTTTCGAGATAATTAAGATGGTACAAAAATTTGTATGGCAAGTATTTTTTGGGCTAAGGCAACGATTCAAAAATCTATTTTGGACAATCACCTAAAACGCCTAAGCAGCAAGTTTGATCAAAATCGGTTTAACGGTTTAGGGTCTAGATCTAGATCTAGATCTACAGACAGACAGTCAGAATGAATTGATGGACACACTTTTTTGGTGTTCTATATCATAGTAATGTCAACTTTGATTAAAATCAGGAGTTAATTTTTTTTCCAAATGCAAAACTTGCCCTACAGTACCTATGTATGTATATCGCAAGTAAAAAAAAAACATTCTATAAAGTTATTATCCCAACACTCATCCGAAAAATTATATGTGGTCGTATAATTATAATGATATGATGGTGTTATTAGCCACCATCAAAACGGATTTTAATTTAAACTTTCCCCAGGTATATGTATAGTCGTATTTAAAAGTAATTGTGGCGAGCCACCAAAAAAATTCAAACAGGAAATTAATTAAAAAGTTAATGAAAAATTTCACAACTTTAGAAAAACAATATAGGACCTTCCTACTGTACTTAATGTCTCGAAAATAGTAGCATCAGCTGTTATATTGATTATGTCTTAAGCAATGCATTTAAATTATTGAAACAAAAAAAAATTGACGTGGTTTATTTTTCAAACCTGACATTGACATTCACCGAATTTGGAAATGTCTGCTTACTATCTAAGTGTTAATATGAAATTACTCTTATGGCTAATTTCTTGAGAAAGTTCTAACCCCTAAAACTCGGTTTAACGAAATATTAGAACTTGATTGATATTTAACTAATTTCTTGAACAATTTTGAATGCCTTAAAACTCGAATTTAGAACTTAGATTTAGTTAGAACTTCGATTTATCCGGACATCAAAATTGGGGGTCCAGCGCGTTAGAACTCGGTTTAACTTATAATCTAAGTTTTTCAGCAAAAGAAAAAACATTGTTTCGGCTATGTAGATATGTTATATATTATTTAAAAAGGGTAATTCATTTTTCGGTTGCGAAAGTAAAACTAAATAAAACACACACAGCGATATATTTTTTATGAAAATTTTATTTCATTTTAAAGTTTGGACTTTTTCATTAAATGTGGAAGACAATATCATTCAAATGGCCTCCTCGGAAAGATTCGCAACATGTGATTATTTTTAGGTAATTTTCAGCCACTTTTTCGCACACTTCAGGCGGTATCGGCCATAACTTGAGTAATGTTGGTTTTTAATGCTTCTATAGTTCGGGGATTATTCGGGTAAAGATGGTCTTTTGCGTAGCCCCACAGAAAAATAATCTAAAATCGCATAATCTTGGTGGCCAATTGACGTTGCCAAAACGTGAAATGTGCCTCATCGCTGAGGAAAACATGATCGAAAAATCGGTGTTTATTGTCTGAAAAGTGGCTACATTTGAATCAGCAGTTTTGTAGTAAGCTTTAATAATTTTAACGCGTTGTTGGATCGTTAGGACTTAGGCGATCCATTATCTTAAATGATAAACATTCAACTAACATTATGACACTTCAGATGACATCTGACAGGTGTCAAATACCAGCGCTACGAATGCCAGATTTACACGAGTGACAAATGGCCATTATTTCTTCCATTTTTGTTGACATTAATGACAAAATCGTGTAAATGGTTTGAAAATATATCATTATTTTCGTCATTAAAAAATGGCAGGGAAGACTGACATTAAATATTGGCATTAAAATGGCGTCATGTGAATGCACAGTGACACCATTTTGAAAATAATGACACCCCGCGTTAAAGAATGAACTTGCTAATTCTTTAGTGGAAGATTGCCATTATCAATCAAACAGTCATTATTTTGCCCCGTGTAAATGCTTATCATTAACGATTTGATTTTACCATTATTTTGCCAATTTAATGACATGAACTAATGACAATTTGTCACTTGAAACCACGAAATGAATGACAATAAAATCAGTTATTAATTTGTTTTAATTTCGATTAAAAATGACTTTGTTTTTTGCCGATTTGATTTTTCAGGCCCATGAAGATAAAAATTATGCTGAAGGATTTATCATATTCGTTACCCAAATGTGCTACCATTACTGAGACGATATATATTTGTTTGGAGAATTCGCTTGACGAAAATAACGTTCATCGAAGTGCTTCATTTAGATGTGAATGATTGCAGCATCCATTTATATATGATTCTTTCTCAACGTGTAAACTATTTCATCTGTCGATTTAAAAGTTTTGAATATTGTTGCAGGTTGGGCAGGCTCAAAGTCAACGACCAAACGATTTTTCAAAACTCAACTGTACGTGGTGAATGTTGGTCGGTTATTCGCACATTTTATGTGTATCCAAATTTGTAATAACCGTCAGATGCAAGGTTACCAATCTCGAATCATTCGCACCAAAAATATAGTTTACCGTCATGGTCAGTGCGGAGTTCAAAGTTCTCTTTCCCGTCAAAATCGGTGATTTTTTTCACCAGAAATTCTGATATTGTTTTCAATTATTCGAACAAAAAGTAGAAGTGCTGCACGAGAACCACTTCTACTTTTTTTGGAATAATTAAAACAAATAAATTGAATTTCAGAAAAAGTTGAAAATTATTCCTTAGAAATTGTTTTTAAAAAATGAGAACTAAAGTTCTTAAAACTCAAAAATAATTTTAGTTCGAATTCTGAAAACATTTTTCGAAGTGAAGAAGTACCCAAATTCTAAATATTTTTAAAACCAAGTTCTAAAGAGTTAAACATGAGAAAATGTAGACAAAGATTTGAATGAGTTCACAAAGGGCTGAATGCAGAGAAGAATCCGACCAAATGTAGAAGATAAGTTATCAACTAAGATTTAGTATTAACAAAATTATTTAAATTGTTTAAGAATGGTCCTGAATTTTTAAAAAGAGTCCATTTTCTACTATTTGACAAAAGTCGCGTCCTGGAATCTAGACTTTTAGAAGGCGTCAAAAGGACGCAAAGAACTCCCAAAGCAAATTCTTCTAATAGATCAGGTTTTAAATTGATTTTAGAACTTTCTCAAGAAATTAGCCGTTCGTATATATGCGGAGCAGCGTGAGTATCTAAGGATCTTCTTGTAGATTAGATAGAAGTTAAAGACACATTTTTTTAAAAATTAATTGCTGTTTGATACTCTACGTTTTTACCTCTTTATGTCTGGCTGTATGTATGTATAGACACCTACAGCCCAAACGGGTGGGCCGAATTGCTTTAAACTTGGTATATAGGGTTTTTTAGGTATTGTACAGAGGGGAAATTGAATTTTTTTTTTAGCTCAAAAAATAACGGTACCAGCCATATAACCGTTACGTTAAAGCCTATTTATCTCGGAAACGGCTCTAACGATTTTGACTTAAAAAAATCACTGCAGCTTTTTAGGTACGGCCGATCATGTGGTTGAGGAAAAAAATTTTGAAAATGTCTAAAAATGGTACTTTCCATAGGACCGTTTTTTTTTTCTTTCGACTATCTCATAAATGGCTCAACCGATTCTTTCGAAATTTTGCACATATATAGGTTTAGGTTGCCCAATTAATACTGCGTACAAAAATTTTTAATTAATATTATTTTGTATTTTTAAAATTTATATTTTCAAAACTGCTCATTAAATTTTTTTTTCAAAAATTATAGTTAGGTATATGTATTTGCTGAATTTTTTATGATAAATCTTTTCAAATTTTGCTCAAATTAGTTTAACTATTTATTTCAGCATTTTTAATTATTTTTTCTTTGATGAAGTCGATTTAGTCTTTTGTTTTTAAGTTTATATTATTAAATATTTAAGATTACCACACCAATTTTTTTTAGTAATAAAATGCACGACTGGATCGCACGTACTTGCTCCTATGTTCGATCACATTTTATGCAAAATATTCTTAATAGAATGTGCTAAATCTATTTTTAAAGTCGTTTATCAATTAATTTTTTATATATAAAAATTCTTAAATTTTTTTTCAAAAAATTTGGTATGAACATTTTAAATGTTTAATAATATAAATTCAAAAACAAAATTTCAAAAAAAAAATTGTCCACCCGTTTTCGAAATATTGAATTTTCAAAAAAAAAAATATATATATTTTTTCAAAAATCCAAAAAAACTATTTTTCTTTATATTATCTTGAAATGCAATACTTTTTAGAATTTGAAGGAGCTCCTGTACAAGCCTTTTTTATCAAAATCGTTAGAGCCATTTTCGAGATAATTAAGATGGTAGAAAAAATTGTATTGGCAACTACAGTTATTTTTAGGGCTAACATAGCGATTCAAAAATCTATTTTGGACAATCACCTAAAACGCCTAAGCATCAAGTTTGAGCCAAATCGGTTCAGCCGTTTAGGCTTTAGATCGTTCTACAGACAGACAGACAGACAGGCAGACGAAATTGCGGGACCCACTTTTTGGTGTTCTCTATGATCGTAATGTCATGTTTGATTGTTAGAAAAAAAACACTTTTTACGAATACATAACTTGCCTTATAGTACCTTTAATCGCAAGTAAAAAATTATAGAAATTTGATATATAAGGTACAAAATTAAGTAAAAAACGACCTTAAAACTATATTTAGATTTTTAATAGAAATCTTTTGCATACAAATATTATCGAACATAAGAGCAAGTTCGTGCGATCCAGTCGTGCATTTTATTTCTGTATGCCGACGAAAGACGCACTTATTCCTTATAAAATTTAATGATCAGATTTATTGTTTTGTGTTGGACTTATACCAATTTAAAAAATCCATTTCTGTCCGCCGAGATCAAATGAAGAATAAATTCTGCCAATATTGACTCTCCGAAGTTACTTCGGAGAAACATTGAAAAAAGTAGTATAATTAATTTATCCCATAAATTGAAGGGGATCCCATTCTGAGGAATGTGTTTTTCCACATTTTAATGACTCAATGAGATTAATATTGCATAGCTTGCATTTTTATAATGATTTTTAGAAGAGATATGCCTCGATAAGTTGCATGTAGATAAATTAAAAAACACGCATAGCGTGACCAGAGTAGATATTTGCTAAGCCCATGCCAATGCCAAAGTGTCCTTATGACGGCAACAGCGGCGCCTAACCTACTTTCCATGTAAAAACGTCTCCTCATAAAAACCAATTGAGAAGTTTTATTTCATTATTTTTTTTGTTTCGTTCCTGCCGTCAACTTTAATAGCGCACGCCATTAAAGAAAAGGGACTTTCTTTCCTCTCCGCCTATGGGCGTTAAGTGATTGACACATTCAATGTTGAAAGAAATAAAATTAAGAAACAAAAAAAAAAATTGAAAATGCTGTTGAAGATATTAAAACGCACCATGTGTGGTTTTAAATGGATTTAGAAAGAAGATGAAAACAAACTTTGTGAAAAGTTCAAAACACAAGAAGTTGTTAATTTAATTTTTTTGATTGACAAACTTTCGAAATTGCTTAAGCTACAGGTTCACTGGGCATCTTATACTGTTTCCGGTCTGTTTGAGTTTCGGAGTTTCTGATAAATACAAAAAAATTAATGCCATCAATCCAAGTTTATCTACAAATTAGTTGCATTTGCATATTCAAGACCTGCATTAGGGTCAGACGCAGAGATAGTTATGTAGTTATTACAACACTTTAATGACTAAATTCACATAGGTATAAAGATAGAAAGATACAAAAACGCAACGCTAATTACACACTATCTGTATACACAACAAGTTAAAGTTAGAAAGGAATTTGATGGGAAAATACGGGATTCACCTGGGCACAATGTACGAGTATAAGTATGTTTGGGAAATATGGAATCATAATCTTTTTTTTAAATATCTATACCTACAAAGAAGCGCCTACCATGTGGTATCTTATGAACACTGGTGCCGCCACTATAGAGGCAATGCATGCGTATTATATGTAGGACCAGTGCCGGATTATTTATCATAAATTAAAGAAGGCAACACATGTGTTTATTAGGGCCCAATAAGTTGTTAAAATGTTTTGGCTCATATATTTTAAAATTGATTCTTGAATTTGTGAAAAAGTTTTACACACACAATTGTACAGGATAGACTCTAATTCCTCTACGTAAATTGGGGGATGATCATAAGTAAAAATAAAATTCACGCCGTTCTTGCTTTTATTTTTTTTTAAGTAGTTTTTTACTTAATTCTTTATATACAAATCTTTTTCAAATTTTGCTTCCAAGAAAATGTTGGTATGGCAATTTTATGTAAATATTTTTCAAAACTCCAAAAAAAAATATTGTTCGAATATTTTGGTAGCTACTCGTATGCAGTACTATTTAGAATTTGAAAGGCCCCCAATGTATCAAAATGTCAAGTTTAATCAATTTTATTTTTAAATGCAAAACTTTCCCTATATCGCCAGGTAAATTGTAAGGGACAATTTGTAAAAAATTAACGTAAAATATCTTCTTGACTTCCATACTGTCAAAATATCTATTTTTCTAGTTCACACTGTCACACTTTCATTCGATTCGACTTCTACTCTTTCTGGCTGTCAAAATACCTATCTACAAATAATTTCTTTGGTTCACACTATCTCACTGTATCTCTTTTAAACTTTATCTCTGCCTTTTCTGTCCTTACAATGCCTTTCTTGCACTCTACACTGTCGCTCTTAAAATAGAATACAATACAGTAGTGCCACACTGCCTCATATGCTATTGAATTAAACACTAAATATTTCCAGCAGTGTTATTTGTAAAATTCCACTCTGTTACATTGTCACAATATATCAGTATATTATACTCTCACACTGTAATAGTGCCTTGCTTGCATTAATATTAACCCAAAAGTAATGGGAAGTTACAATTTATAATTCGCTTATATGGCCTGTTTTTTTTTTGACAATTCATCTTTATTACCTATCGTTTTAATTGATCGGTAGCGTCATGTTTTCTTCTTTTTTTTTAAATTAAAGTCATAAATATTGTATTTTTCCGCGAATATAAATTTTATTAAATTGGCGCCCAACGTGGGACATCTTAGAAAAGAGCAATAACGTATGTATTTGGCAAATGGCGGCAAAATAGGAATATTATTGATATTAGCTGTGTTTTTTTATGAAATCTATCCGCGTCACAAGTCAGTTTGATGTCATATCTTTCATTCCTCTTCACAACTACTTCTATTTTTCCATCAACATTCACATTTTTTATTTAGACTTCGAAAAATTTTATAGAGTAGGTACATACTAAGTAAACAAATAAAGGGTTCTTTTGGTCTAGTTCGTCGTGTAAATGTAATTTATATTTCCTGTACGTGAATAGGTGTAAAACAGTTTCTTTCAGAAAAAACACATACTTAACCAAAAGTGAATGATTTTTGACTTCTTTTAGCAAACCTATCGGAATCGTTCACAAGTATATTCGGATGGTTTTGTATCTGAGATAATGATTTGGATTTTATTTTCTATTTTATTTTTTTAACACATTTTATCGAAAGAGAGACGACCTCTTACATAGGTAAGTCCGGTCCTGAATTACTGCTAGAAAAGAGTGACCCATGAAAGCAGGTCTTTTACATACAATGTATGTACGTATATGTCTAATGAATGCCATTAGTGTTATATAATGCAATAAAAGCACAAGCAAAACACGCCAAGTATGAATCTGCTGCAGCAGTTCTGGCCGGGTTAATTAAGGAGTTTTAAATGACTTAACTCATGCTAATTGGTTTTGAGAAGGAAACCTCAATAAAAGATTTCCAAAAAAATTATTATCATAGAATATACCATAGGGGGAGAGCTAAATATTGTAATTGGTGCTGTAAAATTGGATTATTATACTTGTTTTGTGGAAGAGATTTTTTTTACGACCAGAATAATTATTATCATCGAAAAAGGAATACTAATCACTTAAGAGGATGTTATTGATTCTCTTATTTTAAAATCAAGTTGGGACCAGTGCTATAAATGCTTTTAATATTTTAATATAGAAAGGAGAGTGGGGGTATAAGTGTAATGTAGATTTTCACGATATATTATTTCCACAATTCCTTCAATGGATTAATTTCCTGAGTCATCTTATTGAATTTCGTGTAGCGATTTTCAATTTCGCCTTTGGCATTAACATAAGTATGTGGAAAATGTTAATGTTTTTGTTTTATGAAAGTTAATATATTTTCGTGAATCTTAAATTTCAGAAATTTTCTGGAAACTATTTAGATATTTTCAAAGGAATATATCCTCTGGAAAAATTCTTAGAACGCATTGACATAAAATGAGTACCTATACTATCTACGTAACAATAATCTTTAGACTAATTTCTTTATTATTTTATTAGTACGAGATTAGTACAGATAATAGCTTTAAATAATATATTTTCAATTTAAAAATTAAGAAAAAAATGATTTATTTTTATTAATACATATTTTATAACCTCTTGAAGGAAATCTAAGGCTTTATATCATGTGAACGTATTTTATTTTTTTGTGGTTTGCTGTGTTGTTAATGTGTGTCAAGTTAGCACTTCCATCTCAAAAATTTAAAGACACTCCTATTGCATTAATTGTCGTAAAATTGTAGTGAAAGATACAAAATATTCGGGTTTGATTTTTTTTTTTAAATAAACCTGGTAATGCTAACTTGACAGTCAAGTTAAAAACTTAAAAATAAGGTATAATAATAAACTTGTGTCCTTCGGAGAACTTGAAGCCATTTTAAATGCACCGCACTATTCTAAAAATTATATTTATATACACGAAACCTTTATCATTGTATTTCTATTTCCATGAACAAAAAAATTATTTGGTAATTTAAAGTTACAATTCATTAATGAACCGAACTCATTCAAAAACTTGCTCAAATAGTCATTTTTTCTTTAAAAAAACAGTTTTCCAAAAAAAAAAAAAAGATGTAAGCAGAAAAGCACGCACCGACAACACCTTTCTCATTAATATGTATGCTCTCAAAAGCTCTAAGAAAGCTTCAATTCTAAAAGCTCCCTAGCGAAAACCAACGAAAAAGGTATTAGTATTTCCATCAACGGACCGATGGTCAATCTTAGGCCCGTTTGGTGATACACAACTTAATCATTTAAGTTCTACTTAAGGACTTATGTGAGAGTTTACGCAGAGAAAAAAGTAGCCCTTAAGCGTTTTAAGTTGAACATAAATATTTATCATTCGTATCAGCAAACGGGGTTTAATCAATGGCGCAAAATTTTAAACAATTTAGTAATATGTTAAATCATTTTTAGTATGATATTAGGCTAAAAAGAGGATTTTGCTAGTTTTAAACCAGTTTAGTATCGTACTATTTTCTTAAAATATTACTAAAGTTAAAATCACAAAATGGCTACTTTAATTTTTTTGTATCGTACTAAATCCATATGCCACTTTGACATTTACAAACGTCAAAAAATTATGTTCGCTTACTTTTTTCCACTATTTTAGGAGTGTTTAGCTGTAGTTTATTAAGAAAATAGATTTAGTATGGTGCTAGTTAAAAAGTGTTTAAAATTAGGAAAATATTAGTAAAGTGCTTTAGTATAAGCAAACTGTTAAGTAGTATCATGCTAAGCCATTAACATCAGGCTGTTTAAAATTTTGCGCCAATGTGTTTATTTTTATAATAAACACTATTAGCGAGAGTCAAACTGGCGATCAGTCTCCTCTCAGGTCTCAGCCGGGGAGCAGACAGCTTATGGTGGGGTGTACGTGGGTGTATGGAATATTTTTGTGGCAATTTTCTAAGTTGTGTGCCACGGAAACACCAGTCGGCACCAGTGTGTTTGAAAAAGCTCTCCCATAAGGCCTGTACTGAAAATATAAATTGAACAGATTATAGGTACTTATTAGATGTTAAGTTAGTATACAACAATGATATAAAGTAAAAATACTTGGTTGACTTCAGTTTCCAAAAGTAATTAAGCACTTCATTTTATTATTGAACAATTAATTCAAGTCTAATGTTAGGTCCTTATGGATCATAATTGGCATCAAACAAACTTTGTTGTGCTGACCTTGCTCTGCTGGCTTGAGAAATCTCATAAAATATATGGAATTTGAATCCTAAATCGATGGTTTCGAAAAATATTTACCGCTCAAATGATCTGTTTGCTAATGGACCCCTTATGCTCTTGGCGGTTTCACTGTTAATATTGCACCAAAGCTTTTAAGAAATTAATAATTGTATTTTAATTAAAAAGTTGTTGACGTTTTTTGGCATTAGAAACCTTATTTATGAAGTGCGAGAAAGTGGCATTCTTATACTCTTCCGACCCTTTTCCATGAAAAGCATTTAAGATAATTGTTTGAAGTTTTTTCCACCAGAATGTTCTTTATTACTACGTTTTTGTTCTTTTCATAACTATTAATGCACACACCAAATGACCTGCTAACATAAGCGGAAGTGAAGAGCTATAGATTGATTCCTTATGGCATGACGTTTAAGAAGCAGCCTAACACTTTGAATTAACGTTTAATGCTAAGAGATATCCACATTGGGTTTATAGATGTGAACAATCCTAAAATGAAATATTAATTTCCCCTTACAGATCCTTCTTCTATCAAAGGTCTACCAGTAACAATCTCAGATGAATTTAATTTCAGATAAGAAATAATGTTAGAAACTTCCTATGCAACCCCAATAAATGTCTGGGCTATATATACATCTGTAAGTTGACCAGTTTGGGGGACCGATCATGGTATCTGCAGCAAATAGTTGTCTGCATTTAAAGCCCTTCGTCTTAAATCATCTTTACATAGTAGATCAATATTAAAATTGATCTATCCGTAATTCTGAACAAATTAGGATCAATTCCTAGTTACCTTGAATGGTGTAGCATTTTACATTTGCAGTTCGATAAACATTTTCAAGTCTCCATACCAACCAGATTTTACCTGGAAAGATTACTACATTCTTAGTAAATGAATCAACACAAATTTTGTATACCAACCGCACGTGCGTATCGGATTGGTGATATGGTATTTACTCAGGCACTTTACAACTAAGCCTAGCTTTTGGTGTTCTGAATCACTGTTGGATATTCTAGACGGAAATTTTTGGCAAAAAAGTTCAGCTTTGACTTAAAGGAAATTAAAAAAAAATACTGATAAGCATCTTCTCAGATATTCAAGCAGCTACTAAATTACTAACTGTTGATAATATCTTCACGTTTCCTTGCGGGATCATAGGGACATTTCCGGAAATTGTACAGACATGCTAAATGTATGTAGTTATGGCCATGACTACATGTACACTTCTGCTGATGCATAGGAATAACAAAACTACTTGTATAGCAAATCAGTTCTGGCCTAAACTGTATCTGAAAAGTTTTAAGCATTTGGTACATCTATAATCTGTCCAACAAAAAAAAGTCAGTACAGGGGTTATAAACGAACTTTTTTCAAACCAGTGATGCCTGTGTATATTGCCACCACACTGAATTGAAAAAAAAACTACCACTGAAAAAGATTCTACTCACTGACCAACTTACACAAATTGTTGTGGTAATTTCCTGTAAAATATCGTACACCCCATGACCGTCCTCACTGCGTAAAGCAAAGCGTACTGATCAGCGTTAGAACCTTGCTCCAATCGGAGTAAATCTACTCTAGTTTTGAGAAAGAAAATAAATCTATTCCAAAACTCCGGTTTTTTTAGATTTATAAATTTGTTCACTCTGAAAAATACCTAAGCTATGATTGTAGATGAAGTTTCTGACGACGAGTCCTACAGCAATAAATATCTTCCAAAATACAAAAAAAATATAAATCAGAATGGGAATCTAGCAGAAAGTGGTTAAAAAAAAACAAAAAGCTTGCCAAACGCCGTTGGGTAAGAAAACGTTAACTAACAACGTTACCAATTAAGAACGATATGAAAAGTCACAAAAAAAAACTGCAAAAAGTGTTCATTTTTTTTAGTTTATTAGTTGTTAGGAAAGAGAATAATGTTGAAACAGTAGCAGACAAATTAAATTAGGTCAATATATTGTATTTAATATTTTTATCATATATACTGTTAATATAATAATCGAAATGAATAGGATTTTTCAATCAGAAAAAACAATAATCCATCTTCTTTTTCCAGTAATCGAACAAAGTTTTTTCAAAATTATTGAACAATTTTATAAAAATTGAATTTTTAACGACTGAAGTAGATCTGGAAAATCCAGATTTCCAGTTTTCTACTGAAACAATATTTTGCGGAATTGAATTTGGAAAAAAATGAACAAACTATTTCAAAAGAAAGTATTCTAGAAATCAAACGTAATATTTTAAAATAACATATCAGTCTTTGTAACCCAATAAAGTCAACATTTTCATTTGAAGATAAAACCAATGATGATAATAACAAAAAAGAAAAATTCAAGACGGGAATTTACCATCAATTTTGAAACTAGTCGAGGCAACTATACTTTCTAATTTAATTTTGTAGGTACTCGTATATAAGATAGTTTTAAGATTTCCAAGTCTGAAAGCAATGGAATATAATATGTGATTTTGTTTTGTAAAAAAAATATTTATTTAAGCTAAAGTAAATCGTTTATTAACTATAATTATTGAAAACTTGAGTTTTTCTTTCGTTTTCAAATCTACTCCGAAATTCTGGATTTACTGCACTTTTCTTACAAATCTGCTCCGAAATTTTACAACTGAGGTTCTAACCCTGATACTGATCATCTACTCATTTCTACTTTCGCTGTATAAGTTGAAAAATATAAATACTTTCAAACAGAGTTACCAATACCCATTGAAAGAAGACAATACAAAAGAGAATTTTCAGTGGGTTTTTATTACCAATGAGCTTTCTGTTTTTAAGCTTTTGAGAACAAGATTTAGTAAGGTGAAAAGGAGAAGTGTTGTCGCTTTGATTTTCTCCTTTTTATTTGGTATGTTTCTAAATAACCCGTTAAAATGCAGAAAAAAGTTGCCAAAAAGGTTTTTGTGCAAGGCATCGAAACGTTTAAAGCAAATTATACGATAGTATTTATTACAAAATGTTTTATAAAGTGAAATTTTCTTTTATTAATAGTGAATAATTGATATTGCATTTTTTAAATAGTGAAGTAAGATTGAGTTAAATAAATAAAATAAGAAAGTGATATTATATACATTTTAAGGTTTTCGCAAATAGCCTTTAAAAAACGGACCTATTGGCTTAATAGATAAATAGTTTTTTTTATTTAATTAAAATTTTTATTGTTTTAAATAGACAGATGGTAACCCATACACAAATTTCTCTCATATTTGCGGCCATTTGTAATGATAAGTACCTAAACCCTATTAGATATTTAACTTGAGATAGGATTATGCAAGCCAATACAACCAGAGTGAGAGGCAAATGCCTTATCTTCCATGTACTGACTTTTTTTTTGTACAAAGTATAAACAAACAGCAAATTAGCTCTACAAAGTGTTATAACTGGAGACTGTGGCACGGACTATTCTCAAACGACTTTTGCTGAAGCTGTATGAAAAGAGAAGAGGAGGAATTATTTTATTTTAGGATTCTGTTTACATGTTTTGCCTTATCCTCGAGATGAAGAATTGTATCTAGGAGAATTCTACTACAGTATGATCCTAGTTATCTAGTTATTTCGCGTGCTTCGTAAAAAGTTCCAAATGGTTTAACGAGTAGGAGGCAAGTTTCCTTGATTCATATGGTATCATAATTGGAATCTCAAGATCTAAGTTGATCAGTGTGTCAACTCCTGATGGACTTGTCAACCTAACCTTAACTTTCAATTGCATGATATACATTTAAATAAGCGCTTAGTTATAAGAGATATGCCATTCAAATCACCAAACTTGAAAAATTTAGTCAGCATCTAAAATTTGTATCTTCCTATATCAAATTTTCTTTGTGGACATTTTTATTACCATCATAGTTTCGTTGCCAAATAAAATAAAAAAAAAAAATTTTAAATATTCTAATATCAGCAAAAATGTAGGTCCTTCCTTGATTTTACATATTGTATATTCCGCTCATTCAACCTAAGTAAATCCTCTCTTTAAGAATAAAATCAAAATTCAAACTCCTTAGTAAACATGCTTGGATTTCCAAAATCAATTCTCCTTTATTTGATTTCAATCGCCAAGAACCAATATGTTGTACCTACTTCGTATCGTGACCATCTGCCTTCCTTGTCGAAGATTGCAGCTAAACTCATATGCTAGGTGCTCCAAATTCAAGAGCCCATCCGCCTTGCAATCCCTCTATACTAAATAGAGGAAAAAAAAGACTATCCACCCATTTTCCACTGATGCACATTTGAATAAAGTTGTTTGAAAATTTTGTAAAACGTTTGAACCTTGGATCATATACATATAATTGAAAAACTCAATATTATTTTTTGGCAAGCAGCCCACATAACCTGAAAGTTGTTTTTTTTTTTTTTTTGGTTTAAAGCAAACACACACCCGACCTCGCTAAGAGCAAAGTTAAAAGGGCTCCACAGCCTCGTCTTCATATTAATCACAAAACCCATAAAGTTATTTAAAAAATACAAAGACTTGAAAAAAATCCATATGCTTAGAGCTTGCACCGCACTGTACATTGATGTATGAAGCAACATTCCAAAAATATTCTAGGATATTGTGCCTGCATTCTTATCCTTCGTTCTACACACAAGCTTACAACGTATATTATGGGTACCTAGTATAGAGAGCTTGAAACAAAAACCCTAGAAAGGAGAACCAAGCACAAATATATAAAAGAAATAGCGGCAGGATGGAATAATGCAACAACAATAAAAAAAAACAAAGAAGAAGGAACTCCTTTCTGACAAGAGTTTCGTAATATGAACACAAAGTGTGTTTTCTTAATATTGGCCTGACTCTGCATAACGCTTGCAGTAGCCCCGGACACACCGTGCTCTTGTCGGGTTGGCACATTGGAAGTCCTTCTCGCTACCACCCCCTTCGTCAAGTTCAGTTCATGGGTGGATATCCAATTTCATATGCTAAAGTTCCGGAGCGGACTTGTTATACCCACCGGCCGTGTCGGGCGTAAACGTGTTTTTCTTGTTGACTTTGTTATCATGTTCTTTTCAACTTTAATTACCACATATTATTTGTTGTAATTTTTTAATTGTTTAGCAAATATACGACATTCTTTAAAATTTATACTTGATTTTAAATAAAGTTAATACTTCAGTTTTTATTTATTGAAATCAGTTTCAGATTCAAGGCGCCCAGTTATGTTAGTTAGCTTAGTCCACATTTAAACAAATTTTAAATCTTTCGTTTAAAAATTCACTTAGAAATGCTTCATTCTCATGGAAATTCTTCATAAATTTTTGTTTGCTGAATGCAGGGTTTTCGAAGTCAAAATGCAGCCGTATTGAAAAATAAAATGCACAACTGGATCGCACACACTTGCTCCTATGTTCGATCACATTATATGCAAAAGATTCTTATTGGAAACGGTTAAATGTATTTTTAACGTCGTTTTTCACTTAATTTCTTATATATAAAAATTCTTAAATTTTTTCATAAAAAAAATTGGTATGAACATTTTATGTATTTAATAATATAAATTTGAAAACAAAATTTCAGAAAAAATCGTCCACCAGTTTTCAAAATATTGAATTTTCAAACAAAAAATAATATATTTTTTTTCAAAAATCCAAAAAAACTATTTTTGGAAAATTTTTAAGGAGCTCCTATATAAAAATAGATTTTTTGGCCACAATTTTTTATAAAAATCGTTAGAACTGTAAATTTGTATTTTTGGGGCTAAAACAACGATTCAAAAATCTATTTTGGACACTCACCTAAAAGGCCTAACGACAAAGTTTGAACAAAATCGGTTCAGCCGCTTGGGTGTAGATCGTTTAGTAACACTTTGGGCAAATCCAGTTTTGCCTTTTTCTGACATTTGGTATTCTACACATATTGGCTCTTTCCAAGTGTATTTGTGAATCCGGTGTGTTCCCACTACAAAATGTGTGAACAAGACAAAAAAAAATTGTACCAAAATTTATAGACAGTGCCTATAGTTTTAGAGTTTTTGAGATAATTAAGATAAAATTACATAGAACTTCAGATTATAATCAGGTCAGGGTCCGATTGAACCGGACTCCAGTGAAAAATGTTGTCCTTCTTAGATGTAATGTTTTCTTCGTTTGCATTTAGAAAAAAAATCGAATTTGAGATTTTAATCAAACTTGCTTACGATGATAGAGAACAAAGTTCGTTTTGATTAAAAAAACTAGCATGTGAATTACTATTGGTATTGTCTACATTTTGCTCAACATTTTTTTTACATATTTTGTTATTAACGGTACGTGCTATACAACCATTTCCTTGATTTTCGACTTCCTTAAAAATGACTTCAAATTCTAAATAATGCTGCATACCAAAATTTTCGAAAAAAAATTTTTGGATTGGAATATATTCAATATTTCGAAAACGGAATGACGATTTTTTTGAAATTCTTTTTTCAAATTTATTTTTTTGATAATTAAAATTGTCAAACCAATACATATTTTCTTAGAAAAAAATTTAAGAATTTTGTTTATAAAAAATTACTTAAAAACGACTTTAAAAAATTTTTTTTTTCTTCTAAGAATCTTGTGCATACGGGGTGATCGAAAATAAGAGCAAGTAAGTGCGATCCCAGTCGTGCATTCTATTGATTTTGCTTTTGCCTCTTGGTATTGCTTTTGCTTTATGCTTACGTTTAAATAGTAGTATACTCAAACAGAAATTGACTCACATACTTACTTACTTACTTAGGTCCTCAGACCTTTTCAGTCAGTGGGGGACCCCTAGTGGGGTATAGGGCATCCACAACGCCTGCTCGCCATCGTGTTCGGTTCTTGGATATGAGTCGCAACTCTCTCCAACTCATGCCTAATTGGCTGACTCCTTCTCCATGAGCTTCTCGGTCGTCGAACTCTTCTTCCTTCTTGAGTGAGCGGATTCCACTGCATTGCATGTGCCGCAATACACTTGTCGCCTTTTCGAAGCGTGTGTCCGATCCACTGCCACTTTCGACGTCGTATAATAGAGTCGATAGCTTGCTGACCCGTTTTTTTTTTTGAGTAGCTCTTGGTTTGATATACGATTGGTCCAGAAAATTCTAAGGATGTTTCGTAGACATCTATTAATGAACGCTTGCAGCTTCTTAGTGACAGCTAGTACAGTAAAACGGATTCGACGTTGGATCGAAACAGCCGGAGCTTAGTTTTTAAGATTGGAATAACTATCCTCCATATATTTCTAAGCATACCGAAAGCACCCTTTGCCTTCCCGATTCGGCTGCTGAAGTCGTTTTCGGTGCCACCCTCGGTAGAGATGATACTTCCAAGGTATCATCTGTACTTTCTCTACCGGTTGATGAGAAATATTTATGAGAGAAGATACCTGGGTTCCGAGGCTGATCATCTGTGTTTTGCCGGAGTTGATTTTCAGCCCCACAATTTCTGCTTCTCTCTTGACCCATGTTGTCATTTGGTGGAGATCCATGATTCTATGAGAGAGCAAGCATACGTCGTCCGCATAGTCCAGATGTTTTAGGTGAGACGTCAGAGTCCATCGAATCCCTCCGTTTCCTGTCAAGGCTGCTCGCAGAACATCGCTTATCACCAACAGAAACAATATAGGTGACAGAATACAGCCCTGTCTGACTCCACTCTTGGCTTCAAACTCTTCTGACAGCCTCCCTTCGTGCAAAACGTAACATAATAACTATTAATTTATCCGGGATACCCCTCCTGCGTAAAACAAGCCAAATAAATTCTCTATTGACGTTATCGAAAGTATTCTCAAAGTCAATGAAAAGCAGGTGAAGTGGTGATCGATATTCGACGCACTGATCAATTATGATCCTTAACATATTGATATGATCAATGCATGAGGATCCAGCGCGGAAACCTGCTTGTTCGGCATCGAGTGAAGCTTCGAGATGTTCCCTGATGCGTTCCAGTACTATTTTCGCTACTAATTTGGCAACGGCAGGCAGGACGCAAATCCCCCTCCAGTTTTCGCACTGTGTTGGGTCTCCTTTTTTGGAAGCTTGACTATCATTCCCTTTTTCCACTCATTCTGAAATCCTTCGGAGACCCAAGCTTTCTTTATGAGTGAATGCAGGAGTTCGCTCGATGTCGTTGGCGCCGCTTGTAGAAGCTCTACAGGAATACTATCAAGTCCTACTGCTTTGTTGGTCTTCAGTGCTTTGATTGCGTTGCAGATCTTATCTCTACTGGGGGGTGCACTGCGGATTCGGTTATTTGTTGTTCCCGACGCAAAATGATCCTTCCACCTTCTCAGCTAATCGTCATCCCAACTTAGTAGCGAGCCGTCTGAGTCTTTTACGAGGTGTTGTTTAGAACTACGAGCACCAACCAATTCCTTAGTAATTCTGTAGACGGTTATACTGTCGAATCTGTTTGCAGCATCTTCTGCTTGTTGGGCCAAAGTGTTAATGTGGTTATGCTTGTCACGTCTTACACTGTGGTTAACCTCTCTCTTTTTCGTGCGGTACAGGGATTCCAGCTCTCTTTTTTCTACTCCAGTTGCAGCTGCAATACGGGCCTTGAGTTTTTGCTGTCCGTCAATCCGTTTCCAGGATTCTTAAGAAATCCAAGCGCTATTGTTTCCCCTCGCTTGGCCGACTATTCTTTCAGTGCTTTATATAAGAACATTTTTCACAGCACTCCAGTGGTTTTCGATGGATTCAGGTTCCGTGCTGCTGATAATCATCGTTCCGTGTGAAAGTTGGTCTCTCATTTATTGGCGTGTTGATGGATCCTTTAGTCTGTCGACGTTGAATATGGGTACCCGGGTTATGCCATTGGATCTCCGAGCTGCAGCTGTACGCAGTCGTACAGTAGCTACCATAAGGTGGTGGTCTCGAGCAAGTCTCATATCGGCTCCTCTTTTATTTCGAACATCCAGGAGACTGCTTCTAAAGCGCCGGCTAATCGCGAAGCGATCAATTTGATTCGAAGATGCTTGCCTGTCCGTCAACACCCAACTTATTTTATGACACGTCTTGTGCTCAAACATGGTGCCGCCAATGACGAGTCCGTTTGTATTGCAGAAGTCAATGAACCGCTCTCCGTTATCATTCATTGCAATTCCCAACTCCAAGGTTTCCCATAACATGTTTGAGTCCATCGTTGTTGCTGCCAACTTTAGCATTCAAAAAGAAATTGAGAAGATACATTTTTTTTTTTTAATTTAAATATATGCCTGTAAGACCTAAGGTCTTTTAAATGCAACCTGAATTGCACGGCACTAGTTTTAATTAATTATCCGCAATTTTAGGGGTGTTAAAATTATTACAGTATATGAGGGTAAGGAAAGTAAGGAGGAGAATCCGAATGTGGAAGTGAGAAATTTTGCAGAGATTGCTGATATCCTATTTTGCTAGTTTGACGAGGACACCTAAATTTTTATAGATCACAATAAAGTTCGATTGGAATATGCAATTTTGGAAATATTTTTTTGTGAACAGGAAAGACACCACTAGAAGTCGCAAGATGAACTTTCAGTGAAATGAATCTAACTCTTCTCATCATAGGAAACTTTATAAGGGAGAGGTAGTCGTAGTTAGTTTATGGAATAAAATGAACATACGAATATAATATATGCCATGCTTACTAATAGAATATTAAGAATACGAACAAAAGTGATTTTAATGTGCACTTGTGGAATATATTTGCATATAAGTTAGATAGCAACTCTTAGGCTTTAGATTTTCTTATGATGAAAAAAAATTGAATTAGTTTTCTTCTATACATTTGTAATTCAATGTCATCCTATCGTCTTCAGCTATAGAGTCTCCTGGTGGACAATGCTTTCGCAGTGTAAATTTTTTTACAAGAGCCTTTCTTAGATCCGCCTTAGCAGAACATGACCTTAACCCAAAATCTCCCTTTATATAATATGTTCTCGCTGATTTTCTAATATACCAATAGCTAGATAGATACTTAATTCCACATTATAGTACCTATTCGGATTCTATTCAAAACATTTATTACCAACAAATCTTTTGAATTCCTGCATCAAGGACTATTTCATTAAAATTGTTGATATTTATTACTATTGCAGCGAATGCACACAGTTCTTTCCTCGTCGTAAAATTTACAAAATGTATTTCCCAATGGATAAATTCGCCCCTGCGCTAAGCTGCTCCAGCTCCATACACATTCGAAAACACAGACGCTGCGCTGCACTGCACTGGCTGTTGCCACAAGCTACGGCACTACATATTACAGCAAAGAATATCGATCCACTTATTCAGAAACACAAAAGGATACACGAATATTGCATGCACAGGCACACGATTCCTATAAGGATGCCGGATGAAGGATATTTTTTTTTTGTTCTGTATATAAATTATAAATATTTTTTTTTTTCCTAGAAAAGAGTCTTACTGTTACTGGGTATTCATTGGGGGGCTTTAATGATACACACAGTCATAGGTACACATATAAAAGGAGGGTTATGAGGGTGTGCATTTAAAATAAATATTTCATTTCTTTTGCCCAGAGTCGACTCCGAAACTGAAGTCAAATTCGAAAGTGTGGCGGTTGCCAAGGAGTGGTGGAACCTGGGAGTTTTCAGCCGCTGAGCTCATAGAAAGCTCCAATTTCGTTGTAAAAATAATAGCCGTACATACAATGGATTTTTTGTATACCTGGTTTGGCTAAATTGCTCGGCCCAGAACCAGAATTTCGTTATATTTTTTTTTTTGGCATAGTAGGATTATAAAGTAGGTACACATATATATATGTACATTTTTATTTCTGGTTCACTGTTAGGAGAAATTACAAATTTAACACGTTCATTACCAACTCGAACTTTCAGAACGAGACCAGGCCGCTTGCCTGAAGTTTTCCCCCAAGTGCACTCTCCGAACACACTCTGTAAAATGATACCCTAGCCGAGCGAATGAGAATATGCTGGAGCTGGAGTATGAATCCAAAAGACAAAAGTGTAATTTTAAGCAAGTAGAGTGCCATACGGAGAGTGGGCGTGGGTGTGGGCGGTGACGAGGGTGAAGAAGTTCAACAAGAACAACCATGATGGTTGAAGAATATTTTTTTGTTATTCATTTTTTTTTTTGTTGGATTATTCTTCTAAGGCTTAATCAGCTGCAGCAGCTAGCTCTCTGGTGATGCTGGAGCAGGTTATATATTTTCCAAGCGAAAAAGGAAAAAACCATCCAGCATCAGTTAGGAGTGTACAGAGAATCTAGAAATGGAGTATTTTCGCTAAAGTACATCCAGGATTGCATATTATATACTTCCCTCATTTCAATCTGTATATGTAGTACATAAGTATGTATAGTTATAGAAAAATGTATGTTTTACTGTTAGTGTGATGTAATAAATGTTTAAAGAGCTATTCATATAATTGTGCACTTGCCAGATGAGATAAAAATATATAGAAGGATATCATCAGTCGGCGAGTAAGTAGATATACGTATAGATACCTATGAGTAGATATGCATCAGCCCATAGTCATAGAGTTGGGTTATAATGTTTTTCAATTATTTCCACTTTTGCCTGCGGGAAAAAGGATGTCATTTCACTATCTATCCGTGGTGTAGATAGGCTTTTGGATAAAACATCATAAACTTGTATCATGTTGAGAGTTTTAATTTAAAAAATATACATTTTTTTGTTAATTTTTTAACTATTATCATATGCTTCTATTGTCAAGCACTAGCTATTATGCGGAAAATATTAAACATGCCCGTTTATATTGTTCTTAAATGCAAACAAAGTTATGTTAAAATTATACATAATGGTAATGATTTTAAATTAATTATTTTAATACAATATGGGTCGTTTTTCTGTGAAAGTTTATGATAGCAAATTTTATTTATTTTTTTTTTGTTTTTTTTTTTTCAATTACCTGAACGACCTGTTTTGATGTGCAGTTTTTGAAAGACCTTCTCTGAATGGATGACATTTTTGTCAATAGCACTTTTTTCTTCCACACAAAATATGAGTCATTCTGAAAAAAAAATTAATAAACTTTTTAACATTTTTTAAGACAAGAAATTACAATCAAGAATTATGCATAGTTTAAATTAAGTTCACGCAGCGCTTTCGAACACAAATATTATTTTTTCTTTTCAATAAATTGTGTTTTGAACATAATTTCAGGGGTATGAATATTTTTTGGAATTCAACAATAAACCTCTCAAACTCCTAGCAGTCTCCAAGAAAAATGCCCACAAGGAAATCACTACTATTGGATGTTTGTTTCTTTCTCTCTTTTAATTCATTATTTTGGGAGTTGTTATTTTCTCTGATAAGAAACAAGATCCAAAATGAGAATTATTTTGTTTAAACAAAACAAAAATAATTGGTTCAGTATTTCTTTGTGGGAGTTAGATTAATTATTTTAATAGATTAGTAAGGTTCCTCAGGTTAGGTTAGGAGGGGCGTGCGCAGCTCCAAGTCTGGTGCGTACACGGAGCCTATTGGCCCATTCTGATCCCCTTTCATACAGGGATATTCCTAACTAATGTTTCATGAATACTGGTTCATTTACGAACCAGGCCGTACTCTCTATATATTTTTTTCATATTTACCATTGGAATATGCACTAGTTCATCTAGCTCATCAGCAAACCTGTTTCCGAAGTGTCGGAGGTGATTTTTTTGTAGATTTGGACGGTCGCAGAGCATGTGCTTAATGGTTTCTGTTTCATCAGCGTCTTGACAGCTCCTACAGAAGTCGGTTGCCAATGCACCCAGTCTAGTGGCCATTGTACATATGTTACAGGGTCCTATTAGTACAACTATCAAGGTTCTGATGCTCTTTTTCCTCAGTGATAAAATATACTGGATTTTCTTTTCATTGATTCTAGGCCATAAGCTTCTAGAGGGAACACAGTCGCTCCGGGATATCCAGGAGTTGTTTATTTGCTCTTTTATTTTGATGTCTATTTTCATTTTCACTACGCCAAACGGGACTTCAGGACCTATACCCAAGAAGTTGCTGCTGTCCCTATTTGCTATTGATCCCTTCCTTGCCATTTTGTCTGCTATATCATTCCCTTCTACATTGCTGTGTACGGGAACCAAACAAAGTTTGACTCGGTTAGAATTACCAATGACATTCAGTACGCTACGGCACTTTGCCACTGCCTTGGATCTTATTGTCTCGCTGAATAGTGCTTTGATAGCTGCTTGGCTGTCTACGAAAAGTGTGATCTGTGATGAGATCAGTTTTCTCCTATGGATCATTTCAGCTGCTTTTTCAATCGGGTTGATCTCAGTCTGAAAGACGCTACATTCATCTGGAAACTTATATGATGCCTTAATATTAAGGGCTTCACAAAACATCCTGCTCCTGTTCCTTCTTCAATTTTAGACCTATCAGTGCAGATGGGAATACCCTGTTCTCTTAATAGTGAGCTAGGTTCCCATCCATGTCTTTCGGGTATTACCATCGTGAAATTTCTGTTGAAATCAATTTTCGGTGGTAAGTAGTCAGTTTTCGCATTAAGTTCAGCTATGTTACCGTACCTTTGCCAGATTGATGCATGACCTTTGTTGTTGTGCTTCCAAGAGCCCGTTTCTTTAAGTCGAAGTGCACTCTTGGCCGCTATGCACTTTATGTACTCGCCCAGATCTGGAAGATTTAAAATGTTTTCCAGACCTACTTGTGTAGGCCTACATGTCTCCGTTATTCCCATGCAGGCTAATCTCTGTACCTTGTTTAGGTTTTTGAGATAGCTATCTTTCTCTACAGCCTTCCATAACACAATCGACCCCGTACGAACGATCGCTGTGTACATCCAATGGATGACTTGTGGTTGCATGCCCCATTGGGGTTTTTTTACATGTGTAGAAGGCGCAGAGTGCTCTTTTCGTTTCCAAGTTAGCTTAGAGTCTAGGATTATTCCCAGATATTTAGCTTCTGTGGAATGTTTCAGAATGATCTCATTCCTTGATTAACGTTCCTCATGTTTCATTTACTAGATTTGATGGTCAGGTTATACTGATGTGCTGCCTTTCAAATGTAAATTTCAAGAAGTTTGGAATGGCTATCTTGGAGACAAGAACTTATTTCTCTCGGATATGTTGTCAATACATCTAGAGTTCGCTGTTGTATCCCATTCATCCACCAAATCCATACTTGTTCAAGTATAAAATTTAATAAAAAGTAGGTTTGGTAGTTTGAAATTTGCTCGGAAACCAGCAGACATAAAAATATATATAGCCTTATTAATAAAAAAAAACGCTTAGTCCACCATTAATCCATGGACTTACAAAACAATGAAATAAGAGTTAGACCATGAATTAAAATTTCCTATTAATAAAAAATCGAACAAAATCTACAACATTAAGTATCAAGTCTACCTTTTTTTACTCTACGTCCATGTAAATTTTATTCTTAAATGTCAATTTTTAGTCTATCACTAGACCACCTTCTTCAATGGAAGGATTAAGTTGGTAAACGTCAAATAGCAGAAATTGTATTTTAATAATAGTATTTCGCACTTAGCTCTCGGAGTAAGTCCTAAACCTTCCCTAGTTCATGTTTTTTAATTAAGGTAATAGTTTTTAGTATTCGATTAAACATGTAGAACTTAATTGAAAGTATTACCATCATTTTTAAATATTTTCGCATTTAAAGAAAATTGTCCTTCGCGAGAAATGTTGGCAGATAACCTTTTTTTCAAAACGAATTTCGATTATTTTTTTTATATTTATAACTATAGTGTGCATTTTTTTTATAATCTTAAATATTTGAAAAAAAAACTTCCCAACCAGTTCGCGAAATATCCAAAAAATATTTTTTTTTAAATTTTTAATATACCTGAATATAACTTTTAAAGTTTTCACTGTTGTTTGACAAATTGTTATAGTTAATAACAAATATATGTAAGAATATGCCATACTATTAAGGATGAAAATTATTTTAATCAGTCTACCTATCCAATAAAGGGAAAGTCGAAAATATAAAAACAAAAAGAAATAATTTCCAATTTAAAAGTGGACTGAACTAATTTAAAGATACACATATTTTTGTATTCAAATTCCTGGAGCCGTTTTTGTTAAAAAATTGTATGTTCGGTTTTTTTATGGTAGCTACAGTTGTGTTTTTTTTTTTGTTTTAGGGAAATGTTTTTTTTTTCGAGTATTTTAGAAAATGTAAGAACCGTTTTTCGAAAATAGAAATCCAACCAAATGGTTCTACTACAGATAGGTAATTCATTACTTTTGTAGTTTGCAGATTAATTAGATATTATGTTTGTTTTGACAAACCAGCTGACGACCGCCATCACTAAAAATAAAATGCACGACTGGATCGCATTATATGCAAAAGATTCTTAATAAAATGGCTAAATATATTTTTAAAATTTTTCACTTAATTTTTTTTATATAAAAATTCTTAAACTTTTTTAAAAGAAAAATTGGTATGAACATTTTAAATATTTAATAATATAAATTCAAAAACAAAATTTCAGAAAAAATTGTCCACCCGTTTTCAAAATACTGAATTTTCAAAAAAAAAATAATAAAAATTTTGAAATGCAATACTATTTAGAACTTGAAGGAGCTCATGTATAAAATTTTTTATCGAAATCCGTTAAGCCGTTTATTAGAAAGTCGAATATCAATAAAATGGTTGTACAGTTAATAACAAAATATTTTAAAAACTGTTTTGGCTGAAATGTAGACCATACCCAAAGCAGTACATACACCAATTTTTATCAAAATCATTAGAGCCGTTTTTGAGATAATTAAGATGGTAGAAAAATTTGTATGGCAAGTATCGTTCTTTTTGGGCCTGAAACAACGATTCAAAAATCTGTTTTGGACAATCACCTAAAACGCCTAAGTCCCAAGTTTGAATCAAATCGGTTCAGTCGTTTAGGCTGTAGATCGTTCTACAGACAGACAGACAGACGGAATTGCGGGACCCACATTTTTGGTGTTCTCTATGATAGTAATGTCATGTTTGATTGTTAGAAAAAAACATTTTTTTACGAATACATAATTTGCCTTATACCAATAATCGCAAGTGAAAATTCACCTTCCGGTAATGAGTTTTCTTGTGAGGTTTTTATGAGGGTATCAACAGAATACGAAATTGTGACCGCTTCATAAGAAACCGCACAAAAAATTGTGACCTGTGAGCATCACTTCGGCAGAATAGGGCTGTTAATTTCTGTTTGAAATTGAAGTTTTAATTACACAATACCTTGCGATTCCTTATTCTTAGAAAGAAATAATGTATGATGGTATCCATGTATTGTCTTGTAATATCAAGCAGGACATTTTTATCGATTTTTGCGTAATATTCTTTATTTATTACTATTTATGCATATATGTACATATTTATATTGGATATATCCCTTAAATGTCATTTACATTTCACGAACATTCATACTTGGAAAACTTATGTCTTTTGTATAAATTGGTACGAGGAAAAAAAATATAAGAAACTGAGCAATGACATAAGTATTTTTTTTGTTGAATATAATTTCACTATTCAATAGAGTTTACATACAACATTTAGCAAAACTGTCAAAAAAAGCCAATTCACAAAATATTAAGTGTATCTATTGCTATGTGGCATTTCCAAAAAGCCATTTTAGCTAAAAATAGCTTATCACTGTGAAGCAAATAAACAAAGCTATTTGTTACTTTAGCACATCCTGACAGCCTTTCGTTTGTTCTCATTCCTTTGCATTATTTTTCTTTTTTCTTGTAAGTCCTTTCATATAGTATATATACGAGTATAATGAGTTGCTAGGATATTTTGTTGACATTTGCACAAGTCACGCGAATAGCACAAGCCCGAACAGCAGCCATCAGCCCGCACACTTAAAAAGGATGTTCATGAAGGACTTTGTGTTTCATCGTTGTCGTTCTTGTGTCGTGTCATTCGTGACTGTAGGCAGTTGAAGCTCATGTTCCATGATTCCGGAACTATGTTATTTTTGCAATGCGATTTATGGTGGCGCCAATGTCAGTTAAATGTCAATTTTAAAACTTAAGCACTTGATGGACATAATTATTGTCCCAGGATAACACACTGGCATCAGGCATAGCAATAAAAATATATGTACATGTATATTTGAAATGATTGCCATATTTTTACTGAAATAAAAAAAAATATAACAGAAAATATTTGTCACAATTCAGTGAGCATCAACAATGACGAATATCCAAGAAGAAAAAAAAAACACCCTTTCCCCAAGGACGAAACCAATTGAATTTATTGATTTCTTACAAATTTTATTTTAACAAATTCCAACCGATTTATGAAAAAAGAAAAAAAAACTTGAGGAGCCTGAAAGCTTTTCTTAGTTTTTTTTTTTTAACCTTCCTTAATGGATCCTTACGAAGATTCTATTGTCCATCTTTAACTCTTATTGAATATTAACTAGCAAGCTTTCAGCAAAAATATTATTCATCGTGTCTTGAGAAAGTGCAAAGAACAGACACAAAAAAAAAGAAAACAGCTTTATGACATTTTCAAATATAAAGATGCGTAAACTTTTATGCTGATTGCTTTGATTTGTACACAGTCCCTATAACACCCTTAAACGCCAATCCATTTTCATCTCATCGCTCGTACCCCCATCATTATTGACTCCTTGACAAATGAGAAAACTCCTTCAATTCTATTCACATCCTTTTTCGTAGGAAATTGAATTTCTCTTAAAGATAAACGCGCGACATGCTATGGTTTGATAAAATATCCTTTTTCATCCTTCGCCTCACCTTCCTATAGGTATAGTATCATCCCTTAAAAAAAAAAAATAAACATACTCTCATGAGCGCTATTGATTTTTTTACCTTTTGTCTCGTCCTTTTTCATTCAAAATAAATAATAATAAATATCGATATACGAGTAGATAAAATATTTATATATGTATTTTATATTACATATATTGAATTCAATCTTCTCACGTGAGACATTTCTTATTTAAAGGTGTTGGCCTCGAATTGATAGATAAACAGTGTATATGCAATTTGAATATGTACATACATACATACATATAGAAATTGCTTTAGATTGTGGATATAATGCCCTGGGGGACCGAAATCATGTCATCAATGGTTTTGTACTGTTTTTACTTTTCTTTTCATGTGGCATGGTGAGTGGATGTCTTTAAACTTACTGAGGTATCATTTTCACAATAATGCTTATATAGATGTCCTAGACTCTCATTCATAGCCTAGAGATATGAATGCAAAGAGAAGATCCTTGCAAATACAAAACATGACAACTACCTGGCAAAGTGCTTATGGTGGTAACAGGAAATTTATTTTCATTCCACACGTGTATTGCATATACAGTAGACGAATTTTCCATTTTTCAATAAAAATAAAAAAAAAAAACAACAACAACAACAAAAGATGAAAAAAGAGAGATGAATGTCTAAATCACTAAGTGATTCTTGGCTCCCTTAGGTATGTATGTGAATTTGTTGTTGTTGCTATTTAATTTTTTGCAAAAAGAGTCTAGATATTATTCTATGGCATCTAAATCCAAAACACCTAAAAGCAGGGGTTGCCCGAACCATATTTGGGGTGAAATGAAAGGCAGAGTAAACGATTTTTAATTTACCTTAGGGGATGATAATAAACTCTGGAGTTTAAAAAAAAAAAAAGTGTTGTATAAAATAAAGTGAGTTCTTTTTGAAGGTATCAGTTCACTGAACTTCAAAAACTTCATTTAAATAATTCAATATGTTGCAAATTTCGGATTTAATAAAAAAAGGATATACATTTTGCTGTAAGATTGTTATGCAATAAAAAAATCTCTCTCTCAAAAAACAATAGCATATTAATTCTTGACACTTTCTAACTCAAATGTATGGTGTTTATTGTGATCCAGCCGCTGGGTGTATTGTAGGAAGGTAGGTACCTGTGCTTCTTGACTTCTGGAATGGTTTAGATGAAATTGTGAAATTGTCTTTTATTCATTTAGCTATTGAAACGTTTGCGTATAAAGTTTCATTAAAATCGGTTCAGTATGTGGTTATCAATAAATGCAAAAATTTCGTATAGAAGTTTACTTTACTTGGACCTCCTTTTGTATAGGGTTTTGCAATAAGAGGTTTCATTTTGAATAGCCCGACATTTGGGCAGCTGTCACTTTTGAAGATGTCATTTTTTATATTCAAAGAAAACGCAAACAATATTTACATATTATTTTTGTTTTTGTTTTTGTGGACTGTGTGGATTAAAGCCAATTGAATTATTTTGTGACCTTTAGTCCAAAATGCGTTTCTTGTTAAGTTATTGACCAATTGGTTTAATTATTATAGGTGTTTGAGATTTAAATATATCTTTTTGGCTGTTTTGGTCACACAGCATCTGGAAGACTTGTCAACTTTAGATCCAACCAAGCAAAGCATATTCTTATTAATACAGCCTCTAATCTTGTTGAGTGACCGAAAATTTTACGCCGCAAATGAGAAAATAGTCACACAAATCCTCCTAGATAATGGCTATCCAATGGAAATTATAAGGAGCTTGATACTTCGGCAAAAACACAAAGCTCGTGTTGATAATCGGCAAAAAGAGAGAGGTATTTATAAGAGTATAGTTTATGTTCCCAAACTGTCAGAAAACTTTAAAGAGACGGTAAAAAATAGTACTAATGACGTCAGTTTAGCGTATAAATCCAATAGGACGCTGGCACCTCTTTTCACCAACATGAAAACAAAAACGGAAAAGGATAAGTGCACAGACGTAGTCTATAAAATTAACTGTCATGGCAATGCGGAAGAAAATTGCAATCTTTCCTATATCGGTACAACGAAACAACTTCTTCGTCAACGAATTTCCAACCACAAATCCGACATTAATTTAAAAAGCACTGGGAAGACAGCATTTGCCTTACACTCCATTGAGCGTGGACACAAACCAGATTTTGACAGAGTGGAAATCCTGGAAAGGGAGAAACATGTCTCCAAGCGGTAAACTCTAGAAACGCTTCATATTATTAACAACAAAAACAATATGAATCGTAAACAATACAGCCAGAACATTTAATCGGTTTACTGCTCTTTGGTGACTAGGCAGAATCCGTGATAATTTAAAGCCGACTAAACTTCAATCGAAGTGTTTTTCTTATATCATTAAGAAAAATATTTAAACATTGCTTTATATTTGTTTTTCATTGTATTATTTATGTTTATCTGTAATACGTACTAAATGTAAGTTTGCCAACATTTTACACTAAATGTTCTTATGTGTATAATATGTTCATTTTATTTTTGTTAATAAAAGATCCCCTGAAGAAGACGGCAACCACTGTCGAAACGTCGGGAAAGGAAATGAAATTGTTTCATTAAATAACATTACGACCAAAACAGCCAAAAGAGATATATTTAAATCTCGAACACCTATAATAACAAAATGCGTTTCGCCCGGGCACGATAGTTGGGCTCATCAGTTAGATGCTATCGTACCCTTCTAAGACGCAATATATTTGGTCGATGTCTACATCGACTCTAATAGAATTTGCAGAATTATATTTTTCTAGGGGAATTTGGTTAAATTCATGCACCTAGAAATATGTATGGATTTTATGCCCGTGGTCTGGCCAGTAATTATATTCGATGTCATTTTTTGACATTTGACAACTAAAAACAAGGCGGGAGAAAGCAACGAAACCATCGCAATTTTGCAACAAAAGTTTCCTGACCGTGTTAATTCTTGAAGAAGTGACACAATCACAATTGGACACTGAGATCTTTCTTTGAGACCACGTGGAAGATAAGGTTTAATTCAATGCTCCACAATCGATTCAAGACCTTAAATATATGGAATTCTTGAAGTTATCTAGGGCATGCAGCCGCAAATGGGGGAATTATTCTTGAAAAATTGCATGAAAAGGATATGGTGCTGCAAATTGTGCCGGCTATTTCATTGATATCGTTTTCCATTGATAATGGCTTTTCTTCATTTTTACAATGAAATGTTTTAATTTATTAATCCGTTTAATATATTAAAGTTAGAACTTATAACTATTTAATAACAATTTTAATACACATAATATTACATATAACATAAATACACTATATAATTACAATGATGTGCTTAAAACAATTTCTTTAAATTTTTTGCTTTTAAAATTGTCATTTATAGAAGTAATTAAATAATAATTTTATTTTTTTTTATTTTGTTACCTTTGGTCCAAAATTTGCATTTCGCCCAGGTACTACAGTGGGGCTCATCAGTTTGATGCTGAAGTACCCTTCTAAGACGCAAAATATTATTAGGCGAAACGAGAAAAGAAAGGGTTTAAAAATTTTGAAATACGTAGTTATTCAATCAATAAGCACTTAGAAAATTGCTAACTAGTAAAATGCTAAGCCTTTAACAATGGGTTAATTAAAATTTTGCGCCATTATCTTTAAAAATGCTTTGGAAATAAAAGGTAAAATGGATATTGGTTTTGAGTTGGACTTTTTCGGAACCGGAATAACTTTGGAAGGTTTCCATAATTATGATATCAAAATGGCGCACTTAAGCTATAATTCGAGCATAGCTAAGCGTTTAACTCCTATTTCTGAGAAAATTGTATTACCAGTGCGAATAACATTTTTGTTATCGATAACTTGTATGGAAAAACCAATTTTTTCTGCAATTCCGGATGTATATTTATTCGTCCAATTCCTTTAGCGCTTAGAAAAAAGAATAATATGCATATCTTTTGCAATCATTGCATTTATTTTATTCTTTGAAGTGTTGTTGTGGTCATAAGAGTATGCACACTATCGATATTACTACATTCAAGGATTCAAGTCTTAACTAATGGACCTGCTTTATATACTTTACGATGTCTCGCTTTCGGTTGCCTAACCTACTAACCTCCATGTTCTTAGCATTTTTTCATAAGCGAGAACAAATCACCCTCTATAAATAATTCTGCAATCTAGGAAGTTATTTTCGATTACGGACTAATAATCCCCCAACCCATGTACATACCCAATCATTTTGGCATGTTTGGGTCTTATCGCACAACACTATTAGATAACTTATTATTATTTCATCGTAGCAGACAATCAGGGTACCCTTAAAAAAAAATACATTATTTACACTGTCGGAACATTGCACAAGTCATAAAAGGATTAAACGATTTATGTTGCCCGTTTATCTTGATTGCATCGCAACGTTGCTCTTGAAAGTAAAAAATAAATAAAAGTCTATAAAAATGTTGCTGCAATTTAGTTGCGATCGACGAACGGTCGACGGCAACAAAGCCTCGTCTCGTTTTATTTTTCTCAAAATTAAATTGAATTATTTTTAATTTTGTTTCTCTTTTTTTTTTTAAATCAAATTCGTTAACCCTAAAACTATTAAGCTGATTGCAGAGGGTATATGCGCTGCACTGATCTTCACCAAGATATATACGAAACAACTGTGCTTGTGTCATATTGTAGTTGTTGATCCTCTAGCGAGCGATACAAAAATTATTATCTGATGGTTTGAAGTGATTAAGGCGCGTTGAGTACGATACAGACAACGTATCTAGATATTTTGTGCGAGAATAAAATTGAATTTAATAGCGCGTTAGATTGTTTGGGAGACTGGCATAATGTCGGACAATAGAATTTAAATTGATTTAACCAGCAGCTTCTATCTGATGGCCGTGTTCCCTTCTCTCCTGTTTTCCCGTTGAACTTGTGTGAAAAGGGAAGTTTTATGGGGAGAATTTGAGGCTAGGAGATGTTGTACGAGTATATAATTTTATTAGGTTAAATTTGAGTTTGTTTTGGTATTGTGTTCATGGATTTGTTGACGACTTTGAACCATTTTAAATTTTCCTTAATTTAATTTATTGTGCGGTTCATCAATTTTGTTTTGAGTTACTAATCGAAAGACAATACCAGATATTTTTTTTTTCAAAGATATAATGCTCAATCATTTATCTGATTCCTGGGAATGGGAAGAATTGTCTTTTTCATGTACTTCATAGAATTATCTTGAAAAAGAAGTTGTTTTGATTAGCTACATATTTGTGTTGGCAATAAAAGCTTGAGAGCTTTAAATACTAATACAAGACAAAAGAATTGTTGGAATGAATTTTTTATTATTGTAATCTGGTAGATAATTTCATGAAATTTATTTTTTAAATCTGATTTCCGGCATATGTCCGCCACGAGTTACATAGTCCTTTCGGTCAGTCCAATTTTCGACTACTTTTTCTGAATAATCTTAATATTAGCTTTCAAGAATTGCTGGATTGTCTGCATAAGCCAATGACTTAACATAGTTCTGTAAAAAATAGGCGAGAGGCGTTAATTCGCACGATTAACAAGACCACTTCTGGAAATAAAGATGTAACCAAATTGATTTTACAATAAATGTATGGTTGAGCGCGCTATAAGAAAAATGCGAAGAAACGATTGTCATTTGGATTTAATTCTTGCACAAGCTGTATCTTATTGGTAGATAAGCCAAGATCGTTACTCAAATTTTTCCACGTAGTCGAAGGACAAAGGTCAACAAGTTGAAAAGGCGATGAATCCACACTTCGGCGTCTTCTTCTCTTCGGTAAGAACATTTCTTTATCTGGGGTTTTGAATCAAGAAGAGTAAAATTACTGCGAAAACGCATTACTGCATGAATTACATGCTCACTAAGTGCCGTTGACCGTTAAATGGACAAAGTGCTATTTGAACATCTCGAACAGATTTATATTTCTTAAGTAAATTTCCACAATTTGGAAGCGTTGTGACGGCGTTAAAAAATTCATGATGAATTGCCAAACATTATTGGACAGATATTTCAACAGAGTTCGACATTCTCAACTGTCAAACCATTGACAACAACAATCGAAATTTGGCTAATGCAGTTAAAATAAAATGAACGACTGGATCGCACGAACTTGCTCTTATGTTCGATCACATCGTATGCAAAAGATTTCAATTAAAAATCTAATATATTTCTAAAATCGTTTTTTACTTAATTTTTTATAAATACAAAATTTCTTTAATTTTTTTTTTCGAAAAAAAATTCGTATGACAATCTTAAATATTTAATAGTATAAACTTAAAAACAAAAGATTAAATCGGATTAATAAAAAAAAACTAATTCAAAATTCTGAAATAAATACTTAAACTAATTTGAGTTAATAAAATGTACGCCATTTTATTTCTTGTATAAATTTGAAGTTATGAGAAAAAAATTTTAAAAATCTGTGGAACGGTTTTTGAGCAAAAAAAGTTTTTTTTAAAACTTTTGAAAAAAAAAAATTCAAAAACGCCAATTCATAGGTATTCAGCAAATACATATAACTATAATTTTTGGAAAAAAAACAGACTGACAGACTGACAGAATTTTTAGACCATCTTTGTTCGTCTTCGCTATCATCGTAATGTCATGTTTGATTGTTATCTCAAAACTTTTTTTTTCGACGAATGCATAACTTGCCTTATAGTACCTATAATCGCAAATTAAAATTAATGAAATACATCGGTTAAGATAAAAGTTATTTAAATTTCTTATTGTAGCACGATTCGTGAGCCACCCTGTACTATGCCTCGTCTCAAAGCCCGGCCTATTTAAAACAATTTTAATCGTTAACTTAGTTACATCATCTCTCCATGTTTTTGAAATTTCCCGCACAAAGCGATATTTTGTAATCTTCTTTTTTAGTTTACCAAATCTTTAGGGGTTTCGTAAGTATATCGTGCTTAAGTGTACCTTCAATTTTTTTGTTATCCCGTATGTCCGTCGGCTGAACTGTAGAAGCTTGTTGGGTGGGAAATACTCAAGCTTTATGAGCTTTAGTTTATCCTTACATTATTTAGAATGAGTTGGACAGTTGTCGACAATAAACAATACCTTTCGCTTGGATCTTGCAAATTTTGCAAAAAAAAACAACTTATGGAATGAAAATAAGGCAAAGAATCGAGAAAATGTGTTCGAGTTAGAGAGAGTTTTGACTTAAAGAGATTTCGACTTAGAGAATGATTTTTGTATGAAAAACTGAGGGCAATGCCAAAATATGGTGAAACGTTTCGAGTTAGCGAGAAATTCGACTTAGAGAGAGTTCGACCAATGGAGAGTCAACTGTATTTTGATTGAATAAAATGAAACTACATAACACACTTTATTTGATATAACTAAAAGAATAATCCCTCCCACAAATTCTGGTTTTATTGGTTTTCACTCTGTCTTTAAATAGTTCGTTGGCAAGTGAAATTCTTTTTTTCATTTAGGAGAAATGGGAATTTATAACTTAGAAATTGCATAACATTGTCACCCTATCTGATCAAAAGATGCTTATATATGTCAATTTTGAAAAAAAATTGGCAAACGTTTTATAAATTTTTTTATTCCTTTTTTTAAGTTTTGTTCTTAAACCTTCTTCTAGTTTAATTAGTTACCAGGAATAATCTTCGCTTAGTTAAAAAAAAAAGGACGTGCATTGTTAATACATCGTTATAGTTTCAACTTTGCGTTCCTTATTATTAAGGATTGAAAGGGTTGCAGAATTGAATAAGAATTTAATGAAAACATTTCAATTAGCACTCGGCCTAATTAACTAAAGGAGATCTTATTTCGAATACGAAACGAATCCGACCACTTACAACCTCTAAATCAGCAAACTTATGTAGATTATTATGTTAATCAAACCTTGAACCACTTTAAGTTGAATTAATTGAATTAATTACGAAAAAAAGAAGAAAAACGTAATGTTCATCCACTTGGAAAGTTTTTTTTTTTTCTGTGTTCATATTACTGGATGATGATTACAGTTCACTTATTCAAAAATAGTAATTTTTGTTTTTATTTAAAACGAGGCTTAAAATGTAAGTAATGTATCTGATATTAGGTCTGGATTCATTTATTCAAGGACCCTTTTGAATGACAAAAGTCATGGAGCATCCTCAATGCAAGAACTCTTGTAGGAACTTTAAGTTTACGTGACATTAATATATATAAATAAAATAATAAATCATGCCAACAACTATTAAATACTTCTCGACTTTAGAAAAAGTGTACGAGTACATAATATTATAATAATGATAATAATTTTAACTACATGCCTTTAAGACCTAGGGTCTTTTTAAATGCAACCTGAATTGCACGGCACTAGTTAGAAGGACTAGAAAGATAGGAAAGAATGTTTGTTGGAACAGGTGATTTGAGAATTAGGTATTTACTATCTTATTATAACCCACGGGTAGAAAAGAATGCTGCCTAGCCTGGGCGATCCCAGACGTCCAAGTTAGCAGTCAAGAACTATATCCACTGCTCCATTGCTGCTTCTTGAATTTTCTCGTTTTCTGGTATCTCTGGTCGCTGTGCCTGTGATGTTTTGGCATTGTTCAATAAAAAAAATTTCCTTGAACTTAATCTTTCACATTCTAAATGTCAAAACAAAAAATCCATGTCCACTGTGGAAGTATCATAATTTTGGTTAAACAGAAATAGTATAAAAATCAATATAATTAACAAGAAAAACATCTATTTCCTGTATTTATTATAATCCACAGTCAATGATTTATCACACGGCATGACATAATTTCTCTGATTGTTGATAATATTAACGAGCTTGACTGTCGATTTCATAGATCATAGACCCAACCGAGTTGTAACTAATATTCACGTTGTAATTTCGAAACTAATCATTCAATTTGGATGGTTTGAATGCTTCTGAGTTAGTTCCAATACCAATCATGGTTTTGAAACTATTTTCAATAATTCAAAGAAATACTACGGACAGAATTTTTACTTGCAATACGAGATAGGAAGGTACTATATGGCAAGTTATGGATAGGTAAAAAAATTCATACCTGCCATACATTTTTTTTGGCCAAAAAGAAAACTCTTATTTTTCTCAAAAACGGCTTAAGCCTTTTTGGTAATTTTGTTTACCTTTTTTTAATATAATCTACACGCTTTCAAGGGTTTATACCACCCTTTAAATGTTTCAACACAGCGCCTGCGTTAGGTTAGGAAGAGAAAGAAGGATATTAAAGATATGTGGCGCGATATTCTGATACTGAAGGTGGTTATTGTCTCAGATTTTATCTCCAGGGATGGCGGCTGAACTAATGCGGAGAAATTTCCGTATCTTATTTATCTATGTCGCTTATAATTCGCATTATTTTTTTATTCATTGTCATATTTATCGGTATACTAGTTTTACTCAATCACATGTTGTTAGTGCTATGCCTAAACAGCATGTAATTAGTAAGCCAGCAACTCGTATGACATTTATTTTAGAATTGGTTTTTAATGGAAAAATAAGAGGACAAATAAGAGGACCATGAGGTTGACAGGCGAACACACAACTATCGCGGCACGGCCACCCCTAAAACCTATGGAAAAAAGTAGTTTTTTTTTTGCTACGTACCTCTAGTTGAGCCATATTTTTTTGTTTTCGATTTTCTGGAAAACGCTTCATTTGATTTTCTTGAATTCTTAAATGCAGAAGGTCCTAGAAAGTTTAAACACTAATGTAAGGCAAAATATTTCAAAAACAACTATTTTTTTGAAACTCAAAACTTCGTATTTAGTAGTTCTTTGACATTATCTTAAGCACTTAAAAAACAATTTTCGTAAGACTAAACAAAAATTGTACCTACCATACAAATGTTTAAAAAATCGTTAAGAAATAAATTTATTTCTCACAAACGGCTCCAAGAATTTTATTAAGCAAAAAGGTGCGTGTTCTTAAATTTGTGCAGTCCACTTTTAAGTAAAACAATATTTTGCGTACATAAGCGGTACTTCCCATAGAACCACTTTTCATATTTTCGACTTTTTAATTATTTGATGAACTATAATAATAATTATATTTAATTATGAATAATTTGTCTTATGCAAATTCTCCCTAAAAATGTTAATAATACTCAAATTTTCAAAATCCGATTTTTCAAAAATGTTATATGAACATAAATATATTAAATATACAAATTACTTAAAAATGTCCTTTAAATTTTTTTTTCTAAAAATGTTTTTAAAATTTTATAAGTAAAAATTATGTTTTTTTTAACCGCTCGAACGGGTTTGAATTTTTTGTTGATATGTGTATTCAAATTTGTCCTACAATTCAAGCCGCATATTTTTTTCCTTTAAACTTTAACAACTAAGCCATCTAAAAAGATTTTATTATGTTTATCATCCATTTATTTATATCTAATTTTATTTCATGTTAACGCATTTTCAAGTACTTTACGGAACATACATACTTACTACTCTGCTTTGAGTCTGCATAGACTTACTACACAACCCACCAACTAACAACGTCAATGTTAAGCTTCATTAAAGTTGTCAGCTACAAGAGCAAGTTCGTACGATCCAGTCGTGCATTGTATTTTGTATGAAAATGATGAAATAAGTATAGTTTCTTGAAGGTTTCCAAATATTCGTTTGAACTAAAAATTGTTTCAAGAGCTTTATCTAAAAGACTTATATAAATTGAGACTCAAAAGCCACTTTTAATTCGAATACAAAATTCCGAAATATCTTCTTACTTTTTCATTTAAAAAAATTATTTAATAATTTTTCATTAAAAAAAATGAAAAAAAATGTTTTCGTAAAAAACAACGCTTCAATTTTTCGATCAATTGGAAAATATATATAGTTAGGTTTTAAGTGGTCACCTTCTACGGAAAAAAGCAGTTAAAGTGATCAGGAAACCTGTTCAAATGCATCATTTATGATATTTTTCTTCGTTTTGTAATACAAATGCTATATTAATCAATGACAATAACGCTAGACAGTTTCTGCAAACAATATTTTTCAAGAAAACGAAAAGTGACCTCTGAAAAATTAATTCCCAGCAATCTCTTGCATAGTAACAGAATTCCTCAGTGATTTTTCTCAGGTTCATCAGGTGAGCAGAGCAAGTGAAGCAGAACACATTTTTTGTGATGCAATAATTAGATGCTAATTAAGTACCCGAAAATAAAATTAAGTGCTCCAGTATTTTTTTTTCGATAAAAAAGATTTGTATCGAAAAAACTTTTTGATAAAAAATCGAAATAAAGTAATGAAAGCAGAGTACCACCGCATAGGCATGGGAAATGGAATTATTTCATACATAATTTATTTTTTTTTTTTTTGAAAAAAAAAACTTTTTTTTGGAATTTTTTTTGATTCGTAGAGCACTTAAATAGCACCTAAAGATTATACAAAAAAAAATCCAATTCAACGTCTTAATCATTTTAGGTGATTGCTCTGCTAACTTGAAATCAAGATAGCAGAACACTAATTTTCTCCAAAAGTACTATAGCACTTAATTTTATTTTTGGGTACTTAATTAGTACTTAATTGTCATCTAATTATGGCATGACAAAAAATGTGTTCTGCTCAACTTGCTCTGCTAACTTGATGGACCTAATTTTCTCAGTTTTGTTGTCAAATACTGAGAAACAAAATATTTGAATTCGTGTTCCTATTTTTTGACAAATCGAAATTTGTGAGATCTCAGTTTACAGAAGTGTCCAAATTTTATTTCATTCGTTAGTTAATTTTCGAATAATTTGAATTCCAATATCTCTTTTTCCTTTAACAGAATTTTATACGAGAAATTTGTTCGTGTGCATTTCAATCAGGAAAACTTGATGAGAGCTCAGTTGGCAGGTTATGTTTGGCTTGTCAATTGATTAAATCTTCCTGTTCGCCATAAACGACCAACAGGAAAAAATATTCATTTTCGCACCTTGAACTGGTCCCTAAATTATAAATTTTGAAAAAATATCGCCTATACAGAAACCCATTTTATAGCATTTCCCAGTATTTTTGTTCCGTTTGTTCCAGTCGATAAAGATATCTCTTTTGATGCATAATATGATGATGTGATTAAATGGATCCCTTTCAATTCTCAGCGTTTGTTGAGGAATTTTATCGGTGCTTTATAGCAGTGTTCAAAGTGTAGGCCAAGACTTACTCGAGAGGTAACGGTCGCAAGTCGGTACAATTATAAAACAATTGTTGGACAAATACCTAAACGAAAGATTTGCAAGGCAAGTTTCAAGTTAAGCAAATACAAGAACGCGGTTAAAATTGAAAAGCAAGTTGATTACGCAAAATAACTAAAAAACTAACTGAATTTTGCGCAAGAAAAAAGAATAAACTGTGTTTTGAGACAATCTGCATTACAAGAATTTTATGTTTACATTTAGGGCCCGTTTGCTTTGCATTTTTTGCGCAAGATTTGCGATTAGGCATTTGGCCGTTGTTTGTCATGTAGTAGACAAAATAAAACACATAATTTTGTGTATTAGTGAGACGAGTATGTCTGCTTATTTTTTAAGAATGTTTACATTAAGATGTTAACAATTAAATCATTTTCCAAATTAAGCCTATTTATCTTCTTATTAATTATATATAATTATTCTTATATTCTCTTCCTATTAAGGGAACGTGAGTTGACATAGATATAAATTGGCGAATGACACTAAAAATCTTAAAGCCTTTTTTGCCAGCTCTCGATATTCTAATTTTTTCTTTATCACGAAATTATCAATAGTTGTTAAATTTAATTACATTCTCAGCAGCTATATCTATAAGATTTCATTTTTATCGACGAGTTGGGCTGATGTATTCAAAAACGGATTTACTATCCATCTTTATCCATTTCCAGAATCCAGTTCTGGAAAGTAGCTTGATAGCATCTTCTCCAAATTATGCAAACTCAGTATCACGAGAGGAATTTGAGAGCTTACTGATACGATTATATCGGTTAATCTGGTTTAAATATCTTCGAAAGTCTTGTGAACGCAGGGATGTAAGGATGTACCGCGCTGTGAATTTCTTTTTAACATCTGATGACGATGAAGATGAAAAACCAAATAGAAAATATTGGTTTGACATTTGAGTATGAATGTATTAGTGCTTCTTGAGTTGATTCTGGTTTCAAATCAAAAAGAGAATTTCTCTTCCCAGAATCGTCAGAAAATGATATTTTTACCAATTGAATGGTTTTATAAGACTTCCAAACGCTTCGGAAACCTTCTAGCATTACATTATGATCATTCATAAACAACACATCACAACACTTTTGTCGTTCTTATTTGTCAATCTGGAGAGCTTTCTGGACTTTTCTGTAAGTATTCATTTGGTAAATAATTACAGTTCTAATTCTGAAAAGAAGAGAATTTTGCCCTGGATTTTAGATCAGAATCGAAAACAGAAGCACTCACATATTCATAAACTTGGACGTCAAACTAGACTCTTGTCGTTTTTTCTATCATAATTGTGCAACAAAACTTATTTTTGAATCTGATTATTTTTACGTGCCCAATTATTTTCACATACATACACAATCGAAAAAAAAGTGTTCAGTTGATATCTGGGATTCCGGTTTACAAAATAAAAACGACATTAATCTTTTGATCAATAAGTACTCCCACTTGAAAAAAAAAAATAATTGACAGTTCTAATGCTCACATAAGAATAAAAAAAAATAAAATTAAATTAAACATTTTTTTTTGTTTTTAACTTTTGTCAACACGGGCAAATTTGATCGCGTAAAATCTGATACCCATAATTAGACTGGGTATGAAAGGGCAGCGTATGTGGCTTTTTAAATAACTGACAAAGTATTTTTAATAATGTGTGGGTCGCCAAAATCTGCTTACTGTCAAAGGGGTCGCGTACTCAAAAAGTTTGAGAAACGCTGCTTTATAGTAACAGAACCACAGGAAAATCTTATTGACTGCCAAAGAATTTCGTGACCTACATGAATAGATACAATCGCCTGGTTTCTTAAATCCTACTGTTATAATGATTGAAATCATGATGATTTGTATATTAACATCACAGGTGAAAATGCTTTGCTCATCTTAGATACATCAGAACCTAGTTGTACCACCCAACCGTGCTGTATATTTAAATTTGTATCTATTACGTATCTAGATATGACTTCCCTCTGTCCCCTCTCTTGTCCTGCCTTAAGCCATGTTTATTCAATTATCAACAGTACATCCATTAAGGAGATTTATTTCGTTAATTCTGTTTTGCTTTTTTATTATTTCTCTCTCAGCACAAAAGTATGCAATGTAAATAAAGGAAAACAAAATAAACTTGTATATATAAATTTATGTTTATAAATATATTTCATCGTTTTTGATTCATTACTCTTACTACGTTCCAAGTTCTTGCTTTATTTTTTTGTACTCTCCTTGATGGTTCTTGATTTTCTTTTTGCAGTTGTTCTATCCAATTAAGAGACTTTTGCGAATTGCCCTATTCATTGAAGCATTAAAAGGTGCATGAAATCTGAACAACAACATTTTTTTTTCTCCCTAAGCCCCTCTATTCTAAGCCGTTCTCAATTTGTTCATTCATCTTCTGCGTTCGAGTTCGTTATGTTGAAAACATTTTACTCCAAACATAATTAATTAGTCCAGTTTATAATAGTATTCAGGATCACCGAATGGAAATTTTATATTTACGTACCTACTTTCGGCCGTCAAATTTCAAAGAATGGGCATGGCTACGAGAGTGATTTCGCTCCGAAGGCTCTAGGTCTATTAGTTAAATCCTTTTTTGTAATTTTTATGGATGAAGAAATGTAAATATATATTTTATCAACATTCTGCCATCGTCATAAAATTGTAGAATAAAATAAAATATCTTTAATATTTTTTTTTTAATAATGTGCTCCTGTCCTCCTTCTAAGAGAGGGCTAAGTCATGGAGTAAGGAATTTTATTTCATCAGTTTTATATCTTATGGAAATGGTTATACATATAGATGATGCAACAACGGGGACAACACAAAATCACAACCGACGAGGAAACGCAAAAAATTAAGGGTGACGGTGCTAAGCACAGTTTAAATATTCCTTCCACCACTGATGTTTGAACAGGGACGTTGTTAGGAAGGGGATTCGATAAAGTAAACCAGTGATACGAAGAAGTATTCATCAAAAGACTTGACATATTTGAAAAGCTGATTTTACTTTGCTGGACAAATATTTCACACCTAAAATAGAACACGAACTTTCGTAATATAAAATGTTTGTAAATAATTTCAAACACCCAAATTAATAAATATGTAGTAAGGAAGGTTTAGGACTTATTCCGTGGACTACGTGCGAAATGCTATTAATAAAACAGGATTTCTGCTATTTGACGTTTAAAGAACTTGGTCCTTCGCTAGACCAACTAAGACTAAGAATTGACATTTAAGATCAAAATTTACAGGGACATAGAATAAAAAGAGAGTTTTTTTATTAACAGGAAATTTGAGCCCATGATCTAACTCCTATTCCATGGTTTTGTAAGTCCATGGACGCTGGAATAAGCGCTTTTAATTAATAGGGTTGTAAGAATCGAATTCCTCCAATAGAAACGGGGCTATTTCCGCAATATGTGGCCAAGGAAATAGCGAAGGTTGTATCTTCACGATACTTGGGTGGGTTGGCCACACCTTCGTCAACAACATCAGACGAACGTTTGGAGTTTAGTGTGGCGGTACGTAGGAGGAAAAAAAGAGGTGCTTTAGAGATTTTCTTTTTTTTTTATGGTGTAGGGTTTAGTTTAGGGTTTAATTTTTTTTGCTTATACATTTACATTTTTAATATTTTATTTCTTTTCAATTTTTTTAAACTTAATTTTGTTTCTTCTTTTAGTTACCTTTTTACTACTATTTTTTTTTTAATTTTTTTTATTTTTTTTTATTTTTCTTCATTCATTTTTTTATTACTTTTTTTAATTTTCTGGTTAAGGGTAATAGTTAGTTGAATCTTTTATTATATTAATTTTTTATTACTTTAAATTTTTTTTTTAAATTAATTTCGAAACACTAAACTTCCTCTCTTCTTGGATATCGTCAGAGTAGCTACACCTTAGGCACGAATAAATAATGTTTAGTCGAGCAGGAATGTGCATGGTAAAAACCACCCCACGCGACGAGCTGAGCCGTGCAACGACAAGCGTTCCAATGCCATTTCGCATGTACCGAAGTAATCCTCCGTGGAATCTTGGCTCCTAACAATGACACGTACTTGCTCCTATGTTCGATCAAGGTTCATAATAAAAACGGCTAAATATATTTTTAAAGTCGGGTTTCACTTAGTTTTTTATATATACAATTTATATTCTTAAATTTTTTTATAAAAAAAAAATGGTTATGAACATTTTAAATATTTAATAATATAAATTCAAAGCCAAAATTTCAGAAAAAATCGTTCACACTTTTTCGAAATATTGAATTTTCAAAAAAAATATATATATATTTTTTTTTTTCAAAAATCCAAAAAATACAATTTTTTGAAATGCAGTATTAATCAAAATTTGAAGAAGCTCATGTATAAAAATTTTGATAGAAATCCGTTGAGCCGTTTATGAGAAAGTCGAAAATCAATGAAATGGTTGTATGACAGGTACCGTTAATAATAAAATATTTTTTTAAAAAATCCATAACCAAAGTAGTACACACACCAATTTTTATCAAAATTGTTAGAGACGTTTGCAAGATAATTAAGATGGCAGACAAATTTGTATGGCGAATACCGTTATTTTTGGGGCTTAGACAACGATTCAAAAATCTATGTTGGAAAATCACCTAATACGCCTAAACACCAAGTTTGAATAAAATCGGTTCAGCGTTTTAGGCTGTAGATCTTTCTACAGACAGGCAGACAGACGGAATTGCGGGACCCACTTTTTTGGGTACATATACCGCAAGTAAAAAAGTTAGGTATCACTTCACTCCTACTAAAATACCCTATCCAGAATTTCTGCTTTTTGACATTAAGCGTGTGTAACAATTTAGCTATGTACCTTCATTTACTGTGTTTTTTTTTTGGCTACGGGCCTGGTCGTGAATCCTGAGGTTCGTCTTCCGTTTTCATTGCTTTTTTGTGGTTTTCTTCCGTTTTCATTTTTTTGTGTGGTTGTTGAAGGACGATTAAAAAACATATCTTAAACAACATGTTCTTTCATTTTTATATTTTACATACGTACACTGCTACATAGGTAGGTATATTTGCCCTTTTCTCAGCTTGTTCTAGTTATGTGAGACGTTAAAATTTAGTCAGAGGAAACATAAAACAAGTAATAATCATAATAAAAATAGAAAAAAAAAATAAACGCAACACTTTAACAAGGGTAATAATATAATGAAGCACTCATTTTCTTGGTGAATGCTCTTGGTGCTTGATGCGATGCGATAGGTAGGGTATACAGATGGATGAAAGGATGCATCCAGTGTGGTGCAAAGAGTTATAAAAGCAATCTTAGACTTCCACTCAAAAAAAAAAAAAAAAAAAAAAAAAAAAACAACATGTACCACTTAACTGAGTTAACAAAAATGAGGTGATTTTATTTATTTAAATGGAAAATTTAAGAACGAACAAAAATTAAATTTTAGACCTTTAACACAAGTTGTTGCTGCTTGCAACAGAGATACAGTTAGTATATATTTAACCACTTATTTTATTTTGTACATTTTAAACAAGATAATTAAACAACTATATAAAGTACACAAAATATTTTGGAAAAGATAGTCATTTTGCGAGAAAGCAAGGAAATGGCATTACCTATCTGCAAGGATTTTACTATTTTACAGAGAAGAAGGCCAATAATGAACTAACTTTTTTTTAAATTTTATTACATTTTTCTCAGACCATTCTAATATGTATTCATTTTAACCAAAAATTCTCACAAAACTTCAAGACATTTTGTGTCAAAATTGTGCCGTTGTTTTTTTTTTTTTGTCTTAAACATATTTAAAAATTTAATGGTTGACATGCTTGGCCGTTACACTTTAAGAGCGATTTTCTTTTCGGCACAATGGCAGCCCAAAGTGATCACGAAACATGACAGCTTTCACAATAGCAGTGCTAACTTCACGTTTTTAAAAAAGAACGAATTCCTTTATCGAAGAAAAAAACTTCAAAAATTGAGGTGCTAACGCACATAGATAGATTTGCGTTGTGCTTTGTTAATTTAGCACAAATTTCGCATATGTGCGCGAACAATTAACAGTTTGAGCAAGCATTTTATGCCAACTGGTCTCACTATAGATAGGCTCCATGCCAAATGAAATACCTCTAAATGAACCAAATTCCTAACCATTGCATGAAAGACATTTGAAAACTGAAATAACTCCTAAATAAATATGAAATGATGTCTAATCTGAAAATGAAATAAGTCCGAACATTTAGGAGTTAATGAATAGTGAAACTTTTCCGAATAATAAAAATTGAAAAAGTCCTAAAGGGGCACATGGCCCCCTGCAACGTCTCTGCTTTGAGTCACTCTAGGATATCGGCTAGGTGCGAGGTTCGGTATATGCAAAGTATTAAAAAGGATCTTTTGGATTTAAAGAAATGTTGCACGTTTTTTTATAGACCCGAAGCAGGCGGGTGGCAGGGGCTCACCATGGGCCCCATACTAAAGTCAGTGATTGTACGCTGCATTTATTTCCAATTGCAAATTAAAGAAATAATGAAATAACTCTTAACATACATACATAATTAAGTACAATAATAACAAAAGGATTTATTTTATTTGTGTAGTTTTTGGAGGCATTTCATTATATTCTTAAAATCAAGTCCAACAAAGAGTTTTTGAAATTAATTCATCTTATCCATCATCCAGTGGCGGATTAACCTTCTCGGCGACCTCAGTCATGCTCAGTGCTTACCGCCCCCGTTTTTTAATACTATCAAAAGATCGTATTTGAATGGGCTAACATCGAAGAGTTATGGGGAAAGTTTGTCTTTTTGGGGGTGAGGAATTTGAATGCGGCGGTAGTATTTATTTTGGAAATATGTAACAGGTCAATGTGTTTAATAAATTGGATACAATTTTTGTGAAGAGAATTGCATTACTAAGTGTTTACTTGTATGGCGAAAATATATTTTCCCTTATATTTCAACGAAGGACGTAAATTCTAAAACTGGGAATCCGTCAAATATTTTTTATACTGCAAAGAGGTATTGCGTATAGACTATTGCAATTAATTTAATAATAAGATCTAGTAAAATATACATATATAAGAAGTTGATTGATTTTGTCCTTAAATTAAATGGTGTATGTCTTAATGCCTTTTATTGTTTTCTCCTAAGAGCTTTGGGGGCTCATGACCCTCCCTCTGGAGCCGCGCTTGCGCATTACATGGTGGTTTACATATTTGTTGTTGAAAAGACAAATAGTAATAGGTCTATGGTAGTATTATATTATAAATGACATTGGTTTATACATTTTCTTATAAAAAATCCAACAACTTGTTGAGTGGAACATGAATTTGGTGTGAGAATAGATAATTTATTTTAGTTAGTCCCAAAAGTAAGTGTAGGAAGAAATTTCAGATCCGAACAATTTCTCTCCATTTAAAAAGACAAATAATTTTTGTATATAAATTTTAAGAAATAGGTATTTAACATTTTTACCTATTTCAGTATAAAATATTCATAATATTATATTATATTAAAATTAAAAACAAAAAAAAACTAAATGAAAAAAAAAATAATTTATTATCCAATGTGAAAGTTAAAAGTGAAATAAATAAAGTGAAAAATTAAATAAATATAATAGGTATCCAACATTTTCAGCATCGCACTTAGAATTTTGAATGGCGATCTTTGAAGAAAACCGATATCGACAGCCATGAGCATTTAAATACTTGCTGCATGTTCTCACAAGATCCTCTCTGTCCTGGAAATGTTTCAGGAGCAGCTGTTCTGTCCACAATGGCTGTGTAAAGTGTATAAAACGATTGAAGAAAAGTTTTTCAGATGGGATGTTCGTAGTTTTTTATCTCAAAAATAATTAAAATTTTAATTATATTTTAGTTGCATACCTAATGTAAAAAACTTAAATTTTTTCTCAATTCTCCAACAAAAGTGTCGGAAAAAACGAGCGCCAAATGGGAAAAATGGTCCCTTTTTGGCATTTGGAATGTCTACTTTTTCCCGAGTATTTTTTCCCATATTCGAAGTTTGTTTAGAATAGGAGAAAGGGAAAGGGAAAAAAAATCCTGGGAAGTTTTTTTTTGTTTGTAATTAGAGAGTAGGGAAAAGGAAAATATTTCCCTGGGAATTGCCATTTAGAATTGGGCTGATTAATTTACCTACCTACAAATTAATATTACGTTCTGAAAAAATCTTGGTCACTTTTTTTCACTAAGTCATTTAAATCACTTTTTTCACTGTATAAAAAAGTATCTTGAGTATTACGCAGTTTTTTTTTGCAATTTTAAGGCCCATAGGTAAGTGCAAAAATCGTGTGCGATCATATTTAAAATTTATCTATGGCTTCTTTCTCATCATTTTGAACATCGTATTGCCTTTAGCGACCCCGTATTGTTCAAAACCGGTTTCTTATCGAAATATGCAGCGACCGTTAATCGGGCCAGAGATTTAAATTTCGTATTTTCAGATACCAAACATGATGAGTACCCCATTTGAATGACATTAATCTTTTTCTTTGTTTTTTTGCTTAATATTTTTTTTTTTGAATATAAAATAAAATATATTACAAAATTTGCCGCCCCCTACAAGTTGCCGCCCTAGGCTCGAACCTCACCAGCCTAGTGGTTAATACGCCAGTGGCATTATCTGTGCAATATAATGGTAAATACTCAAGCTCTGATGAAGAAATAAGTAATATGTTTTTTGATTTCTTTCAACAAACATACAATTTTAACAATTCTAAGTACCTACTCTGATAATTCTAATTATAATCGTCTATCCTGTAATATAACTTATTTAAGACCACGGGTATTATTTTCTAGGTGTCTGAATTCACCGAATTCCCCTAGAAGAATATAATTCACAGTGCTTTAAAGCTTTACATTTTATTTGTGTCGATAGCCATCGACTAAAATATTTATATTGCGTCTTAGAAAGGTACTACAGCATCTAACTGATGAGCCCATCTGTAGTACCTGGGCGAAACGCATATTAATTTGTACTAAAGGTCGCAAAAAAACTCAATTAAAATCATAATTACAGTTCACGAAATTAGGAACAAAAACAATACCTACGTATGTAAATGCGTTTGTATTGTTTTTGGTTTTGCATTTATTCTTAAATTTATAACTTATTTAAGACTGACGGAGGAGGAAGTTGTAAAATATATTGACGAAGTAAAAGGCATTGTTTGTCTGGTCCTGATAAGATTCCGTCCATTTTTATTAAAGCAAGTAAGACTTATATTTCTTCAACAATTAAATATTTATTCAATTTCTTACTGTCAACTGGTGTATTCCCTAAGTAATGGAAGTCATCATTTATTATACCTCTTTATAAGCGCGGTAATAAAAATAACATTCAAAATTATGGAGGAATGCAAGACTATCATGTATACCAAAGCTATTTGAAAAAATTGTCTTTAAACATATTCAATTTCTTTGTCAAAAATTACTCGCTTCTAAATAGCATGGATTTTGTTTGAAAAAACCACCGCCACTAATCTTTCAGAATTTACTAATCACGTTAACAAAAATATGCAAAATGGCCTTCAAACTGATGTTTTCTATGCTGACCTCAGTAAATCATTTGTTAGAGTATGTCAATTTATACATCTACATAAATTATTTTACAAAGTTAATAATTGATTGATTAAAAAATCGTACATTATTCGAAGATAATAAATGGTTTTATCCGGAGTTCCACAAGGGAGCCACATTGGTCCACTTTTATTTCTTCTTTTTATTAATGGCATTACTTCAGATATTTCAAATTGCAAGTTTTTGAAATTCACTGAAGACTTCAAATTGTTCTATGGCTTTATGGATCCGAATGGATACTTATTCCTACAACATGACATTGACAATGGTTTTGCCTGATGTTGCCCAAATGGAGTGCAACTCAACAGAACAAAGTGTAAGGGTATGACATTTTCACGAAGTAGGGAACCATATTGAAGACACTGTAGATAGAATAGATGCTTTCAATGACTTTGGAGTTTTATTTGATACAAGACTCTCCTTCAATCCCCACACTGACATAATAATAAGTAAACTTATGTGGTAAATCCTAACACGAAAATATAAACTTACACCTAACATCGATGAAAAAGCAGCTAGTAACTAGGACTTCTTTGATGTGAAATAACTCCTAACTTTGTATACAAATGTTTAGTTGTTATCTCATTTAAGAATTGCAATATGTGGCCCAATTTTGGAGAAAGATCTGTAAACTATCAAGTGATATTCAGCCCTATTCTGCTATTCGTTCGAATTGATTTCTGGTACACATTGGTAAAGTCGGTAATATTGTACAGTATTCTGTTACTCACAACCCGACTTAACACCTGTGAGATTACTAGGAGAATATGGCTATGCTTTAACAAGCAGAGGACAGATAAAATTATGCGACTCAACAAGAGATCCTTTCGCTCTCTTGTAAGCATAATCACAGGACATAATTTACTGGGATATCATAAATTCAAAATAAAACTCAGTACAGACGACTGTGTTGGCAAAGAGGTGCATGAGGACACCTCACAATTTCTCTGCCATTACTCTGTACTCTACCACCAGAGAAGGAATCTAATAGGCAGCTACTTCTTTAATAATTTAGAAGAGATATCTAATACTCCAGAAATTAACATATTGAACTTCGTCAATGCCTCCAAATGGCTTGACTAATTCAGAGAACACAGGTTTTTATCGGCTAAGAGTGATTACACTCACGAGTAACACAATGGATCTACATTGATCTAAGTGTGACGATAACATCATCAATTGTCAGCCCAATTACCTAATCTAACCTTACCTACTCACAACCCGAGGTATCAATTGGGTGAATCGAATTCACAGTTCACGTGAATATCAGAATAGTGCAGATTAACTCCTTTGCCGTTTTGGCGATCGGTTCTATCGTAATAATAATTCTTGTACTACTTACTAAAACCGGGGTGCATAATCTCGGGTTAATCAAACCCGGCTGTTTTCTGGTGATGTGGGGGTTAATGTGGCATCTAGCCACGGTGGTAGTTTGACGCTGCGTCAATCAACTGGATTGCTTCGTCGTCGTTGATATAAATAAGTTCTTCCTCCAGTAGCGCCGTCACATCCAGATATCTTTGCTCGTGGTATCTCTCTTCGCTGGTCATGCTATTCACCAGGGTGTTTGGGTGGTTGATTAGGTTGCTCGTTAGCCTTTTGGCAGCACTGATCATGTACTTGTCGAGGGGTGTTATTCCGGACGCCTCAAAAAGTCGTTCGTTGCTGAAGTGCTTTTGTCGTCGCTGGTCAAAGTTGAGTCCCGTGCAGATCCGGAGGATTTTCCTCTCAAACATTCCAAGCCTTCTCATGCTGGTTTTGGATACAGTAAACCATGCAGGAAAACAATATGTGATAATGGGCCTGAGAAGTTGCTTATAGATAAGCAGTTTCGTCTTTTGGCTGAGCCCATTCCTTTTACGCATAAGGGGGAGGATTCGGTGAAAAGCGAAATTTGCCTTTTTTAGGGTAGCTGTCACGTGCGGGTTGAAACGAAACCTCTCTTCGAAATTGATACCCAGATATTTCACCGTTCGTTTGATTCTTAGTTGTGACCCGTCGGGCAGATTGATAATAATACTTCTGCAACTTGTGGCTGACGGCGTGTTCCGATGCCCCACTGGTCTTCTGAAGCAAACCAGCTCGGATTTGGCTGAGTTGACTTTGATGCCCCATTTTGTGTAGAATTCCCACAGGCGTGGGCTGCAATAACTGGATATATAGATTTGGCATATGTTAGCGAGTCGTCTGCATAGATCAAATTCATAGAATTGTTCGGTTGGAGCTGATCCGATGTGAAAATGTTTTAGAGGTATGGTCCTAGCTTCGATCTTTGGGCAACTCCTGATCGGTTCGATTGTGGATTCTCGTTTATTTTTACCACAACTACAAACCCTTCAAGTCTCGTGAAAGTCTATATTGGTAAACAGATCACCTGTGCACCAACATTGGGGGCCGTCATTTCACCGATATTACTTTTTGTATTTAAAGTCATATCAATTTTTCTGAAAATAAAGTCCAATTTGATTTTATTGTATTTTCTTTTTTTATTAAAAATGGCAGCCAATTCGAATTGTAATATTACTTTTACTCCCACCTTGTAGATGAAGTGTGTATTGTATATTAAATCTTACAGGAAAAATGCAAAGAGTGTTAATAATTAATAATCTTCCTGTTGAAACATTAAATTAAAAAAAATACAATTAAGTGATATCCTTATATCATGCTATAATTATAGCTTTCTCCTTTAAATTCTCCAGTTTTTTTTTTTCATTTTTTTAAATTTCTATAGAACGTCCTTAATGAACACCTTGCCATACCATATGGATATATGTATGTATGGTTGCAGGTATCTATCTTTATTGTAGGTATAGATACTTAAATTATATGTATACTCAGAGGGAGAGAAAAAGAAAACCTGCCACTCGCCATCATCATTATCAAACAGATACGGAAGGCGGCCATCAGAAAAAAACTGCAGAGGGTGATGAGGTATAATTCCGTTGATGAAACTGCTGCTGCCATCACTATATGAATATATACGAGTACGCTGCACAAAAAAAAAGGGCCATCAAAGAAAAATGGAGCAGCAGCCAGTTTTGCTCATCAAAGATAAATCAGTGGGGCAGATTTACCGATAGATACTTACGGTGGAGTAGTGTGTCATTGCATCCGCTGCCCACTGCAGCGCGCTTCGCTCACCACTACAATACACCTTCTGTCATCATCATCTAGCAGCTATCATCCGGCAGCAGCAATTCGATCCTTTGATGTTGTTGCTGCTGCTATACACTTGCACAACATGTATCTTTTCTCTTATGATGGTGCACAGCTCTGTCTTACTCGTTACTCGGCTCCGGAAAAGGAGAAGCGCACGTCGTCGCCGGCCGTCGCGCTCGTCATGATTCATTTACAGTTTAAATTAATAATATCTCCTCTTCTTTTTGCAAAACAGTAACACAGGCAGCAGTCTTCACTGTATCTGTATCTATCTATCTATATAATATGGACATGCTTCGGCTTTGGCAGATATGGTGCAGCAATCGTCAGCTTGAGAGTTCTAGAATATTAGCTCTATCCTCTATCTTTGATGAACGTCTATAGCCGTGTATGAAGGTAGTGTTTGGTCAAGGGACACATGAGGGACGCAAGAGTTGTAACCAGTGTTCAATGGGTTTTTACAGCTCACAGTCACTAGATTAATTCGAGTGGGTACGGTGGTGTGTTTTTTTTTCATGTTTCCATCTATTCGACGGTAGATGGTTATTTGCTATTTTTCCATGTCCAGTCTAGTCCGCCTACACGACCCGCGGACATCTTCTTATTGGCCATGTCATAGAGTGTGACTATTCTATGGCATGGCATGAAACTAGAAGCATTCGGGGAGAAGATTAAAATTACGTTACATTGTGCTGCGTGTTTGAGTATTTAGATTGATTTTTCCTCAATGCAATTTATGATTCCCTTTAAGCTACCCCCATACCATAAATTTCCCCCCTCATATAAGCTTCAGTACACCGCTCAAAATAAAAGATACATTTTAACGCTGGTGCTCGCTTTAATATATGGGTGGTTTTTTTAGCATAATGATACTCTTATTCCTATCGTGTTTATAAAATTTGACTGTTTTCTGATCTTCGAAATTTAGAAAATGATTAGTTTTATTATTCAAATCGCCTTGATTTAAGGATTTTTTTTATTTATTTATTTTATTTAGGAATTAGAGTCTACACTCTTAAATAAACAATCAGAAAAATAATTGGTAATAGCATTGCTATAAGAAACCTTGGCAAGCCTCCGCAAATTGAATAGTTAGGTAGATCTATCGCAAATCAAGATTTGTGATCAAAAGCTTGTTGGGGGTGTCAAACTGGCTTCATCACTTATAATTTTTATTCGACAGAAATGAACTTTTCAAGAAAAATATTACTTAACTGGTTGCACGTAGCCTGGTATACAGTGGAACGACTTGTACAAAATTCCGGACACTTTATGATTTTTTTTTAATTAATTGAAACTTTTTTTTGTCATGCATACGAGTATAGGTATATATGCAAAACAGTCTTTTTTTGTACACAATCTTTGGTTTCCAAATTACTATGACTCAAGGAAGCAGAATTTTTAAAACTAAATAAAAATTAGTTTAGTAGTACCCATTTTTGTAATTTGTTTTTCTCAGAACCGTTTTATGTTTTATTTTCCATGATATGAGATTTATTATCCAAAGATTAACAATTTCAAATATCTTGAAATTGTTATCGGTTTTGCAAAAAAATCTTTTTGTGAGTATTTTTTTTAAATTTAATTTAAGGATTAAAGATGATTTTTAACAAATTGTCGTGTTTGGGTTAGTCGCCAATGAATTAACTTATTTTGAGTCATATTTATTTTCAAATAGATTGTAAAATTAGATACGCCCGCCTCCGACCCCGTTTTAAAATCTATCTTAGAACTAAGGATGTAATATAAGTTAGTTGGCAGAAGGGATATGAGCAACTTTAAATTTAAAGTATCATAAACAAGTCTCAAAATAAAAATATAAGACAGTGCAACGAAAGCACCAAGTTTGGACAAGATCGGTTCAGCGGTTTAAGCTGTAGATCGTTCTAAAAACAGACAGACAGACGGAATAGCGGGAGCCACTTTTTTGGTGTTCTCAACTTTGATTAAAGTCTCGAGTTCGATTTTTTTTTCCAAATGCCAAACTTTCCCTATATCGCAAGTAAAAAATTAGTTATGTGATTTTATAGTTGTGAACAGCGTTGCCCTTCTACTACAATTGTTGTGTTCTTACTACACTTTCTTGTCACAAGCACACACTACGCGCACGCTCCTCCAAAAGCTACACTTTTTTTACATCAGATATTTATTTAATCTTAAAAATAACTGGTTATGAATACCATTTTGGTTCAGTTACTTTAATAAAGAGTTAGGCCCTTCTATTTTGGATTTTGTCCGCCTTTTAACGGTTTGCTCAAAGCTGAAAAATAGATTCGTAAAATGTAGAGTTACAATCGAATGCGATTTTTAAAACGATTTAAAATTTATTATTTATAATTTAATTAATAAAAAAATATTTAAGAAAATTAATTAAAATAATAAAAAAAGAAACATTTTTAGATGAATTATTAAACTATGATTTGTCAAGTACAAACTAGATATCTATCTAATATTTCAAAAGTTACAGCCCGGTGTACACTTTATCGTCTTTTTGTTCCATTGTGCGATGACGTAGCTCGTCGAAGCGTTATGGAAATAAAATGTACGATTACATCCTACGCACAAGATTCTTAGTAGAAACGACAAAATTAATTAATTTGGTAATATACAAAGTTTCTTTGATTTTTTCTAAACAAAATATGTTATTATGAGGATTTTAAGTATTCAACAAAATTAATTTAAAAAAAACCGTCCACCCGGTTTCGAAATATTGAATTTATTTTTTTCTTTCCAAAATCAAAACAAATATTTTTCGAAAATTTTGGTATGCAGGACTATATAGAATACGAAGGACCTCGTATAGAAAATTTTTGAGCGAAATCTGTACAGGCCGTATGTCCTGTTTTGAGCAATTTATGCATCACAATTATAGGAAATAATCAGCATAATTAAAATCCTTAAAAAATATACGCTCTGACACTTTTTCAAGTGTTGCTGCTTTAGGCGGAAAAATATTACGAACTTTGAAATATCAAGTGTGAATTTATATCGATAATTAGGAGGCGTGATTTGGTGAGAAGAAGAGATCAAAAGATCACAATCACACAGAAAGGAAGGAACTCCTCATTTTGGGACTTAAGAACTATTATTTAGGTTTGTACCAAATTCAAAAGCCTTTTCAAATACTGTGTCAGCTTATGCAGAACAAACCTTACAATAAGCTCAGACATCTAATGGCTCCCGGAAATTATCCCCGAAGTTTTTTTTTGGAAAGAACGTCAAAAAATTATTCATACAAGATTCTGGCCTTTTTTCCTACTAAGAAAAGCAGAAGTTTTCTGATAATCTTTCAGAAATGTCTGGCCTTTTTTACAAATTTTTTTTTTTTTAAATTGAAAAGAAACAGGGACAAAATTTGTGAAGTGTTTTTTGAAATTAGGTTCATGGCGTACCCAATATAGGATTTGTGGTGGGTACAAGTTTGGGTATATGCAAACTTTGTTTTGGATTTGAAGATTTCTTTTTAAAAAGTTCCCAACATTTTGCATATATCCAAACTAATAATTGAGTTTGGGATAAGAATTGAAAATACCTTACAACGTTTTATGGTCTTTTTTTCAAAACGTAATTTGGAAATTAGGCCAGAATATACAAATTTTCTGGCTTAGTTTCCATTTTGCTGTCAGGCTCTTTTTCCACACCTATCTTGCATTTTCAATATTTCTGAATTATTTTCCAAAGAAAAAACTGCTTTTTTTTCAATTTTGAGCCAGAAAAAAATTGTGGCACTTTTTCAAAAAATAAATTCTGCCGCAATTTCCTTTGGCGTAATTTCCAGGAGCCCACCTAAGTGTTATTGGGCAATTAAGAAGAATATGCTTGATAATATAACATAGCTTGTTACCAGGTGTCCCATAAATTTTCAAGTTTCTCAGAGAACAAAATTTTGAGGAAGAATAGTAAAATGAGGGATCTCATCTAGTTTTAAATGGGCGCACACTCGATTTTTAACTTAGGTGCTTGCTTTACGTTTAACTGGTGTTATAAAGTTTTTGTCGAAGTTACATTTTTGTCGATCATGAAACCTTATGAAATACCATGTTGACCTGGAGAGAGAGACGACTTTTACTCCAAGACTTATTATTTTTTCCGACCAGTCCCTTCTTCAGCAAGGACACCCTTTGTTGCACTTTACATGACCTCATATCATGGGGTCTACTACAGACTTGCATCTGCTGAAGTACAAATTTTCAATGATCCAGTGATCCATATGCGTGCGAACCTTTGAACTTTATCTAATAATATCCTAGTTCTTGTTAGTTCGGTTCTCTTATAATGTACCATCATGTTGTACATATTCATCCATTTCAGAATGTTTGGGTTACAACCTCATGGTCTGTTTGCAAGTTTTGCACATCATAGGGGCATTTATTTCGAGCAATTCATCCTATACAAAGGCTCAAAAACCTGACTGATAGTACCCATTTTTGAGGATAGCATCTTGTTTCGTGTGACTCCGCCTATCATTTCTAAAACACTTTACTCTTAATATTAGGTTATGTAATTTGTTTCTATATTTTTTCCTTAGTTTTAAATTAAACAACCGCAGTAGACGGAGACCTTCCATGACAAGTCAAATTATATCAACATAAAAGGGTGGGTCTTAATATATCACGCTGTACAAAACCTAATTACCAGATTTAGCCTAAGGACGTGTTAGAATAAAGCATATTTTCTTTTTGACACCACATTTTAATTATTAAAGTAATAAGCTAATGAGTGGTCTACTAAGTGCAGCGACAATAAAGGCGGGAAGCTAATTTACAAAAAAAAATATCAAATACAATTCGTCGGCGGAACGCAAAATTGTTCTAAGTCACAAAAAGCAGATTTTATAGGGAACGATTTTTAAGTTTCAAACTCAATTATAGTCAGAGGCTCCAGCACGTAACTTGATACAATCGAGTTTTGTTAATAGAAGCGATAATTTTTTTGGTTCAATCGAGTGGCCTCGATTGTATCGTTAGAGAAAACTCGATTAAACCAAAATAGGTGCTTCCAATTCTCGATTGTATCGACAAAACTCGATTGTATCAAGTTACGTGCTGGAACCCCCGTTTTTTTTTGTTCATCAGACATTCGATTTATATTTTTTATAAAGTTTGTTTAATTTATTTGAATTAACTATAAAAATTTTTTTCATAGTCAATAATTAATATTTTTCAAAAATGTGTGTAACAAAAAACTCAAAATTGGATATAGAACAATTCCAATAGAATTGCGCACTCTCCTAAAACAAAATGTGGACTTAGAACGAAATATGGGAGTTAGAACAATTATTAAGAATGCTGAGGTCTCATTTTAGGAATCATATTATTGTTCAATGTCTCTTTAAATTATTTTTATTTTCGACAGAAACAAGAAAGAATATATTCAAATTTATATTTTAAAAGAACAAACAAGAGAAATTAAAAAAAAAACATGAAAATTAAGAATTAAGAAAATAGCTTTTACTTAAAAATTGATTTGTAAAACTCTTTTATCCAGGAAAACATTAATTCGATGTTTTTTGTTTCTCTTTTTTTTTTTTTTTTTTTTTAATTTAACTATAACTATGCCAGTAAGACCTAAGGTCTTTTAAATGCAACCTGAATGGCACGGCACAACTAGTTTGGCACAGTGGATTTGAGAACCAGGTATTGACTGTCTCATTTTTGACCCATGGGCGGCATCCAAGTAAAATTGGAGGTATAGAAAAGAATGCGCCTAGTGTGGGGTTTGAACCCACACGTCCTAGTTAGCAATAAAGCACTTTATCCACTGCGCCATTGCCACACCACTCTTTTGATATTGATCCTCTGGCAGAACTTTTATCAATCTTTGGCAGTTTGGCATTATCTAGTGCACCTTTTTACTTGCGATATACATAGATACTATAGGGAAAGTTTTTGTATTTGGAAAAAAAATCGAACTCGAGATTTTAATCAAACTTGCCATTACGATGATGGAGAACACTAAAAAAGTGGGCCCCCAATTCCGTCGCGTCGGTCTGTATGTCTCTTGATCGATCTACAGCCTAAACGGCTGAATCGATTTTCTTCAGGCTTGGTCGTGTTTTTTTGTACTAGAAACTATAAAACTATGGGTGTGCTCAGTATAATATTCCAGACTGAGTTAAAAGCCATTTAATTTGAGTTTTTGGTTTTCAAAAAAAAAATGATAATGTTTTCACATCACTGGGCACTGAAGCGTTTCAGGTGTTTGGCTCAAATAGATTTTTTAATCGCTTTTTTTAACCTTAAAATTAACGGTGTTTGCCATACATCCTTATCTACCTTTTAATTACCTATCTCGAAAATGGCTTTAACGGTTTTGATAAAATGTTTGTGCACTACTATAGTATAGTCCACAATTTGGTCCAACATTTTTTTTTTTTTTTACATATTTTGTTATTAACGGGTACCATAGAACCGTTTTTTCCGATTTTCTCATAAACTGCTCGACATATTTCGATCAAATTGTATACATAGGAAGGTCTTAGAGTTTTCAACAATACTGTATACCAAAATGTTCGAAAAACATTTTTTTGGATTTTTGAAAAGTAAAAATACTTTTTTTTTGAAAATTCAATATTCCGAAAATGGGTGAACGATTTTTTTTTCTGAAATCCTGTTTTTAAATTTAAATTATTAAATACATAAAATTGTCATACTAAGAAATTTTTGGAAAAAAAAGTGAATTTAGTATATAAAAAATTAAGTAAAAAAGACTAAAAATATATTGAGCTGTTTCTACCAAAAATCTTGTGCTTAATTCTAAAATAAATTTAAATAATGCAAATGATACATTTGTGTCAATTATCGATGAAGCTGTAAAAAGATTTGTTCCAAGTAAAGTATCTAAATCTAATTTAAATCCTGCCTGGTTTAATAAGAGATTAAGAAATCTAAAAAATAAAAAAAATAAATTTTTCAAACTATATAAAATGAACCGTGGAAATTTTGAACTGCTTTCAATTTATTTAAATTGCCAAAAAGAATTCGACACTCTCAATAAGTTTCTTTAGCGATCTTATATGTTTTCTATAGAATCCAATAGTAAAAGTTTTTGGAATTTCATTAACTCTAAACGTAAATCCAGTGGGTATCCAATCTGTTTGAAGTACTTAGTTACTCCAACAAGTGACGTCAATGAGATTTGCAATCTTTTTGCTTGAGTACTTTAAGTCAGCTTATTCCACAAATTCTCTTTATAATCTTGAACTTCCAGAAGTCCCAGTAACCGTGAATACAGGTTCTATTGTGTTAGAGGTTTTCAGATGTCATGACAGCTCTGCTTAGCCTAGATCCCACCAAAATTAAGGTCCAGATGAGATTCCCCCAATTTTGTTGTTGAATTGTGCCTTGGCTATTGCTAGTCCGTTGACGACTATCTTTAACTTGTCGCTTTCCAGGGGAGAGTTCCTAGATTGCTGGAAATTATCATATATAACACCAGTATTTAAATCTGGGTCTAAACAGGATATCACTAACTACAGGCCCATCTGTAAGATATCAGCGCTACCAAAGTTATTTGAAAGGATAGTTTTTGATAAAATTTGTTTTCAATTAAAAGACACTATATCTGTGTACCAACACGGTTTTATGCATGGTCGATCTACTTTAACTAATTTAACTTTGATGACTAACTATATAATTAAAAATTTTGTATCGAATCTCCAAACAGATATTATATTTACTGATTTCGCCAAAGCATTTGATCGCGTTAATCAGGCCTTGCAGTTGGGTTTTCACTCCAACATATTCGATTGGTTAGCATTTTATTTAACCTGTAGAATTTAAATTGTTAAAATTGATGATCATTTCTCAGAGAAAATCCCAGTAACATCTGGCGTTCCCCAAGGTAGCCATTTGGGTCCGCTTTTATTCCTATTGTTTATAAATGATATTCCTGATATTTTTAGGAATTCGTCGTGTCTTCTATATGCAGATGACCTTAAACTGTACCGAATGACTAAGTGTATAGGAGATTGCATTTTGTTAAATGATGACTTAAATGGATTAGCTAATTGTTGTAGTTTAAATTTCTTGCACCTAGATGTTTCTAAATGCCAAGTGATGTCCTGTTCTCGTAATACCTCACCAATTCTATTTAACTACTTAATAAACGGCTCTCAATTAGAACGCGTAGTGCAGAAAAAGGATTTAGGGGTCATCGTTGATACAAAGCTTTCATTCCTTCCACATATGAATTACATAATCAATAAAGCAAATCAAATGCAAGGGTTTATTAAGAGGAATACTAAAGAATTTACTGACCCATACACAATCAAGTCTCTTTTTAGCTCTCTAGTCCGATCTGTACTTGAGTACTGCAGTCCAAACCGGTTTGGACTGCAGTACTCAAGTACAGATCGTACAGAATTATAAAAACTCAACTGAAAGAATAGAAAAAATTCAGAGAAAATTTTCAAGGTAAATATTTTATAAATTAAATTGGAGAATTGATACTCCAACTTATAAAACCAGGTATCAGTTAATTGGCATGCAAAGTCTGGAAACTCGTCGTACATACTTTCGGATAATGTATTTATGTATTTATGTATGTATGTATTTAACATTCTTAATTTTTTACATTTGTAGAAATGATCCATTAATTAATTTAAGTTTAGTTTTTTAAGACAACATGTATTAGTCTGTAAGGGAAATGTTCTCTGATTCATGAAAAAAAAAAAATAAATAAATAAGATGTTATCGAACATAAGAGCACGTACGTGCAATCCCGTGCATTTTATTTTTTTTCTTATAAAAAAATTCTTCTTCACCTTAATTTTCCCGGTAGCTTAATTGATGTTAATTTGTTTTTTTTATAAACTATTCCTTAGATTTTAAGTATGGGATGAAATATAACCCTTGTGTAGCAACTCTATAGTTTAAAAAGTCGGATTTCCTTAGCTCGATAAGCTTAAGTTTTGCATTAGGATAATTTTCAGGTTACGCACAAGCGAAATAGGGCTGAAATGTACATAATATTTTTTTAAATGACTTGAACTTATATTAGAATAATATACAATCATATCACTAAAACACTAAATATTAGTTGTTTTTTTTTGTGCAGATATTAATCAAAATCAACCATTTAAAAAAAAAAATACATAAATACAATCAAACTTGAACCATAAGAAAAAATATTCGCAATAGAATAGTGATTTTATTTTTTTCGTGTTCACATAATCATTTTTCATTACATTTGTATGTACACTGCCCGACAACCGATTAGCGCCCTCTATGCTTTTTGTCTTTGGAGCTTAATATCAGCCAATAAAATAAAAGGTTTGAAATTTATTTTTTACCAATGAAAGCTTATAACATTATAGTCGAAAAGAAATTAAAGTTAAGGTGGTAACTGAATTAATAACCTTTTAACAGAATTTTAAAGAATATAATATGAAAAATCCATTTTTTTTTTTTGAAAATGCCGAATAACATAAGAAAATGGGCAGAAACTATCCACAAATATTTTTTTTTTATTTTAATTTGATAAATATACAACTTATTTGTAAAAGAATTAATAATGAGTTGTGCCACCACGGTTGACTATGACCTCGTACATCCTGTTGGGTAAGGAGTCATATAATTTCTTTATATAATCCAGTGAAATAGTCTCCCATGCACTTTTTATTCCTTCGATGAGTTCCGATTCAGTTGGATATTGCCGTCCAGACTCGTATACTTTGCGTGCTAACCATCCCCAAACATTTTCTATAATGTTAAGGTCGGGCGAATATGGAGCCCAGGTTAGCAAGGGCACTGCTGGAACTTCCATTCCAAGGGTTCGAAAATATCCTTGATTGCAGGGAAAGCTTTTTTTAATACACCATTATATGCTGTGGCATTCATACGAGGAGTGAGAAATTGCAATTCAATTGTTAAGTAATGGCTCCCCATACCATGACACCACCAGCACGGATATGCAGTCGATCTAAGGTATGCTCTTCCTTTCGAAGGTCATGAAAGTAGAAAGCATAGCCATCTGGACCCTCTAAATTAATTTTTTTTTCGTCTGAAAAGACTACAAGTCTCCACTCCTTCGCCCAGGTCATATGAGCCCTGCAGAAATCGAGGCGTTGAGTCTTTCGAAGTTGGTTAAGAGGCGGTTTTTTTTTTATTTTGAGACGTTTTAAATGTTCAGCATTAGAAATAATTCGTTGAACAGTCCGCACGCATGCTTTTACACCGGTCTTTTCTTTAAGTTTGGCTGCAGAGTCGTGCGAATTGGACGCTTGCCTCAAAATAATGCGCTTGTCAGCTACTGAAATCACAGAAGATGGCCGGCCTTTCATGTTCTTTCCATAGTTATGCTCATTGTGTAAGAATGAGGAAATAACTTTACGGCTGCGGTTAATTTTTGTTGAAATTTGATGGATTGATTTGCCACACTCACTTTAAGCCTTTTTTTTGGGCTTTTCGGACTCATTTAATGCTTTTGCTTTTCCCATATTTACTAAATTTAATTGAAAATTATTAAAATAAACCACTGTTAACTTAAACAAGAAAAATACCACAACTTAACGCAAAAATTAGTAATTAAGCGTAGTGGCGCTAATCGGCTGTCGCAAAAAAAAAATACATTAATTTTTGTCTTATTTGACAGAACAAAGCAAAACAAATCAACGGTTAATTTCCAGAACTCAAGTTATTTTTTAGAGCGAGGGCAAATAAAGGAGCATGACAAATAAAAAGATTGAACACAATACATATTCAGAGTTCCGAGTTATATGCATTTAAACATAAAGATTAGAAGGGGCGCTAATCGGTTGTCGGGCAGTGTATGTAGTGATCATTTCTTTTTCAATAAATTTAATTTTTTTTTCTCAAAATTGAATCAATTAAGATATATAAGAATTGGAGAATATAGCATCAAATATGGATATAGAACATTTTTTAATGTTCTTCATTGAAATTCTGCAAAATTTTTCTATCCTATAGAAAAATGTCTCTTTGAACAATTTAGAATGAATTTCACTTGAAAAAAATTGGCGCTTAGACTAAAGTGGCTAATAGAAGTTTTTAGAAAAAAAAACGGTTTTGAAATTCTAAAAGACCACCCTCAAATTAGTAGAACTGCATCATTATCTCATTTTCGATAAAAAGTGGATTTGAAACAATTTTGCTTTCCGCCGACTAATTGTACGTCGAGTTATTTTTGTGATAAAAATGCAGCAATTGAAAAACGCTACATATGGACATAAAAATGAGAAATATTTATCTTTATCTTTTGACTATCTTTGTAGGGCCTGTCATACTTCTCAGCCATGACCATAACCACCACTTAATTTGTCGCATGCCCTAAATCTCAATTTTACTTTTCAAACTTCCTTTGGCATACGATTTTTTTTTTTCAATTAAAGAAACTTATTTACTTAAAAAAACTGAATTTAAACAATTTGTTTTTACAGTGCACAGCTTAGCTTGCCAACATCGATAACAAACTTATTTATTTTTCCTCTTTTCTTGCATTTTTAGGTCAACCAAGCGACACCAAGCGAACGGCAAACAACGCAGAATACAGAATTTTGTTTTTCTCCAATATCAAGCCCAACCAAGTTGTTGTGTCCAATGCTTTTAGCCAGTTAACCCATTCTGTAAAAAAAGCATAACAGGGATTAAAAAATAAAGCAGGCCAACCACGTTGTGGGATTTGCTGGCCTACTTTGAGCTCTAAAAAAAACCACAGACAAAATCCCCAGTTCCACGCATATAGCTTTCGTCTATAGCCAGCAGTTGCTTTGATTTGAGATCAATAAAACACTAGAAGTGGTGTGAGCCGAAGGCCGGGAACAGGGTGCAGGGACAGAACCGACATCCTCTCGAAGCTCGAAACCAGTGATAGGAACGAGGCAATGGTTGTGGTGGCACCAGTCTTATAGACCGAGATTTATTTTTTCTCTCGTCATCCGTCAGCGAGAAAATGCTTCCACCAACAATAAAGACGAAAACGCCATTACCAGCAGCAGCAGTAGCAGCAATTGGATCGTCGACAGCAGCCATAACAATTTTGCTTGGAAAACATTTTTATAATCGAATTGACGGCGACAGCGGCAGTGGCAATGGAAGCGGCAGTGACAACATCAGCAAAAGAAGAAGCAGAAGCGGCATCAACGCCGCCATTCATCAGAGCAGGAGGCCTAGTACGAGGCCGACGAGGGCGTGGAGCAACAGTAATACCAACAACAGCAGCACAAATCGTTTTGTCCAGGTGCTTTTGTTAACATGGGCTGGTGCTCTAATTCACGTTGGCCCAGCAGCAGCCTTGGATATCGGTAAGGATGAGTAGTTTGAATATTCCAGAGTTACCTTGCTCGAATTATATGTTGTACACTTTTCTTTTATTTTTTATAATTTATGCTTTTTTTGTTATTATTGCGTGACTACACGAAAGAATCTACTCTACCATGGCATCGCAGGAAGAAACTTGGGGTTCAAGTCACGCTAACATGGCCTTGTACCTGCCTCTCGAGGTGGATTGCGTTTAGATTGCGATTAATTCGGTTGCTTTAGTTTATTGCACATAACATGTATATTATCTGGAAATCTTCTTTCTAAGTTTCGAGAATTAATCAAAAGGAAAGAAGGATCGCGAAATCCATGTTGAAGGAGTAACCAACCACATGTTTTGCTTTTGATATAGTAACCAATCATTGCACACGCACGACCCACCGACGCACCCAGCCGTAGATACCGAAATTCAAGGACATAAAATGCATGTTTTATTGAAAGCCTGTTCCCAACATGGAATGGAAAAGGAGAGGTATACCGAATTTATAAGCTTGTCCAATGTCAAAAATTATCATGTCTGAAAATAAGGATTTGAAACTTTTCACAAGTTTCGTGAAGAAATAATTATTTAATCGATTTCGTTTTCATTGGCGATTTGATTAAATTATAACATGTACATTTGTACGCTTTGGAGTTCAGTCAAGGTTAAAGAATTAATTGGTTACTTACCAACAGGAGGTGTAATGACCTCTTGGGCCGTAAGTAACCTGTAGAGTAGAGTATTGTCATGTTTGTAAATGTGCCATAATTCTTACAAATGACTACAAAATTTCATTGTGCTTTGATATTTACTTCTTTTAAAGAAGCGATACATTTGACACGTTGTATTCCCATAAAGAAAAAAAATTATATACAGTGAAACCCGCTTAAGTGAAACCCGCTTAAGTGAAACCCCGCATAACTGACAAAAAAATTCCTTCAAATTTTCTATTTTTCTATATAAAACAACTCGGTTAAGTGAAAAACTAAAAATCGAAAAAATCGGGTGCTGAATTGTTTCATTTTTGTATACGTTCAGCTCCATCCTTTACCACTTCCGCATTCATGACACATGTAAATGTTAAGTTTTAAATAAAAGGGAAAACCCCGCAATTTCTATTTACTTACATACATACATTGTTGTTTTTGTAACACGAAGAGTACCTGTGAATAAAAGGAACTGAACTCAAAGTATTGTTGGTTGGGTACAAATTCGTTTTGTTTAAAAATAAATTATTTGTTTGTTAATAACTATGTCCTGTTTTTTATTTAGATAAACCAATTTTTTTTTATAAAAGCAATTGGTAAACATTTAACACAGGTTGTTTTTCAGCTTTTAAAGTTTAATAAATGAAGTCAAAGTTGTAACGTGTGTGTTACTGAAATATTTTTTCAGTTATCCGAGGTCTGCTTAAGTGAAAAACCCACTTAACTGCAAAAAAATTTATGATTTTTCGTCGTTTCGCTTAAGCGGGTTTCACTGTACAGCCTACAATATATACAGCCTGGTTTATACATCCAAAAGCGAAGTGAAATTTTTACGCAAAAAGTTGTTATTAGTAAAATTAAATGTAATTATTGTGATGACGAGGAAGAACAAAATGTGGTCAGCGTAAGCGAGTAATTGGACGGACTTTTGAAAGATTGTGCCTCTAGTGTTGACGTGTGAGTTTTGCACTATTCTTTCAAGAATGATGTTAAAGAAGTCCCATGACAGCACGTCGCCCTGCCTAAAACCTTTTTTGACATCTAAGGTATCTGTGAGGTCTTTGCCGATCTTGATGGAGCAGCGTGCATCTCCATCGTCATCCTACATAAACGAACGAGTTTGGTAGGGATGCCAAAACTAGACATGGCTCTATATAGCTCGTCTCTGTAGATGCTGTCATACGCGGCCTTGAACTCGATAAAAAGATGGTGAGTATCGATTTGAAATTCCTGGGTTTTTTCCAAGATCTGCCGTAGTGAGAATATTTGGTCGATAGTGGACTTCCCTGGCCTAAAGCCACACTGATAAGGACATATCATGTTCTTAACTAAAGGCTTTAGGCGCTCACAATGTACGGCGGAAAAGATCTTGTAGACGGTATTAAGAAGACTGATGCCTCTGTAGTTGGTGCAGGCCAGAGGATCGCCTTTCTTGAGGATCGGGCAAACAATGCTGAGGTTCCATTCATCGGGCATGCTTTCCTCCGATCATATTTTGCAGATGAGCTGGTGCATACTCCTAACCAATTCATTGCCAGCCGCTTTGAACAACTCGGCCGTAAGACCATCAGCTCCAGCAGCTTTGTTGGGCTTAAGTTTAGATATAGATATCTTTACTTCGTCGAGATCGGGTGGACGGTATTGTTGGCCTACGTCGGCCAGGTTGAATGGCACAATTTGCATAATAGCGGGATTCCGTTCGTCTTCGCCGTTATACAATTTGCAGAAATAATTTTTTTCATATCTTCAGCACCGCCTGCGATTCTACCACGATATTCTCCTGACTTGTACCCCTGGGAGGTTCTTCTTACTTTTTGGTAAAACTTCCGAACTTCATTCCTGCAATGGCATCCCTCTATTTCCTCGATCGCGCGCTTCTCATGTTCTTTCTTTTTCCTTCTTAGAAGCTTGTGTTCCTCTCTCCTCTTCTGCTCATAGAGCTCGCGAGCAGTTCTGTTCCTTCTATGCAGCGCCGCTTTGTATGCATGTTGTTTGGCTGCATGTACTTGTCGGCATTCTTCATCGAACCAGGGGTTTCGCTGTGGTGGTCGTGCGAGGCCAAGTACGTTAGAGGCGGCACCTCTGATGGCTTTCTGGCAATTCTTGCACTGCTCTTCGATACTTGCAGTTGGCGACAGATGACGATTTAAGAGGGCGCAAGAGACTTGATCGGAAAAGGACTTTGTGATTTCCTGCGACTGTAGCCGCCCGACGTCGAATTTTCTCATAGTATTTTCCCGTTTTGGGTTTGGTCTGGATATCCTTGGCATAACCGTAGATTTAGGGAATAGTGGAGAACCAATCGTCTTATTTTAAATTTTGATAAATGTAAAACAATGAGCTTTACACGCAATAAAGTAGCTTTTACTTATAACTTTGATTTGATTCATGACCTCTGAATAAAGTATCGTTATTTTCTGATTTAGGAATAATTCTAGATCCTAAATTAACGTTTAATCATCACTGAAAATATATTATTGAAAAAGCTAATAAGGTTTTAGGATTTATAAAGCGATTCTTGTGGAATTTTCGTTATCCTTACAAACTTCTCTTCGTTTCATTTGTGCGACCAATTCTTGAGTACGGATGTGTAGTATGGGTACCTCACTACTCTGTACATGTAAATAGATTAGAAGCTATTCAGAGAAGATTTATGCGTTTCTGTCTTCGATTCCTTAAATGGTCATTTGAAATAAGTCCCTCCCCTTACTGCCAAAGGCTTGCCTTAATAAGCCTTCCTTCACTAACAAAGCATAGACAGTATCTCCAATTTTGTTTTATAACTGGGATTCTTAATGGTTCAATTTCATCTCCATCAGTTTTGTGCCGAATAAATTTTAAATTTAGCCAAACTAGTGTAAGGTTTCAGCAACCTTTGATTCAATTATTTAGTAGATCAAAATTTGCTACAAGCAGCCTTCTTATTTTATTTTCTTATCTGCTCTTTAAATGACAATCTTAAATGCAGTAAATTAAAACCATTATTTTTTGTACATTAGATCAATTTTATTTTAGGAAGAAACTGTCACGTTAGCATTTACCGATCTAAATAAATAAATGCACAAACATTTTTGATATAACTCATGTCGCATGCACAATGAAAACCATACACGTTCAGTTTGCATGCGCAATTCATTTATTGCTCATGCAGGCATGAGTAGTGTATGGGAAGGACCCTACTAGACAGACAAAAATGCTGCCATTGTCGCTGTCCATCTAAGGGAGGTTTGACTGTATCAGTGTCCATAAAATCCCCAATTTAATAACCAACAATTAGTAAATGTCTACCTATTCATAAAATACTAGCTGACCCGGCCACGCGTTGCTGTGGCTAAAGTTTTTGTTATATTATATAAGAGGAACAATAAGAGAACATCAGTCACGGAGTCCACTATGCTTTTTCACACAGATGGTATTTGTAAGAAAATATGGTGATCTCCTTATTTGACTTTCTACTACTATAACCCTTTAGTACAATGAAATTATTTACGAACAAAGACGAAAATGTTGATGTTGGTATACAAATTCACTGGATTGAGATTTGAAGGGGAAGTACGTTGAACACAATTAATTAAAATGTTCTTACACTTGATATTAAGCATAAATCAGTAGGTACAAAATAAAAATTTATCAGATTTATTACTTCCGTTTAATTTTATAACAAATATAAGTATATTACAGTGTAATACAGTAAATAACATGTGATGCTTAAACTCATGAATGAGGTAGGCAAGGCAGACAGTCTTAAACTTTTAAACATTAATATCTATTTTTTTGAATTATAAATACTTTCAATTTCAATTTAATTTAACACCAATCGGTGCACAATGTTTTTGGGTAACCTGTCTTTAGCTAACACAAATAGATTCGACGGTTTCCCAACACGTGAACACGCAACATATAGTTGCCCATGAGAAAAACATGGATTTTCCAAATCTAAACCACAAATGGACATTGTTTGACCTTGAGATTTATTTATAGACATGGCGAAAGCTAAACGAATTGGAAACTGTAGCCTTTTGAAGGGTATGGTAGAATCTGATGGTATGATCGGAATACGTGACAGCAGGACCACTTTTCCTTTAAGCTTCCCAGCCAAAATGGTTGCTTCAAGAATGTTTCCGGTGATCTTTTTGATGACCAAACGCGTACCGTTACATAATTGAGGTGGATTCAAATTACGGAGGAGAATAATAGGGGAACCAATCTTTAATCGAAGATTATGTGGTGGCATTCCAGGGATATCTAATGAATTTAAAAAATTCAATCGGAAAATTTACACTTTCATTTTCATCAACAACAGTATCGATTGATTTAAAAGACATCAGATCGCCTGGTAACAACTGTTGTATCTGGAAGTTAATTCCGTCAACATCAACCTTTTTGGCTGCCAAAATCGCCCGTTGACTAAGCCATTTATGATTCAAATAATTATTCTGTATATCCGGGAAAATACTCTGAATCAATTTATTTTTATCCTGAACAACAGTGCAAAAATTATCTGTTAGTTTAATGCATTGCGTATTTGGTTGCAGTTCTATTTTACCGTTCCCAATATCTAGTAAATAGTTGTTCGGAAAATATTTGTGCTGATGGATCATTTTGCAATTGTACTCGCATATTTATGGTCAATCGAAGTGTTTCAACACTTCGCCATAAGAATGATTGTTTCAAACATGCATTAATCTCATCCGCGAAAGTAGAGCGAGGTATAACCGGTAAGGTCTGCCGGAAGTCACCAGACAAAAGTAAGATAGCACCACCGAAAAGTTTATTATTGCAGTTTAAATCTTGCATAGTGATTAAATTATAAAGTTTTGATCAATGAAGCACAAATAAGTAAAAAACAGGATTAATTTCACTGTATTATCTTCATTATAATATGAATGCAATTTACACTTCAGTCTAAGTAACACGTGGCCGGCTATGCTAACACCAAAAATTTAAAAAGTGGAAATAATTGAATTATACGGTATTTCGTTCACTACAAAATAAATTTAATTAATTTTATAGCGTCAACAACAAGTGGTAATTATGCTGTTAAAATGTAGCTTATACGACACGTTCGTAGATTTACCATAGCAGCGCCATCTATTGATTACTTACTCAACCCAGTCGAAAGGTATCGACATCTGTTAGAATCATTTGGAGTTAACAGATAATTGTGACTGTCAAATAATAACAGACAAATAATTAGCAATAAATTAATATTGCGACTATAATTTGAGATTTAAACTATCCTATCTCTCAAGTTGGATCGAACTGCACATGGTGTGCGAATTTTATTATAATCGGTTAAGTGGTTTAGGAGTCCATTGAGGACAAACATTGTGACACGAGATTTATATATATTAAGATTGTATAATTTTTATCTTCAGTATTTGTTTTAAAATTCTATCGCCTGCGGACCAAGAGTATAGGTGAAAAGGTACCTACACGTTGGATACTTTTTCAAGCACATTACAAAAACAACTAAATAGTTCTTTCGCAATTTAATCCCAATCCGCTCTACAAGAAATATAAAAAAAAAACACAACTTTAACCTACCAACGAGTACATACATGTATCGTCAAAAAATTCAAATAGTTTACATTTTTTTGTAATGACAACTTCTGCCTGTTAGTGTTGGAATGTTCACAATGAACTCAGTTTAATAACGAAGTAGCGCAGAGTAGTTAAAGCAGTTAATTTTCCTGGAATTCCATTTTTTTTATAATTCTTTTCTTTTTTTTTAATAATCCCGCACATGTTGTAATCCATTGATCCTTCCATTTGTTATAGATTACATCCACCCTTCCAACCTTCCAATTACCATTCATGCATACGAGTAATAGCGCAACCACACATCGTGCAATACAAAATACAATAAAAAAAAATATCTCAAAACCAATTTTTATCATATTTTTTTTTTGTAATTTCTTTTATTTCAGCGACATGCAAAAATCCCCTCGGTATGGAATCCGGTGCCATTGCGGATTTTCAAATCACAGCCAGCTCAGCACATGACATGGGCAACGTGGGCCCCCAGCACGCAAGGTAAGTTATTTTCCATTTCCACCAACAGCGAACCATTCAAATATCATACACGTATAGATAGTGGTATACCCATATCTGATATCTGCACTAAAAAGCTAAAAGTATTTTTCACTTGGAGAACAACTATTCGAAAACCGCATGGAATTTTCATTGTCTGCACGATATGATTTTTATTATTAAAATGCAGGAGCAGGACATATTTTTTACACAACCATCATGAGCATGACTGGTGTGTACGGAGTAGTAGCCGAGAAAACATAGGGAATTTTCGTTCGTCCGAAAGCACCATCCTCGTCATCAAAACTTGGCATATCTGAGGATTTTTTGTATCCATGAGATACCCCAACCCAATGGAATGTGGGCAGCAGCGATGAAATTGTTCACCTTTTTTTTGCAAGCAAGCCACCGGACGACGACACGGAATTAAATCAATTTCGAAAAGTTTTCACTTTGATAAGATTGATTTCCAACCGAAAACAAAAATCCGACTTGTCTTTCCTCTTTGCCTTTTACCTTGGTCCTCCATCAGAAGATACAGGAAATTTTTCAAATGTTTTTGTATCTTTAGTTTCGCAGTTCTTTTGTTTCATTTGGTTTTCTTTTTATTTTTTAAGGAGAGGAGATACAAAATAGAATTGCTAATTTTAAAAATTGATAAGCACTTTTACAACTGGAGGCCATTTCTGATGGATTCCAGCCAGCCAGGATACACAGGATCATATAACATCATATTGTAACAAATTTTATTTGTTTTTATTTTTATATTTTTTTGCTGAGTTGCTCATGCGATGGAGGAAGGAAAAGCATTCATTATTCATGGATATGGTCTTTTCATGTCGGAGGATAATATGTAGGTACGTTGTGTACGTATATACGGGGCTACACCACCGCCAGCTCTCTTGAATGTCTGTTTGTGATTGTGTGTATGATGTGCCTGAAGCATATTAATTATGCCATTTCTTTTTTTGTTTCTTGTGAAAACAAAAATATATACAACAGTTACTGACAATACAGGAAAAAAATAAAATCTCATCGACCTCCTCCTCATATTAATTCTCTTAAAAACCGAAAGCCCAAAGTGAGCCAACAACAGAGGGATGATATTCATTCGTACAATTGAAAAAAAGATGATCGGGGAATAAAATCAAAGAACATTTTATAAACATTACAATTCACTTAATTCGCAACACAATTTTGTGCTTCATCAAAATCAATATCTCTGGTCCCTAAACAGAGCGCATGACCGACGCGACGCGACACGGCACAAGAGGAACCCACATCTTTAACTCATACTTGAGTTCTGGTGTTTGAGATTTGAAAACAGGTAGGTAATGCAAGTCCAGGGCCGCACTATTCAAACCATGTGTGGGAGAGTGGAGTATCTACATTTTATGTATTCCTATGGCATCTCATTCAGTTAATTTTATTAATCGGTTTGCTTCCGTACATTGGGTACACAAATTAACGAACTACGATAATAGCTGGGTTCCCGTCCCCAAAACTGCGGAAATCCACCAAAGAAAAACCTGCAAATCCTAGTCTCGTACACACTAAGTTTACGTAGTTTTTCACAGAAAAATATACCCAAGATATTTAGGCTATTCATGAAACGGCGGAAAACCCTTATAAGCCACAGAAACCATATAATATCCCACCAAAGAAAAGCCGTCAAATGCTAGTCCCGTACACCAAATTTACGTAGTTTTTCACAGAAAAATATACCCAAGAAATTTAGGGTATTCATGAAACGGCGGAAAACCCTTATAAGCCACAGAAACGATATAATTTCCCACCAAAGAAAAACCTTCCATTCCAAAAACCTTCCACCAAATGTACGTAGTTTTTCACAGAAAAATATACCCAAGATATTTAGGGTATTCATGAAACGGCGGAAAACCCTTATAAGCCACAGAAACCATATAATATCCCACCAAAGAAAAGCCGTCAAATGCTAGTCCCGTACACCAAATTTACGTAGTTTTTCACAGAAAAATATACACAAGAAATGTAGGGTTTTCATGAAATGGCGGAAAACCCTTATAAGCCACAGAAACCATATAATTTCCCACCAAAGAAAAACCTTCCAATCCTAGCGCCGTACACACCAAATGTACGTAGTTTTTCGCAGAAAAATATACCCAAGATATTTAGGGTATTCATGAAACGGAGGAAACCCCTTATAAGCCACAGAAACCATATAATTTCCCACCAAATAAAAACCGTCAAATACTAGTCCCGTACACCAAATGTAGGTAGTTTTTAAATGAAAAATATACCCAAGATATTTAGGGTATCCCATTTCAAATAAATTATTTAGTTTCTGAGGTTAATACGGGTATCCGCCTTTGCATGAATACCCTTTGTATATCTACTTTGTTTAGACAAAATAATGAGAACTGTCATATGAAGGAAAAAACAAAAAATAATGTATCGTCTGGTCGGGTATCCTCTACTACTCGTATATTAAAATTTGTTATAGCAAATTGGTTATTAAGCCAAAAAAAAAACTTTTTTTTTCACAAAAAAAGAAACAAGACGAGACAAGGCGTTAGAATCGAAAAATTTCAGTCTCATGCTCGTCTCGGTCTTGGTATCATCCTTAGTCTTGGTTTCTTTCGTGTTTTTTGGTGGCAAAAGATGTAAGATTATACGCGTATTTATTTGAGTATTTTTTTCGAAATGTCACCCAAAAGTTCTAAGACCAACTTTTTCCGAACCAAAAAATAAACCAGAAAAATTTCGCATTTTCTAAGGTAATATTTGAATTTTGTAGAGGTTTTTAACCCATTTAAATCGGAGGCAATGGATTTTGACAGTTCATGGCAGTGAATTATATTTTCACGTTTCGATAATATTTTTTCCCAAGTGTCACTTAAAAGTCTTATAGTCACCTTCCAACGACATGCATACATGAATCGTCCGTATTCTTCTCTGGATTATCGCAGGGCGCCTAGCCTTTCTTTGTATAACTATTTACATAGGTATGTGGTTTGATATTTTAACGCGCATAGAATAGTCTCGTCGACGAGACTGAGACCGGGCGGTATCTTATAGGGATGGGAAAAACCGGCCGGTTAAAACCGAAACCGCTTATTTTATTTCGTAAATTGGCGTATGTAGATATATTTTATTTGACATGATTGTTTTTCAAAGCAAATAAAAAACTAACAATTTTTATATATAAAACCGAAAACCGGTTTAAAAAAAAAAAAACGTTTTTTTGTCCAGTTAAAACCGTCAGGTTAATCCGGGAGGGAAAATAACCTGAAAAACGGCAGCGGTTCATAATACTGTCAAAATTCTATGTGGTCAAAATACTGGCTTCCAAATTTCTGTTTTATAAGATTCTTTACGGAAAATATAAAAATACTGCACATTTCTTCCCATTGTTTAATTCCCACAGTAAGGGTAGATTTGTAAACCCGAAACGGATGGACCCCTTTGTCCTCTTCGATCACTGCTTATGTTCATATAAATTATAAGTCAGTGTCGTCGTCAAGTCCTTTCGGTATCTTCTGTACCGACTAATATACTTAGAATTTGAAAAGTTTGGATAGTTTCCTGTAATAAATCAGGGTAAATATTTTCGACTTTTGCAAATTAGATTTTAGAATTCAATCAAAGATTGAGCCTGTCTTATTCAAACGTTTTTCAATCCCAAATATTAATTGTAGAAGGTTTGGGTGAAACAATAACATCAACTTGGGCTTGCTACCACCCCGGAGTTATTAGTATTTTTCCGATCATCACAGTTAATTATTTCGGTTTTTGATCGAAAAAACTTGTTCCCCCACTGATACTAAAATTTGAGCCAAGAGCAAGCTCTTCTGAATTTAGCACTTCAAAACGAGCTTAAATCAATTCATGCTTTATTATTGATTTACCAAAAATTGTATAGACCAACGCAACAGTAGTTTGAATTATTTTCATTCTTGTCATTTTACTTCTTTTATTCCTCAAGTTCGAGTTCGTAGCAGTAAGGTCTAGTCAGGCTTACTCACTTGATGGCAAGTAACTGGCTGAATACAATAGAGTGTTGTTACTGGAGCTGCAACTGTGATGTGAAAGCTGCCAAAAACTGTCATATGGGATTTTTTTACGTGACCACAATTTTAAGAAAGCTTGAACTTCATTGTAACATTTTGTAAACTGTCATCAAATGATTTGACTTCCTTGATTGTGAAACATCAAAAAAACTTCGTGAAAAAATTAAAAGTTGGCCAACTGTTGTAGAACAGAATTCAGCTTTTCCTGCAGCTGCGTTGGGTTGCATTCTTAAAATTGAATTTGTATGTTTTGACAGCTGTTTCAGCTCCTATTGCCACTCTGTCTAATGGATTCAGCCACTAAGGCCTCGAACTCCAACTATTAGCAAGGTTGGCACTTTGTTCTAGGACTTACATAACGGTATCTATTGCACAGCTTTTGAACGCATTAGGGAATAGTGCATTAAGGATATAAAAAATGGGAACTACAGTGAGACTCGAACTCATGCCCAAGAGTTAAGCGTTTAACTTGTGTATTACATTTTTTGAGTTATACCTTCGAAAGACTCAGTCGATGTTTCTAGAAAATTATAAGCAGACTTTGTCTTACTGTCTTAACGCAAGCGAAATTTGTCAAGTTTCCATATAACTTTTTGGTCTTCCTTACAAAACAAGACAAAAAACAGTTTTGATGTGACTTTAAGTCTGTCAAAAAGCATTTGTTAAAGTAAATACTGATTTTCTTCAACAAATTCTGTTAGATTTTCTCCAGAACCAAATAAATCCATCCCTGAATTTTGTATTTCTTAGAGTGAACCAAAGCACAAGAGCTCTTAGATACACCGACACAGCATATATATACATATCAAGCGAAGTCAATTTTCTTTTTGGTTATAACTTCTGCAGCCTTGTTGTGTAAATATTCTCTAACTCCAAGGATCTCCTGCAGGGCTCATTCGAAATTCTTTGAAATTTTTATGACAAAAAAGCTTTTATCCTCGAACATAGCCTTTTTATGCCAAACTTTATGGACTATATATATGTATTTATTTATTTTTTCTTGTTTTGTTTGTCGGTGGTATAGAGAGAAAGGTAAGTAAGTTTGGAAGGAGTTCAAATGCGCCCGTAGGGTTAATTGTAATGTGTACACAAATAATTATGACCATAAACGTGTTGTGACCTTATTTTCTGTTCTATACCTTTTACCTGTTTTATATCCTTTTATTTTGTTTTTCATGTTTTCATATACACAGTAGTTACAACATATACTGTGCATGCTCAGGTGTGTATATGTGTGTGTATTTTTATGTTTTTTTTTTTTTTGTTGTTGTTTGCTTTGTAGTAAGTTATTTGCTAGCGCAACAGCAAGTCCCTGGAGTGGAAACTGATATGCGATGCCATTTTGGAGAGGGTAGTAAATTTCCTCTTCGACAGGACGAACAAAATATGTATATAAAAATGTCCTTTGGTTTGATTCATGCTGCGCGAGAGAAAATATGGCGGATATAATTTATGGTGATGGTCCACCTTCAGAATTATGGTGCATAACTAATAAAAAGTTGTGTTGATATCTTCGGAAGGAACAGGAAGCACCACTATGGGAAATCCTTTGACCTGGTGACATCTCAAAAAAATTATAATAAAGGAAAGTATCTACGTGCCGTCATAAAATTATATCTACCTACTCTGGTTATGGTATTTGTTGTGGGTATATGAGTAAAGAACTGAAACACTGGTCGTATAGGTGTATGTATGTTGAGTTTATGTTGCCTTGCGTCAAAGGTAGGTATGCTGTTGTTTTAGAAATTATTCATAACTATAACTTTTCTAACGGTGGTCTTTTGGCACGTGTTATAAGCTGTAGTCATCTTTATTCAGTTTTCTTCATTATTATATCTTTTATATACTTGGTTCAGCAATTGGTCCTTATATTTAAGGATAAAGGTACCAACAGATCGCATTTACATAAAACATTCTTGTGTTGACATAAGGATATATTTTAAGAGAACCGCAAGTGCTTTTTTGTGATTTTCTCAAAGATGTTGCTTTACTGGTGCAAATAATTTTGAAGGACTTATCCATTTACTTATAGAGACGGAGCAATGAACAAAATAAAATATTTTTGGTTATGTGGATGTCCTTGACTATTTCCGCAACTCTGTAGCCAAGATTACATTATTAATTTGAACCAAAAACATCATAACTGTAGTAAAGTGCTTTGATCTATTTTAATTTAGATAAAAGTTGAGATGGAAAGCATTTCATTTTTGATGAGAATACGAAGCATAAAGAGAACCTACAGAATGCAAATAGGATTAAATTACTGTTTCAGTATTGAAGAACATACTGGTTGGGCCAACTTAGAGTGGGCGTAGCATATTGTAGCCGTTGTGAGGCATCCCTCAGCAATAAATCTTGGTCCAATTGAATTTGTCATGAGTTTCTCAACTAATACCTTATTTATGAAATCGATACAATGTGTTTGTTGCTCATCCCTGCAAGGAAACACAATATGACATTCTGAATTTGACTCCTGGTAGCCACTGAACTGGGGTAGAAGTATGGTGGACTGCATTGGACAAAATCACTTATTGTGACAAATTAAATAAATTTCACAGGTCAGCCAGCTTATGTATGAGCCCTCTGCTCTACACCCTAAGCTGCCCTTAACATACTACTTAACCTTACACCCCTCGATATTTTTAGCAACCAAGTGGCCGCGAATACAGCTATTCGTCTCCAAGCCATCACTCAATGGACTAGCAATTCGATAGGCATTTCTAATATTCTGAACAAATTCTGTCTAAAACCAGGACGCTCCGACTACACCACACACCAGCTAATCTCAGACAAGAACTTCCAAGTAACCATCCCAATAAGATCAGATTGGTAGGATGAGAGGTTCTAAAAAGATGAGTCAGCCCACTTTTATACCGACCGGACGGTTCAAACCCCGAAGAGGGAGTGGGTTACGTTGTGTTCTCGGGCAGACTAAATCTTAGTCTCTTTTCCGTCTCCCTGATCATTGTAGCGTTTTCCAAGCGGAATCCGTATGTTCTCTGACAGTCAGGTAGCCCTCTAATCACTCGGCGCTTATTCCACAAACTCTATAACAGCCGCCACTGTCGATCATCTCTGAGGAAGATGGCAGAACAGTTTAATATTCACCTTATTTGGGTGCCAAGACATACAGATATTTTGGGAAACTGCAAAGCCGATGAACTCGCCAGAAAAGGAACCCAAGTATATATTTTACCGAAAATGGAATAAATCGGTATGCCTATCGCTACAAGCAAACTCTTGTTATATCAAAACTCCAAAAAAGAAATAAATTTCAGATGACCAAACATCACTACTTGCCTGGCTGCTAGACAAATCTGGCCAGCAATAGACACAAGACGAACAAAAGGTCTACTTTCTTTGAACAGGAAACATCTTGGATCCGTAATAGGTGTCGTAACTGGTAGACATCACGCCAAAAGACTTGGAGTTTTCTTCAATGACTTTTGCAGTAGCTGTGTGAGCATCTTCTATGCTCATGTCCTGCTCTCTCCCAAGGACGTAGATTGCACCTGCGGGAATACTTTTTCGACGACATCAATGATCTCAAACGCATAGATATGCACCGGCTACACCACTTCATTAGAGGATCCAATTGGTTTAATCAAAGAGTTAAAATCTCTTCATGTGATATCACAGTGGACCTATCTAAGGTCTAAGTGTGTCAGTTGTTTTCCTGACGGACATGTCAACCTAACCTAACCTATCAACTGAACTATTTTTTTTATTCGAACATGAATAAATATCCGGTTACGATCAACATCGGTTGGAAAATTTGTTTCTTTTCTGTTTTGATCGTTCGGGAGTTAAGTTCCATGCATACCATTAAGCACAACATACCTGAGTGGTCATACAAAAAATATTTAAAAATTTCAACCAAATCTAATTTTAATTAGGTAAATAACTTAAATACTTATTGAAAATAAACCACGTGTACGTTTCTCTGTCATTTCTCCTATAAAGTGACTTAAATTGATCTTTCTCTAGTGAAATTACAGAAACTGTCCAATGGTTTTGTCAAAAAAAAATTGCACACACAAATCGACCACCTAGATTTACTACACCCGTTAGGTTGGGTGAGAATGGGTGGTGAAACGGCAAGCTGCCTCACCTCAGTCGGATCTCAGTGGATCAATTGCGATCCCCAGGGTAGGAAAGGGGAAATTTAAGGAGAGGCGTAAACGGGGAGATTAGGTTTGAGGTGTCTCCCTAAACCATCCTGACCTTGGATTAAATTTCAGAATATGTTTAAATGGTTCCTTTGAGAAATCGCCCAGTTCGTCGAAGAAGTAATCTCCAAGAGCTGCTTCAATGCCCTTTTCTGGTTTGCTAATAGGCTTGTACTATTCTTTTTTTTTGTAAAAGTTCGATACTCGTTTGGATTTTTTTAACACCTTCACTACCAAAGGGAAGTTTTTTATCAAACTGTTGATGAGTTGTTTTGCAATGTCTCTTTAAATTGACACCAATTACCAATAGCGAAAATCTTATGCATATGAAGCATATCTTTTGACACAACAGTATCAACTAAGTCAGTTACGAAAAGTTTGTTCATCAATTTTGCACAATTATGAAGATAGGGACCAATTTTGTTATCTTTTTGTTTTTGTATTTTAATTCGCGTGTATCGGTCAATAGCTGTTCAACATCTTAGGTGGAGCAAAGTTCGACATTCCACACTTCGGCCCGGCCGACGTTGTCTACTTATTTAGTTTATAGATTAATTGCTCTTACGGACTTCTCCATCATTGTAGGGTTAACTTTGATTAAGTCCTAGATTTCTGTACACTAATAACCAACACTTGTAAAGAATTTAAATATGAATCAAACTGTTCAAAAATTCATGTAAACAATGTATGGCTTCAAAAGTGCCAAGTAGATACATTTAACTTAAAATCTAGTCCTTATTCTGACATCAGAGATATTACTTTTTCCACAATAGGTATTTCCTTTCAACTCGACGAGGACCTTTAATCTTCCCGCACATTTTTCTATTATTGTCACATCCCAATGCCCAGTTCCTTACAGGTTGTCCATTATGTCAATCTCGAATTTATTTACTCACATGTAAGATTCGCATAAAAAACAACATCTACAATGTAAAAGTTCTGGATTTCGATTTTGCTTTTATTGAAACATGAAAGTGTGCAACCAATTCATGGCTGAGTTCTTCATTTCCCGCATATACCATGTATCATTGAAAATTTTCCAAAAGAGCAGGGGCTAAGGGTAAGAGGAAAATTCTATATAAATCGCTATAAAATTATTCTTCCAATAAAGAGAAAATATGACCTAGTTCTTCTTTATCACAATACCCTGAGGGTACGAATTCTTCGAAAACAAAAAAAAATAAATAAAACGTAAAGGATTAAACCGCAACCCTCAGTAACACATGTATGACACATCCAATGCAGCGTATTTATGGTATGGTGTATACGCTTCCAGTGGATACTTATCAAAAAGCTCCATTTCATCTCTCTCAAGTATGGGCTGTTCTGCTATGGGATCCTTTTCTATGAGTAGGTATATGTGATGTATCTAAAAAAAAAAAGATATCTACTGCATGGAATTTCTGTACTAGGAATCTTATATATATAAAAACAACTCTGATTTTATTTATGTCATGAGTTTTCAAAAAATCTGCATTTGCAATTTATGAGAAAACCAAACGGAAACTATTTTACTCGTCAATGTATTTCTTTGTTTTATCATAGATGTGTTGTGTAGTGTGTGGTGACGCGTGTTGTTTTTTAAACTATTTTTTTTTTTGTTGAATGTTTTATATAGAAATTTGCATTTCTTAACTGTAATATTTATATGCAGATTTGATATGTGCCAAGAACATAATTTGTTTATATTCGCAAACATGTGCCATTTTCGAGCGAGAATATTTTATGATAATTGTTTAAAAGAGAAGTATGTATTATTCTTTTGTTTTCAATTGAAGTAATGAATATTCTAATGCGTGTTTATATTCATAAAACATTACACTGCTGATGGAGAGAAGAATTTTCTGGATGTTTGTATTTTTAAATTTTTTTCGTCGTTGAATATATCTGGGCCTTGCTTTAAGATCTCATGACATGGTTAAGGTCGAATAATGTGATATGAAGTTCAAGAATTTTCCAACTCACACTATTATTAGTGCCCTATCGATAGGTGGCCAGTTAAATACATTCATATATTTTTCGTCGATTTCAGCAGGATAGCATCTACCATCTTATTGCAGACACTTTTGACGTCAAAAACATTCTCACATTTTTTAACACTTGTTGTTATCAAAATGTTAAACATTAAACAACAATTAACGAAGCATTGCCGTAGTCTACGAGTATGTCCTCTTTTTCCATTAAAAACCAATTCTAAAAATAAATGTCATACAATGAGTTGCTGGCTTACTCATAACATGCTGCTTAGGCATAGAACTAACAACATGTGATTGAGTAAAACTAGTATACCGATAAAATATGACAAAGAATAAAAAAATTAATGCGAATTATAAGGGACATCGATAAATAAGACACGGAAATTTCTCCGTATTAGTTCAGACGCCATCCCTGGAGATAAAATCTGAGACAACAACCACCTACATTCTCAGAACATCGCGCCACACATCTTTCCTATCATTCTTTCTCTTCCTCAACCTCACGCCCGCGATGTGTTGAAACATTTAAAGGGTAGTGCGTGTAGATTATAAAAAAAAAGCATAGCTCTTCTATACTCGCAGTTTAAAAATGTGAGACTAAGACCAGTGAATTATTTGATTTACATTTCATCGAAGGAGGACTACGAGAGCGTTGGTTGGTGAAGATTAAGACAGAACTAAAGGAATTTGCAAATATTTTATATTTTACTATCCAAACCGATAGATAGATGGATATATAGATAATTCGATTTATTATTTGATTTTCGTGTACAATTTACACGAAAGGTTTTACAAAAATCGCTTGGACATGGCTTTGCCGTCTGCCCGATTGACAAAGTTTCGATAATGTAAAACACATTAGTACAATAGTTTGCTAATCCTCAATAAATATAATAAAATGCACGACTGGATCGCACGAACTTGCTTTTATGTTCGATCACATCGCATGCACAAGATTTCTTTTATAAATCTAAATATATTTTTAAATTTCGTTTTTTACTTAATTTTTTATATAAACAAAATTTCTTTAATTTTTTTGTAAAAAAAATTGGTATGACAATATTAAATATATAATAATATAAACTTAAAAACAAAAGATTAAATCGGCTTAATCAAAGAAAAAATAATTCAAAATTTTGAAATAAATCCTTAAGCTAATTTGAGCTCATTTTATTTCTTGGTTTTTGAGAAAAGAAGTTTTTTTTAACTTTTTGAAAACATTTTTCAAAAAAAAAATATTCAAAACGCCAATTCATAGGTATTCAGCAAATACATGTAACTAAAATTTTTGAAAAACATTAATGAGCAGTTTTCAAAATATAATTTTTTTAATTTTTTTATTTGAATGCTTTTAAAAATACAAAAAAATATTAATTAAAAATATTGGTATGCAGTATAAATACACCTACACCTATACATGCGTGAAATTTCGAAAGAATCGGTTAAGCCATTTATGAGATAGTCGAAAGCAAAAAATCGGTAATATGGAAATTACGGTGCTATGGAAAGACATTTAAATTTTTTTTTCAACGATATGATCGGTCCTACCTAAAATCAAAATCGTTAGAGCTGTTCTCGAGAAAAATAGGCTTTAACGTAACTATTATATGGCAAGTACCGTTATTATTTTTGAGCTTAAAAAAAATCAATTTCCCGCCTGTACAATACCTAAAAATCTGTATATACCAAGTTTGAAGCAATTCGGCCCACCCGTATGGGGTGTTGGTGTCTATACATTCATACAGACAGACTGACATACGGACAGAATTTTTAGACCATCTTTTTTCGTCTTCGATATAATCGTAATGTCATGTTTGATTGTTATCTCAGATCCTTTTTTTCGACGAATGCATTAACTTGCCTTATAGTACCTATAATCACAGTAAAAATAAAATAAAATGCACGACTGTATCGCACGTACTTGCTACTAAGTTCGATCACATTATATGCAAAAGATTCTTAATAGAAAAGGCTAAATGTATTTTTAAAATTGTTTTTCACTTAATTTTTTACTTTTATAGCTGCATAAAAAATTCTAACAATCAAACATGACATTACGATCATAGAGAACACCAAAAAAGTGGGTTCCCCAATTCTGTCTGTCCTCAAGTCTACAGCCTAAACGCTTTGACAGATTTGATTCAAACATGGTACATATTGCGTTTTCGGTAATATGCCGACAAGTTTTTTTTAATTTTTTTAAGACGAAAAATAACAGTAGCTCCCATACATTTTTTTAAGGCCAAAAACAAAAATCTTATTTTTTTTTTGACATTATCTTGAAAAGTTAAAAAAAATATATTCCTAAAATAAACTATGATCGTAATGTCATGTTTGATTGTTAGATTTTTTTTTTACGAATATATAATTTGCCTTATAGTACCTATAATCGCAAGTTAAAACAACAATACCTTTCATGATAATGTTAAAAAAAAACCGCTAAGAAAAAAATGCATTTCTCGAAAACTGCTCAAAGAATTTTTTATAAATCAAATGTGTGTGTTCTTACATTAGTACTGTCCACTTTTAAGTATAAGAATATTTTCTTTTTTCGTACTTATTAACGGTACTTCCCATCGAACCAGTATTCATATTTTCGACTTTCTCAACATTGGATAAATCGATTAAAATATTTTTTTTATGCTCCCTAAGGTTGCTAATAAAACTGCATACCAAAATGTTCAAAAAAAAAACGTTTTTCGATTTTAAAAAAATAAATAAAATTTTTTTTTTTGAAAAATCGGTTTTTCAAAAACCAGTCAGAGAATTTCTTTGAAATTTGAATTTTATATGTATATTAATAATATCTTCAAAATGGCGTTTGAATTTTTTTTCTAAAAATGTTTTCAAAATTTTATACATACAAAATTAGTTTATTAAAAAACCACTCCAACGCTTTTGGTATTTTTTTTAATATATTCTTATTTACTCGTATCAACAAATTCAAACTGCATCTTTGTTTTCCCTTGAACTATAACGACTAAGCAATATAAAAACTTTTAATTATGTGTATTATCCATTTATTTCTACCTTATTATTATTCCCTTTTTTCACATTTTTGCGTACGCCACTGAATACTAAATACAATGTAGGCCCTTATATATCTAAAAACTATTTTTTTGAAAATTTTGAAATGTAGTATTATTTTAAATTTGAAGGACTCCTTGCATATAGATTTTTATTGAAATCCATTTAGTCGTTTATGAGAAAGTCGAAAATCAATAAAATGGTTGTATGGCAGGTACCGTTAAGAAGAAAATATTTTTAAAAAATTTTGGCCACAATGTAGACCATACACACACTAATTTTTATCAAAATCGTTAGAGCCGTTTTCAAGATAATTTAGATGGTAGAAAAATTTGTATGGCAAGTACCGTTATTTTTGGGGCTAAACAACGGTCCAAAAATCTATTTTGGACAATAAAATTAAAACGCTTAAATACCAAGTTTGAAGAAAATTGCTTTAGCCATTTAGGCCGTAGAGAGTTGTACAGACAGACAGACAGACGGAATTGCGGGACCCACTTTTTTGGGGTTCTCTATCATCGTAATGTCAACTTTGATTAAAATGTCGAGTTCGATTTTTTTCCAAATGCAAAACTTTCCCTATCGTACCTATATCGCAAGTAAAATGTTAAAGTTGACACTACGACTTTTTTCATTTTAAATAAGCTTCGATTAAAATTGTGTAACGGTATGTCATTGGGGTTTTATAGTGATTGTACAGTTGAGTAATGTTGTAGTAGCAGTTGAGCAAGGCAATTACGAGTACTTCCTCCTCTGGTTTAAAGTTGCTGCTTAAGTTATTCTTATCTCACATAAAACACGACATTTTCCAATAAAGTGCAAGACATCTTCTCATTCATTAAGGTTACATAAGGTGGAGTAAATAGATAGATCCTCTATATGTGGAATGTCCTATAGGTTTATAATCTCTCCAATCATTTTAAAAAAGTGCTGAAATAAAAGTCTAATTGTCTAATCGCTGTAAAAGTAATTTAGTTTACACAGATTGCGATTTAGACGGCTGTATATTGGTCATGTATTGGAGACTTTGCGCCTGTTTGTCAAGAAAAAAGATTCAATATCGCATTTTTACGATATTTTCCACTTACTCTCAGCAATCATATATCGACTCCGTAGTTACTCCCAAGTTCATGCAATGTCTTATACCAAGAACTTTTTTTTCGAACGTCTCCAATTTTATAATTTTGAGTAACTCTACATCCGTCATATCGAGAACTTTTGCAATGCCATCTACATGATATTTCAGAGTTCTTATGAAGAGAGGTGATAATCCAGGTACCCTGCAAGCTTATTTATCATCAGCTGTAGAGTTTGGGAAGAATAACCAAAAAGTACCACATCATTGGCAAATAAAAGTGCCTTGATGATAATTCTCGATGTTTCTATTCCACCAGGAAGGAAGTCTATTAAGTCTTGATGAAAAAGGCAAGCAGGTTTGGGCTTAAAGAACATCCTTATTTGACTCCCATTTTCGACACAAGCCACTGAGAAATGTCTGTTCCGTTCCGAAAGATTGCCGTCGTATATATTTTCCAGCACTCTACCAAAATTTTCTATCATACCAACGCTGTAGAGTTTGAAGAACAAAACATTGCGATCCACTGTATCAAAGGTGCATAGTTGCTCGCTATTGGGTGCAGCACAAAAACATTATCCATATTCGCTTTAAACTCTCCTTTTTATCTGAATCCATATCGTCAAACAATCATTCATTTCAGAATAGAGATTCCCCATATCGAAACTGGGATACAACTATTCTTTTCTTGGATAGCTATTTGATAATAAAAATCGTGTGAGCGTGTTATAATTGTTTCACTGACTTTTATGGTATTCGTCTTTAATACCTAAATTACTCTTAAGCTACTCTGGCCACATCACGTCCTTGTTCAATAAAAGAAACGCCAACTCAGTTATTGCTTAAAATTCTCCAAGAGTGCCAGACTTATTAACTCCCACCAAATCATTAATCCAGCCTTATTATTCGTTCCACAAAGTATATATGTACATAGACCTAATTTAGAAACTTTTATGCATTTGTATTTATTTCAGACTGAAAATCGATAACAATGGCGGAGCATGGTGTCCGAAACACATGGTTTCGCGTGGCCTTAAAGAGTATCTACAAATCGATCTTCTTCAAGTTCACGTGATTACCTCTATTCGCACCCAGGGACGATTTGGCAAGGGTCAAGGACAAGAATACACTGAGGCTTACGTATTAGAGTATTGGCGTCCCGGATTCACGAATTGGATCCGATGGAAGAACATCCAAGGCAAGGAGGTAGGTACCGAAATTGAAGCATCAATGGTATCCTGATTTGTTTTCTATTGTATATGTATATCTATTAAATGTGTACATATATTGTTTTGTGTTTTATATAGATATTGCCAGGCAACATCAATACATACAGTGAAGTTGAGAATGTTCTACAGCCAATTATTTTTGCCTCAAAAATTCGCATCTATCCTTATAGCCAGTACGATAGGACGGTGTGTCTACGAGCTGAAGTTGTCGGATGTCCTTGGGAAGGTAAGATATTGTTGTGAAACTTGTTGTCCGTGTTCGTATAATAAAATCCTAGATTTAACGATACTTGTGAAAAGCAGTTCAATCGCCTTTTCTGCTGCGGCGGCATTATATTATATAAATGGAACAATCTGTTGTCAGTAACTCAATGGTTCGTTGGTTTCCATAGATTTCACTTTCACCTTGAAGTTTATACTAAACACACACTCTCCGATTCTCTGGTATTATATTGTTTCCAATAAATCCATCGTCGAACTGTGTCAGGTATCTTGTTTTTTTTTTTTAATTGGACGATGTCTACAATGCCAGACATCAATTCAATCTATGTGATTGGTTATAGACAAGTTGATAGATGAATGAACTAGACTTAAGTTATGAGGTTATTATGTCAGTGTAGGGACTTTGAAATTTCAATCAGCTAGTTATTGGTTTCTGTTTGTTTTTGTTTTTGGTGGAGCTTGAGAAATTGATTAAGGAAGACGTACATAAGTTTTGATTTTGTAAGGAGTTTTTTGATTATAATTAATTTTTGCATGATTAATTTTATCGTTTGTTATTGAAAGGATTTAATTCAGCTGTTGCTGATTACTAGGTACATAGTTTTAAGAAATTAAATTTTATATAAACAAAATTCAGGTTCCGTCACATAATGAAAGGAAAGTGCTTTCAGAAAGCGTTTCGCAAATTTCGAATTTGAAATTTTCGTGAAAGTGCTTTCAGAGAGCACTATGAAAGGAAAGTACTTTCTGAAAGGGACTTTTTACTTTCAAGAAAGCAAAACACTTTTAGGGTCGTCACACCACGCAAGTGAAAGTGTTTTCTAAAAGTGCTTTCTGAAAGTGATTTGTGTGTAAACGGGTGTCATATTTGCAACTTTGAGGTTTGAGATAAGTTTCGTTAATTGTTTTATCCTGAATAGCTTATAAATGGAATTCGATGAAAAATTTTTTTGCGAGGAAAAATTATTAGAGCTGAGACAATTAACTCTAATGGAAATTATCCTACGGATTGCGCAGCATGTGACTGAATGAAATGCGGCAAATCGTAGGTCAATTTGGGTGCGACCATTCTGGGATCGTGGCGCTGAAAATCAGAATTCAGTACCACCCTACACTTATGAGAGATTTGCTCCCAGAGGGAGATGAATTCTTTCGTTATTTAAAAGGAAGTTCAGCCAAAAAGGCTTAACTTAAATTGATAAGGTCAATAAAAAGCACAAAACAAAAAAACAGACCAACTTGACAAATCAGGAATCTACAAGCTAAAATGTAATGGATGTAATGCAGTATAAATAGGTCAAACCTCTCGTTCTCTCAAGAAAATATTTAGAGTCCATCAACTGAATATACAAAATACAATTTAAAAAACGGCTTTTAGCAAGCATATACACCAAGAAAATAAAGCAATGGATAGAGGAAGAAAAAAACAAAAACAACACGAAGTGATAACTAATTGCATATCCTTATTAAAAAAAATGCAAGGATACAGATAATTAAACAATCAAATTACATAACGTAGCACTAAATGATAATTGTGGATTTGCTGACTCTTCACATGCTAAAATTTGTAAAAATCTAAATTTAAATTTGTTTTTATTATTTATTTTATTTTTAAGAAATTTCAATAATTATATTAAAAATTTATATAAAGGTCGAATTTTCTGATGATGGCTATATAGCCGAAACGCTTCAATAAAATAAATAAATAAGAATATAAGGTGGCTTATTGACTTTATCAATTGAATTCTTTTGTAATTTTGCTCACGTTTCGGAGAAGCAGTTTAGTTTTGTATAAAGTACGACCGTTTGTTGAGAAATTAAATACACCATGCAAATGTTTGTTGCAAGTGATTTGTTACTGTGTGTATTTTTAGCGGGACAGACAACCCTGGAGGGAGTTAAAATCCTTTAAGACCGCTAAGAGATCACCCAAGATACTGCTGTCCAAGAAAACTATTGCTATTGGTGTCCGCCTACCTATATGCCATCACAATGTTAACCTTCCCCCAAAAAACAATTTGGCCCAGCAATTCGGGTAAAAAAACAAACATTCGGTTTCACGAAAGCATTAAACTTTCACGAGCAGATTGTGAAACCGGAAAGCTCTATCAGAAATTTATTTGAATTGATTTGCTTTCTTGAAAACGCTTTCAGGAACTAGTCACACAGTGAAACTTTTTCTTTCGAAATCGTTTTCAAGAAAGCACATCACTTTCAAAAAACGTTTTCAAGAAAGTAATTCTCGGGTCGTCACACAATGAAAGTTTAGCTTTCAGAAATCTTTTTGCTTTCTGAAAGTACTTTCCTTTCATTAATGTTCAATAAAAGAGAAAGAAAGAATGAAATTATTGAAATAACATCAAGTATCTTTTCCTCAAAGAAAAGGAACTCGCATAAGACTTATGAACTGGTGAGATGCGTCAAGCCCGGACAAAAATTCTCTACTTATTGGGATCAAGACATATGTATGAAAAGTGCCTGGCTGAGGCATGACGGTTTTCAAATTAAATTATCCACAAAAACGCTGATTCTAGTTATCCAGAAAAAAGTTTTGACATCTTGTAGACTTAACGACTTTATATTTCTTCCAAATATAATGTAGTCGAAGAATTTTACTTTCGAAAGCAATCGATAGCCATGTCTCGTCATTCTACTTATCGTCCAATAATCGGTGGGGGCTCAAAGTAATTGTAAGCGAAATTTAATCAATTTTCTTCACCAAACAGAACACATTTTGCAACTTATCCACTAAAATGTCATTTCAGAATTTGATATTTAGTCCAAGGCACATGATCTTTCAAAATACTTCCAAGTTGCTACTATAAAAGTGACATATTGTCGAACTTGGTGACTCGTTTATTTCAAGACTAACATATTTCGCCTTCAATAATTATTTTTTAATACACATACCTGCGCAGTTCCTGTTTCAAAATGATAGTGAAGAGATAAATGTATCTCCTACCCGAAGCATTGACCAAAATTGCATCAGTTTCGAGAAAGATTGACAGCTTAGTTTGAATAGCCACGGTCGTGGAAAGCATGAATGTGGTCATATTGACAAGTAGGAACCACTAAAGGCTCGAAGAAATCTTCTTGATATCAAACAATATCTTCTTCATTGTTGCTATGACTGTTTACTTCATCGCTGGAATAGCTGTCAATACTGATGATCTGAACTTTCAGTTCTCAATGCATCACAAACCACCTTATACGGAATGCTCACATATTCGACGTTACCAAAAACCCTGCAAAGTGTCTGGAAGTTCTTAAACGATGCAAGAACTATATTCCCCCTCTGATCTAACTGTAATCTAAAAAGCTTGAGTTCAAACTATCATTTATAGGAAACTGCTCCAACAACTCACTTGAATCTCTTGGAGAGAATCGAAAAAAGAGTTCTAAGAATTATAGGCGATAGCACAATAACGGAAACAAACAGCATTTAATTTACTTATCCTTATTTTTATAGACATTGAAAAAGCAGTTGCATTCCTCCGCTAAAACAATTTAACGTGGTCGCTTTTTTGGGAATGCCCATTAGCTTACCCTTGAGCCTTAGTTCGGCGTATTGTCAAGTATAGTGATTTTGTTTTTAGCCGAACCACACGAATGTGGAATTCTTTACCCGACCGTAATTTTCCCTCACATTGCAATATTTAAACATTTAACACCAATGTGCATCGGTATCTCCTCTCTTATCCAGGACCGGTCCCACCATATGTACAGGATGTGCAAATGCACAGGGCGCCAAGCTTTGGGGGCGCATTGTCAAGTCATAGTACAAAAACAATTATGAATACACATACTTCCATTCTTCGAATTTAAGTTGGTCTACCAGCTACGCCTATGCATTTCTAAAACGCAATAATTATCTTCCAATAATTTAAATTCAGTCATTTCATCTGCTCACACAAAAGACCATTCATACAATTACACGAGAAACTAGTGTGAATAAAGTAAAAATAAAAAAATGCCATTAAGATTACGTTGGTACAGACTTGCAAAGTAAATTCTTGCACAAATCAGCTTTCTATCTATTTATAAAAAAAAAATTCATAAGAGCCAATCGCACCAAGGCAGAGCAAGATAATTTCTTACACAAGCATTCAAAAATGTTCATAGGATAAAATCTCAAAATAATAAAATGGGTGGCAATGGCTCAGTGGATAAAGTGCTTGATTGCTAACTTAGACGTGTGGGTTCGATCCCCACGCTAGGCGTATTCTTTTCTATACCTCCAATTTTAATTGGATGCCGCCCATGGGTTAAAATGAGACAGTCAATACCTGGTTCTCAAATCCACTGTGCCAAACTAGTGCCTTCCAATTCAGGTTGCATTTAAAAGCCCTTAGGTCTTACAGGCATTAAGTTAAATTTAACAAAAAAAAAAAAAACTCAATCTACAATTCCTTCCGAATCATTTGAGTGAAACATGCAGATTCTAATTCTGCACGTATGGGATATTCGACTCAGAATTTATTTGAATGGAATTTTGTGAGCTTAATACATGTTCGATGCCACAGAAGAAAAAAAAACCACAAAAAAAGAATTCTTTATAGATGTTTGGTTGAATGGAGAAAAAATAATGAAAAAAGAACAAATAACTTTTCTTTCTTCAACTGTTTTTTAGTTCGCCTGTATAATTCGAAGTTCAGTTGTTGTTTAAAGAAGAATACCCTATATAATATTAACTGTTGTTTTTTAATACATATATTTTAGCTTTAAAAGGTCGCAGTTTATTTTTTTAGGAAAGTAAAGGGAAAGGTGGAAAATAAAAAGTTTGTATTGTGAAAAAGAGTTTTTAATATGAATATAAAAATTGAAGAATGTGTCGTTAAACGCAGAGCCTGCACACGGCGCTCATTCAGCTCGGACCGGCCCTGCTCTTATCCTATCTCATTTATCTAATCCCTCGCAAAATTAAAACAAAAAATTCGTCAGCCACATCACTAATATTAGTACTAATATTCTCAGCATTCCATCCACTCGTGTTCTGCTCGCTTATTATTTCATCCGTTGTTTTCATATTTTTGTAAACATTTTTGGAATTGTGACTTCTTAATTTCTTCCGCTTCCTCACAAAATACTTAGGAAAACTCTCCAGTGTTTCTCTTTAATCGTCTTGATATGACGCAATCTTCTGACACTTCAGCATCTATTGGGGCAATCTTTGTTTTAAAGTATGATCGTCTATTATCTCCACCGCTTCTTATCCGACTTCTACCAATCCTACAAGTATTTTCAAGTACTCCTTTCGCAAAACATTTGCAATTGTATATAGCAGAATTACTAGCCTTTATTTAGAAACAATTTATTTGGGTACAAGAGTAAGTATCTATAGCACTCTTTCCGCAAATGGTTTACAATATCCACGATTGAGTATGATCATGGCTAATATTTATTACCAAGTGTGGTCATATCCTGTCTTGACGATTCCGGTTCGGAAGTCAGAGAAAATAAGATGGTTAGGCAAGTACCTTCTCATATACTATATACTTGAACATGTAAATTTTTGATGAAATGAGAAAACCCGCTCCAACAGCTGCATTTCTTCTATTTCTAATTTTTTCTAATGTATGATGGACGTGCCATCCTTTGTAAATAAGAAATAGATTCTACTGAAAAATTACGATTCATTGTCCATTTAATTAACAACTGAAATATTCAAACATAAAGAAGTATATGAATCTACAAGATAAACAATACTGACTCAAAGCAATCTCATTCTCTATACTTAATTCTAACAGAGACCAACTATGTGTTAGATATAACCAGTATTCGCAAACAATAGATACAAAAATCGGTTATCTATCGGCTTAGGGATGCGACTCACATTTGTAATTGATACATCGCATTACAATTATAATATTTATCCTGGAAAATGACAGATGAATACACCGCTATTGTTGTGAACGAACATCATCCATTATTCCCTTTTGAATCAATTTAAATAAAAAAAAATCATCCCCAGCGAGACATAGAATAGGGTTGAGTTGAGAGTACAATCAACAATGCCAAAAAAGGGGTTAACAAACACTGAACCATATATACCTGACGGATGAATGACATTCCCTAATAAATGAAAAAAAAAGAGAACTCAGAGATATTTAATCGGATTAAAATTTAACAGCACTGAACAGAGTTCCCATTTGACGGTAGGTAAGGTACATATAATCTCGTCCCAGAGTCCCGGCTCTTGTGTCACGCATTCCCTGTTAACAATAACAAACATTCAAGCGGAATGCGTAAGCTGGATGTCACTCTAGTGACATTCAATATCATCAACAACATCACACACGAAATATTCTGGGAATTGCTCCTGATTTTCAAGTGTTCCTTCTGGTGCTGGCTGACGAATCGCCTTTGTATATCACTGGACGGTATTGCTGGTTGGTTGGTTGGGTTGATATGTAGTGGAAAGGGCGAGGGAAATTCATCTGGATTCTGGCAACAACGTAATTTAAGTGATGAATTTCAATTGTAGAATGTAATTTTGTACCTTTTTTTTGATGTTAAAGTATTCGTGAAATCTCAATTGCCGGGAAATAGTATATGTATTTCAAGGAATTAAATAAAATACCATATATTTTTTTTTACAACAGGGTGTCCCCTAGATCGTTAAGCCTATTTTAAGAAATGGTTCCTGGTGTCATTCTCAGAAAAAAATTAATTAAGCTTGTATTCCATTATTGCAAGCTTGTTTTTTTTTCAAAAAGAAATTAAATTTCAAATTCAATTTTTATGAAAAAAATGTAGTTCTACAACCTGATGGACTATCTTTAAACTTGGTCCATATTGTTTTATAGTTTTTTTAATCTTTTTTAAGACCAAAAATATCGGTCTGTAGGACAATCCAAAATTTTTTTCAGCCAACAAGTTAAAACGCATTTTTTTCAAAAACGGTTTCAAGTATTTTTAATGTAAAAAAAAAACAGTTAATTATTAAAATCTATTGGTAATCTTTTTTTTTGGACAAACTGGTGGAACCACTTTTTTAGTTTTGACTTTATGGAACACGATTGATTTTATATTTTTGAAATTTTTATGAAAAAGCTCCTAAAACTTGAAACCAAAATTTTTCAAAAAATGTTCTTTGAAATTCAAAAAAAAAAAAAAAAAAAAAAAAATGGAAACTCAATAATTCAAAAAGGACTCAATGGATTTCTTTGAATTTTTCCTTTTAAGTTTTAAGTTTAACCTTAAGTTTATTTTCGTAAAGCTTACACTTAAGTTAAATCTTATAAATTAGTAAAGTTTTATAAATTGAATCCCAGTTTTGTTAAACAAATATAATAGATATAATTAAATAAAAAAACAAAAAAAAATAATCTAAATAATATAAATCGGATGTAATCGGCTATTTATACCGAAGAGTACCAAAGCATCAAACCAAAATAAAATAAAATGCACGACTGGATCGCACGTAGTTGCTCTTAGGTTCGTTCACATTGTATGCAATGTGGGTGCCAATTTTAAATATAAAGGGTTATCCACTTTGCGGTTTCAAAAGTAAAGGGCTGGAATTCGACAGCTATCAAACTAAGTTGTTAAACCAATTCCTTTTTCAGTTGAAAGTCTGACATTTACGAAAATGGATCGCTTAACTATCGCACAACGCATACAAAATTTTGAAACCTACTACAAAAATGGTGATTCTGCCACAGCCACATATCGTGCTTTAAGAGAATATTATGGTTTACATAATCATCCAACTACGCAAGCAATTGGCAAAATTGTGAAGAAATTTGAAGAGACTGAATTGGTTACAGAAATTGTAAGGCCTGTGCATCATCGTTTTGCTCGTACCACTGAAAATATCGCTGCTGTAAGTGAAAGTGTTGCTGAAGACCCTAATGTGTCGATTCCTCGTCGTTCTCAGGAATTAGGACTGTCGTACGTCACATTATGGCGTATTTTGAATTTGGATTTACACCTACATCCATATAAAGTCCAGCTCAGACAACAACTGAAGCCAGTTGACCATTCACAGCGTCGTAGATACGTCGAATGGTTGCTTGAACAACAGGCGGTGGACGGCGATTTTTCGAACAAAATTTTCTTCAGCGACGAAGCACATTTCTCACTCAGTGAGTATGTTAAGAAACCAAATTGAAGAGAGTCCATTACATCCACAAAAAGTCACTGTTTGGGGCGCTCTTTGGTCCGGAGGTGTGATTGGACCTTACTTCTTCGAAAACGACGATGGAACGACTGTCACCGTCAATTCGGAGCGTTATGGTCATATGATAACCGACTTTTTTTTGCCTGCTATTGAAGAATACGACTTGGAGAATATGTGGTTTCAACAAGACGGTGCCACATGCCACACAACTTGAGTGAATATGAATAATTTATTGCAAGAGACATTTCCTGGCCGCGTAATTTCTCATCGTGGCGATATCAACTAGCCACCAAGATAATGCGATTTGACACCGCTGGACTTTTTTTTTGTGGGGCTACGCGAAAGATCGTGTTTATCTAGATAAACAGTTTACTCTTGAGCACTTGAAAACCAACATTCGTCAAGTTATGGCTGAGATACCACCCAATATGTGTCAAAAAGTGGTCGAAAATTACCTCAAAAGAATCGATGCTTACAACAATTCGCGTGATGGTCATTTAAATGATGTATTATTTCACACATAATGTCAACGTTCAAACTTTATAATAAAAAAGAAATATCATGAAAACAAAATATTTAATATTTGTTTTATTTACGTTTACTTTTGAAACCGCAAAATGGATAACCCGTTATAATGATGTAAAGTTAAAAACAAAATTTCAAAAAAAAAATTTTCAAAAATTTTCGTATGCAGTATTATTAATAAATTGAAGGATCTCATATATGAGAAAGTTTAAAATTAAAAAATGGTTCTATGGCAGGTACCGTTAATAACTAATTATCAAAAAAAATTGTTTGACCAATATATATACACACACTTTTTTTATCAACATCGTTAGAGCCGTTTTCGAGATAATTAAGATGATAAAAAAAAATGTTTGGCAGGTATCGTTAGTTTTGGACCTAAAAATACGATTCAAAAATCTATTTAAGACAATCATCAAGTTTGAAAACCATGGCTTCAGCCGTTTAGGTTATAGATCATTGTACAGACATACGGAATTGCGGGACCCACTTTTTTGGTGTTCTCTATCATCGTAATGTCAAGTTTGATTAAAATCTCGAGTTCGATTTTTTCCAAATGCGAAACTTACACCTATATCGCAAGTTAAAACAGTATTTGACTAGCCTGTTCCTAAAAAAGGCGAATCTTCTTCGCCCGCCAACTACTGACTTTCAAAAGTCATGGAAACGCTGATTGCTTAATATAACTGAGACAAAACTCAATGGATTAGAAGTTTCATATAAAAAACGATTTATGAATGCATGGAATAGAGTCGTAGACATAATGGAACCCTGTGGCATTTTATAGAGTTTCGCATAAAGCTCTCTTATCGAAAATACGTGAGTTTGTTATCGATGAATATCTTCTTCGTTGGACTAGAAATTACCTTTCGGACTGCTCGTCACAAGTTATAAGGTTTCAATTCTGAAATTCACAAAATAATTGATGGCCACAGGGTTCCATTATGTCTACGACTCTATTCCATGCATTCATAAATCGTTTTTTATATGAAACTTCTAATCCATTGAGTTTTGTCTCAGTACCCTGAACTTTTGTTTTTCGTCTCTAGATTCACGACCAATCCCTTCGCATGTGCAACTTCAACAGTGTATGATAAGCTCATTAAATTCTTATCTTGACAACATTGTCAAATGAGGAATAAAAAACCGCGTAAGATTTAATTAACAAAGACTCAATACCGTCTTCTGTAGTCAAAGCGATATCTACCTGCAATGAGTTTGTCCATGAGCTGCGATTACATAGAGGGAACTGAACAACTTTCACCTACTATGATCAGGTGTTTCCACAACTCACTTGTGTCTCTTGGATAGAATCTTAAAAAGAACTTTAAAAATTATAAAATTGCACCCCTCGAACACCGGCGCAATGTTTTATGTTTTTCATTGTTTTATCCTTATTTTTATAGACAATCTTATAATGAAATAGACGCACAAAAATTTAGAAAAAATTAAAATTAACATTTGTCACCACTCTCGCAAAAGCGTTAGCATCTTCTCTCAGTTTGACAACTTCTTGCCACTTTTGTTGTTTGATTTATTAAAAACTCCAAAGCATGTGCAACATTTATTTCATAAACAAAATGCGTACTATTAATTAAAATATAGGTAAGCATAATTATATCCAAGCAAATGATATTTTGTAAGTAATATCAATCAGTGAAATGTTTCCAAGAAGTTGAAATTCTTCGAAATTTCGTTACCTCGACAGGTAAGCGGATTAGCTTTTGTGAACGAAAAGCTAAGCGACATTTTAAAATGACGATTCTAAGTTGCTTGATGAATTTAATTACTGAACAAAATTTGCTTCAATAAAATTAACATAAGAAAATGAATGGACACAAAAATAGTGGATGAAAAACTTGACAGGTACATTTTGCATATCTACCTTTTCAAACAAAAAATCCATATACCTACAATTTGCTGAGTTGAGCTTGACTAAAATTATTTAATGCTTCCATGGAAATAATTTTCTTTATAATGAAAATTGTACCGTTGACAGAAAAAGATAAAATTCGAAAAGCAATACTGATTAAAAATTTAAGTTGTCTTGACATCTACAGCTTTAGTTTGAATAGGCACAGTCGTTCGTGACTTCAAAAAGAAAAATATAAACCTACTCCTGCTTGTGATAATGAAATTCAAGTTTAAAAGAGGGTAAAAAAAAACTAGCTATATAGCTTTCTGAATTTTCGTTTCCAGGTTTTCTAAAATCTACTAACAAAATGTTCCCGGAATTTCTAATTTAATATACTCACAATCACTCGTATTGAAAGATGTATTTATTTCAAATATTTTGAAATGAAAAATTAAATTAAATTATAACTTAACTTAAGGTTAAGGTTTAATCTTAAATCATTAAAAAAGTACACAATATTTTGTTTGAAATGTTTCGGCTCTGCCTGCAAATGCTGATACTTTTAATGAAATTTTGGAATACGTTTGCGCATAATTGCTTTGATGTTTTATTTTTTAAACACATTGACGTAAACTACACATACACACTACTAAAGAAACAAATTTAATTAAGATCACATAAAAGTACATATTAAATCAAAAGGCACGGTCAAGTTCCATCCAATATACAAGTAGTTGTTGCACATGAAATCATTAACCAAATTTGTGTTGAAGGAAGCATTCCAGATGACTGGACATTCAGCTTCATATACCTCATCTTTTAAAACAGGCGATCCTATGCAAATTTCATATTCGAAATCCTATATAGAATTCTGCCTGGGCGGCTTAAGCTGTTTTGCAACACTATAGACCAAATCTTTACACTATAAGATAAACCGTGAAAAAGACCAACGAATTCCAAGTCAAGACTCAAGACCCACCATCTGTTCATCGACTTCACTGCTGCTTATGATAACATCCATCGTATAAGGCGACCTAACTCAGGATCCGGAGAAAATGATCTAGATGTGTCGAGTTAACATTAGAAAACATATGGTGCAATGTTCAACTGGGAAATAGTACGTCGGAACTATTCCAAACACATTCCAGGGTTTCGGCAAGAAGATGCTCTTCCATGTGTCTTATTCAACTTCGTTCTGGAACAGATAGTGCCTTCTCTGTTTACGCTCTATGCACAATTTTTTACGAATCCGTTCAGCTAGTTGGATATGCAGATGATATTTGTATAACCGGCCACTCCCTACGAGTTATAAATGCCTTTACGACAATTGAAATTAGTGGCTTTACAATACACGAGGGCAAGCCCAAATAAAGACCTGTTATCAAAAAATATACAGGCACCTACCCACCACTTAGGACAAAATCTCACTATTAATAGCAGTAATTTCGAGGTGGTTAATGAGTGTATCTCCACCATATGATACCTTTGGTGGAAATTCGACAAAGAATTGCCTTACCTGCTGCTTTGGCTTGGCGAAACATATAGGTCCAAAACTCCTCCTGCAAAGCACTAGGTGCACGCTTTGAATACTTTTGTTTTTTTTTTCTTTCTTTAGCCTCACTTGACCTATATACGAAAGAGTTGGCGCCCAAGAGGCTATTACGGTAACAGCACTATAATAAGTTTTCTAAATACGACAATTCAAACAGAACATATCGCCGATGATTGACTTTAACCCCGTCGTACTAACAGTGATCCCAACAAGGGAAATCTGGACGGAAAATCGTATCATCAACAAAAATCATGTTTCGGTCTTTACGGACGGATCTAAGTCAGAAATTGGGGGTAGGGTCAGGAATATCTTCAGAAAATCCTCCCTTAACCAAATCATTTAGACTTCCAGATTATTGCTCAGTATTTCATGCGGAGGTGCTCGCAATAAGTTTGGCGGCTAAATATCTCTGCGCATGTAAAATGGTCAATAGAAATATAGATATTTTCGTAGACAGCGAGGCGGCAATCAAAGCCATTACCTCAATCTTCACAAAGTCAAAACTAGTGATCCGCTGCCGCAATGAACTAAGATTTCTAAGCGAATCGAACTTCGTCACCCTAATCTGGGACCCAGGATATAGTGACATACAAGGAAATGAAATCTGAGACGAACTGGCCAAATCCGGATCATCACTTGAACCAAGCCAAATTCCGGGATATTTGTGCCACTAGCTCAAGAAAATTTAAGAATTCAACAAACTTTCCTTAAGACTGCAAACGTCAGATGGTCAGGAATTGACACCTGTCGGGTTTTCAGAAATCTTTGGACAGAAATCAGGAAAAAACAGATTATTTACTGGGGCTTAACAGACCTTAACTGTCCCTCCTAATGGGTATCCTAACGGGTCACAACTCAATGAGAACCCACATGAGCAGAATGAGCGTCAGCACATCTGACTTATTAAGAGGTTGTATGGTCGAAAAGGTGGAAGAGGGCTCATATCACTTCCTTTGTGAATGCCTCAGTCTAGCCAGAACATGGAAAGAAGCCCTCGGAGATTACTTCTTCGACGAACTGGGCGATGTCTCGAATAAGCTACTTTAACATATCCTGAAATGTATTCAAAGGTCATGATGGTTTAAGGAGCTCCTCAAACCTAGTCTTCCAATTTACTAGCCACCTTAAATTCGCCCCTTCCTACCATGGGGACCGCAATGGATCCACTGAGATCCGAGTGAGGTGAGGCGGCTTGCCATTTCACCACTCCTTCTAACCTAACCTAAGCTAACGCTCTAAAACACCTAGACTGCCAGTTTTGCTTTATGGAACTGAGTGTTGGACAATATGCAGAAAAGCAGAACCTGACACTGGGATCCTTCGAAACAAAAAGTCTTAGGCGGATGTTTGATGACATGTGCGAGGAGAACTCTATGAGCTGTACAAATATGTGGGTGTAGCCCAAAACTCAATTCAGGGACACAGAGGAAATTGAAAACGATCCTCCAGCCAAGAGAATCTTTGAATTGAATCGCAGCCCCAAGGTTAGAGGCGACAAGGAAGAAAGAACCTCCGATTTAATCACTAAGAATGCCAGAGCCCAGCGCTTGGTCTGGATAACTGGAAGCAGGGTAGCTTTAATCGACGAAGTTGAAGCAATGCCGTGTCTTAGGCAGCGACATTTCACGGTTCTGGAACCCGTTAAGTATGTACATTTTTTTACTAAAATCAATTGCTCATTGGAAAAAAAGTGACCAAATTTTAATCAGTAATCATTAAACAACTGATTCTGTTATAATTTTGAGATTTTTCGAGATTACTCTACCTACCTACATACTTAAAATATTTGATGTTGCGCTCACTAGTTTTCAAGGCTGACTTCTTCCAGGCAGGTTTTTTTGAATAGAGACGAACTTGTCTCTATTTTTAATATTAAAGTTTTTGATGTGCTATGTTTATCTGAAATGTCATCCTTAATTTGAAGTGAAATTTTATTCGGGCGAATCGCATAACAGCTTCAAAATATTCCGTGTGAATAAATTAGTGAGAAGTAAGATACGTTTCGGGTGACACATTAAAGCTGAATATCTTTATACCTTTGGCTTTCAATTTTTTTTTTCAAATTCCTTTATAATGATCTAGAGTGCAAGCTCTTTTAAAATTATAATTAAAATTTCGCATATGAATGTAAAATTTCTGCCAAATAAAAATTAAATAACTTAAATATAGCAAATCCCTGAGAAAACACAAAACCAAGTTGTACATATTTCACCTCTTTTATGTGAAGTTTGGCTGTAATTACGCCAAAAATACAAACCTACAATCCGAAAAGAGCCCAATTCCTCACTTAGCCTTTTCAATTGAAACAAAAACAAAAACTTCCCGCTGAGTATGAAATTTATAAATTCAAAGAAACACAAAAAGGCTTTTGAATATTATTTGTAGGTACAACATACTCGTATTCTATGAAATAACAAAAATAAAATAAAACTCATCAACCATAGAGTGTGAGTGAGTAAGTGTAAGTCCTTGCCTTTCACAAATGGATCCCTGTCATCACTCTCGTTCCCAAAGAGGACTCTATTCAGAATCGTCAAATATTTTTTTTTTGTTTTATCTGTGCGGGATGTCAGAGCTCGCGGTATTGAAAATTGTTTGGATTCCATTGAAGGTTCATGTTGTGTTTATCTTTGAAAAAAAAAAGTTTTTTTTTTTTGTTTTAAATTCGATGAATACACATTACAAGAGCTGTTGACAAATTGAATCTTAAAGATGTAATAAGCAAATATTATCCCTCTCGAACACTCGAACGGCTATACTCGTAGCTTTGATCGCAGTGGGGTTCCCATCGCATTGTGCTCTGAAATTTGATCCAAAGAAAAATAATAATATACGTACATATATATTTTTTTTGATATAAACAAAAGAAAATCGTGAATTCAAATTCTGTTTTCGGGAGAAAGATAAAAAAAAATCTTTTCTTTGACAATATCAATCATCGAGGTTGCTCCCCAATTTGTTGTTGTTTATATATTTCTTAAAGTCAGGGTGTATATCTATTCTCGTACCTACGTGTGCATACATACATATTTATATCCTATATTCAAATGAAAAACACTTGAATTAATTTTTTTGTGTTATTGTATCTTTTTCTTATTTTCATTTCAGAAGGAATTGTATCTTATAGCATACCGAAGGGTGTTCAGCGTGGTATGGAAATCGATTTATCCGATAAAACCTATGATGGCCACGAGGAGGGTGACAGATTTGTAGATGGCTTGGGTCAGTTGGTCGATGGCCAAAAGGGAAAGGATAATTTTCGAACGGATATTCACGGATTTGGAAAGGGTAAGTAAAGTAACAACACATTAAAAAAAAAAGGTTTTTATTCGGTATTTGCAACATTTTGTTTTGTTTTGTTTTTTGTTGCCTGCATTTGATGAAGATTTAGCCCAGAGTGGTGTTTGTATGTTTTTCTTTTTAACTGAACTGGGATATGGCTTTTGTTTTTCGAAACTTTATTTTTAAGGATGAGAAAATTAACCGACTTAACAGTATCGGCCCTGAGGGCTAATGGCTATGATGGGACAGGCTTGTCCTTTTTATTACTTTTTTTTTCCTCTGCGGGTTGAGATAAAATGGAAGTTTAAATGTACTTCTAATTGAAAATTTCCTACCCTTAAATTAGCTTGGAAGACAGGGTTAATGTCAGTTTTGAGAAGATGACTCTTTAAAGTAGATTAGGTAGGTTGACATCGTTCAAAAAAATTTTAAGAACTGAAGAGGAAGATTTTAATTTCTGTGGTACTAAGATAAAATTTGATTTTTTTAAAGAAAACATTTCCAGTGGTCAATCGGAATTTTCATCAGTCAATGTAAAAACTCTTTCACAAATCTGGGATCAAAAATGAAATACATGTATAGAATATTAGGACTAAAGATTTATTATTCTATACCTAGATACCCTTAAAATGAATAAACACATACTGAACTTTAGAAAAAGGGAAAGGTTTAAAAGGAGATACAGATGGGCACATTGCATTTGAAGTTTAAATCGAGAAGGTAAAATATAGCCTACATTCGTTTAGTACGGTAAATGGGTAAATTGAAATACGAATTTCAATGCAATGTTTCGGTTATTATTTTTAATGCTCCTTTTTGCACCATATCGAAGTAAGTTTTTGGTGCATCGGCCGCAAAACTATACTCAAGATTTGGATGGATGAATACTTTTTAGACAACCATCTTACATCACAGCCGTCTACCGGTGGAGGGCATCTTAATAATAAGCAACATTTTAGGCAACCTTGGGTATGTGTTGCATTTCTTTAATTATTTTATCGCTTTTTTATAAACAATGTTCTAGCGAAATAGCCAATTGCATTCCTCTCTTTAAGATATTCAAGGAATACTCATCAGTTTACACTTGAACCCAACTAAGAGGGAACTGTCAAGTAGAGAGATTCTTTCTTAAGGCGTACAACACGAATGTGGAATGCTTAAACAGACTCTATTTTTCCCTTCCATTTTGATTTTCTGAATTTCAAAACTAATGTGCATCGGTATCTCCTATTAAATGCTTATATTTTTCTAACGCTCGCACTGTGCTTGATCATATTAAGGGTATTCAAAACCCCTTTAGTTCACGCGCAGTTATAAAAAAAATATACCATGACTTTCAAGTTATACATACATCCGAAGGTCCTTGTCGTAAATCTAGAGAGGAAAAAGAAAACCTCAGGGAACTGCGAATAATTCAGTGGATTAGAAATATATTTTATGAATAGAAGGAAAAGAGTCGTATACATAATGGAACCCTGGGGCATACCACCAATTATTTTGTGGACTTCAAAATTACATCTTTTCAGCGGTGCAGAAATGTTTGTTAAATCCAACGAACAATAGACTCATCGATACCAAATGCATGCATTTTCGATAAGAGAGCTTGCTGCGAAATTTTATCAAATATCTTTGAAATATTACCCCCGCAATAAACTTACTTGATTTCCCTTGAAGGGACAACTATTTAGGGCCGTTATACTTTTTTGCGAAATTCGGCAGACAGGCGATTTTAAAAGTAGATAGTTTTTAATTTTTGAATATCCAACTTTTCCAAAATATTTTAAAAAGTACCTACTATTTTAAAATCTTTATAATCTTGTTTTGGACAATTTAAAACCAATTACAAAAAATAAGTGTGTGTACTTATTTACATGCGCCAGAAGTAAAACTTCCTTAATTTGAAATAATTTTTTTTTAGTAATTTTAAGTCAGCAACAACATATGTATATTTCAATTTTACGGAAACCGGTCTAACAACAACAAGTAGACAGTTTTTTGATACGAACTCCGTACATGCATAAGAACATCGCTCATAAAGACCCCATCTTCCAATTGTACAAACGTCACCGTCGCGTCCTTCGAACAGCAATCGGTTCAGCAATTATATAAATTTACGAAGTAGATACACTAAAGCACTGGCAACATATACATTGCACACATTAATACAACACAATATACACTAATGTATGTCAAAAAAAAAAAAAAAATAACTGTAAAAACACACAATAAGCCCTGATTGTATCTTATCAACAAAACGAACCAACAAAAAAAATCCTCTTCGAATACACACAATGCGTATATCTACTACATTAATCTATACGAATCCACAAAGCAACAAAAAAATTCTCTCTGAATACACACAATTCATGTAGGTACCTACAGAATAAGAATCCACAACACGAGCCAACAAAACAAAAATCCGCAGCGAATGCACACAATGCCGATATGTACATACATGTCTGCACTCATGTATGAAAATCCACAAAACGAAGAAACATTTCATATATCGGCTCAAGTCAGATGTCGGTCCGTTTGACATTTTTTACCCCCAACTCCGGAAAAGAATTTTTACTTCAAAAAGTGGCTTATGTCACATAGACATAAACTCTATTCGAAATGGAAGAATAACCCTACCTCGTCAAACTGGGAAATTTTTTGCATTGCTCGTAATCTTTCAACTTTCGTTACTCGTAGAGCTAAAAAAAGATATTTCATGTCAAAACTAAACACTCACCAGACTCCTCGTAAGCTTTGGAGTGGTTTGCGGTCTATTGGAGTTGGTAGAAAAGAGGTTATTGATAATTTCCCTGACCCAAATGATCTGAACAAAGCTTTTACATCAGATAATTTCCAGATTTCAAACTTTGCACCCATTAATAACATTATGTATAGAGGAGGTGAATTTGATTTTGAAGTCATCACACAGTATGAATTACTTATGAGCATTAAATCCCTTAAGTCTAATTCGGTTGGTGAAGATGGAGTTCCCATAAAATTCATAAAGATGATACTACCCCAAATTATTTCTACTTTTACACATATTATCAATTTTTGTATTACCTGCTCATCGTATCCAGATTGTTGGAAGCTTGCAAAAGTAATTCCTGTACCTAAAAAACCTAACCCATCATCTTGTGCTGACTTTAGACCCATTAGCATCCTTCCCTGCCTGTCAAAGATCTTTGAGAAGATTCTGGCAGATCAGATATCTAACCACATCAGTCACCATAATTTGCTATCTTGTGCTCAATTTTTGAATTCCATATAAGTATATATCTTTCTTCTTTTTATTATTATTATTATTAATCTCAATCCGATGTTATCTGCTTTAACTTTAAGTACTATAAAAGACTATGTCTTATTTGTACACCATAATAAACAAATAAATTGAAATTGAAATTGAAATATGTCACTTTTGCACCCACAGCCTCATTTATTGTCACTGTCCGGATACGCAGGCCTCCACTCTAACTTCCTACTAAACGAACTTCTTTTGTTTTTCTTTTGACGAGTGGTAATAAAATAATTTATCTTTCCGCCATTCTTCATAACTTCGACAGGTTCGTTCTTTTTCGAAACTTTGTCTCTAAAGTTATATATGCCACGTCAGGTGTTCCTCAAGAAAGAAAGCTTAGACCTTTACTATTTGTCCTCTTTGTTAATGATGTTTGTCGTATTTGAAGAGATTCTAATCTATTCATTTGTGGATTATAGGAATATTTTCAAGGTTGTCTCTTCTTAAATCGATTCTATTTTTCTGCAAAAATACAATGTTACCTATTCTAGCCCAATCATGTGGATTCACAGTTATAATTGTGTATCAAATAATTATGTATCAAACTCATGAATTACTGTATCTTAATATTTTTTTATTTCTTTGCTTAATTTCAGGATATGAATGGGTTGGCTGGAGAAACGATACACCAGGCCTTCTGGACAAACATGTAGAAATAGTTTTTGAATTCGATTCAGTTCGAAATTTCAGTGCAATTGTTTTACATACCAATAACATGTTCTCAAAAGATGTTCAGGTAAGTGTATCTTTACTTAGTTGACCTCTATTTAAAACCCATACATTTAGGGCCAATTTTTCAAAAGTCATTTAAGCAGTCAGTTAGTACATATTCTTGAAATAGAGCAAAAATCAGTTTTTCAACAGTCAGATACAACTTAATCTAGGAATAAAGATATCTGCTCATTTTAGAACGGAATAAGCAGTTATCTGAGGAATAAAATAAATAGCTATTTTCGATGTCAAAAATATTTTGAAAAATAATTTCTTTGAAAACGTTAAACAAAAATTAATTTCTATGAAAAGTTCGATACTCAAAATAAAAGTGACGTTGAGATTTAATTATTCTATAGATTGTTTTTTCTTGATTGAAAAATCCGATGTTGTTATCAGGGTGTTTAACAGTCGGATAAGTTTATTCCTCTGGCAACTAACTGGATTGAAAAATCGGCTCTTAAATAACTATGTCTTAATTAAATTTCTATTATTTTTGACACACAATTATTTTAGTTTAAGAATTTAGAAAAAAAAATTGTACTAATATACATTATTTTAAAGTATTCTTAATATTTTTTCTAAATTTATAATGTTTAATATTTAACAGGTTTTTGTTCATGCTAAAGTATTCTTTAGTATCGGTGGGCGTCATTTTACCGGCGAGCCAGTACAATTTTCCTACATGCCAGACACAGTTCTGGACCATGCCAGAGATGTGACAATCAAATTACACCACCGAATCGGTCGATATCTACAAGTGCATTTATACTTTGCCCTCAGATGGATCATGCTCAGCGAAATATCATTCATATCAGGTAAAAAAAAAATATTTGTATTGAAAGGATTCTTTAAATCTTGAAGGTTTTCAGCTAATACTCATGAGTAGTTTTTTTTTTAAGTGTCTCTTACGAAATCCTTTCAAACATTACGGTTAGTCACAAGAAAAAACCTTTAGATTTCGAAGAGGAAAATCCTCCATTTGAGTCATTGAGCTTGAAAGAAAATTTTAAGAATTTTTGCTTAAAATTTGTTATGCAACCTCAAATCTGAGAAGTATGCATTGTCAATCAACAACCGGCTTACAACTCAAAATTAAGGACAACCTAAAGCTTCATAAATTGTAAATGTCTATAAAAATAAGACATAAACGAAGGGTATTGACGAACGCTAGAGCATGGTCTTTTAAATTCCTTAAGGACGCGCCAATATAATGGAGGAAAGCTCTGCATATGAAATTATCAAACTAGTTCTTCTCTTTGCAGTCAAAGTCAATCAAATGGTAAAATTAGGTTTGAACTAAATCTTGCTTCCCACGCAGACTGTCTGACTGACAGCCACTTCTTTCTTCTCAATCTTCACTCTTCGTCATCTCTTCATATACAGATGAAGTTTTATGTTTACCTAATTTCATCCAATCCCACCCAACTTCACATCGACTCTCTATTCTGTACTTCAGAATATGTAGATATAACTATCGCTACCACCGATGTTATTCGTCGTTCACTAGTTCCCAGTTCCTTTTTAAAAAGGATCATATTTTCCAAACTGAAAGATGATTTCTATACCATCATTCTATACCCTCAAAACCCAGGAATGGTTTAGTGGAGTTCCACTTGAACTCTGAAATAATTTTTTTCCCGAAATATCCTTTTTAGATTTTTCCATTTTACCGTTTTTCATTGCCAAAAACTCCGCAAGTAAAACTTTTTAACAATGAATTCAAAAGAAAAATCCTTAAAAACTTCATTTTTTTTTCATCTTTTAACTGGTGAACTCTGTATATAGGATTTCATCTTCTCACAGGACACACATGAATTCATCTCCTGAAGGATATGTTTGAGTATAATTTTTCTACTAGCTCAGTATTTTTTTCTGTTTTCGTTGAACAGTCGTTTGTGTAAGACGACATTTTGAGATCACGTCTGCAGAATAAAATTTGCCTCAACGGAAAAATTACAAAACAGGACGAACCGACCAACCGACCGACTGACATACGAAGCGAATAAAATAGCAAAATAAAAACATGAAATAAAAAAAAATAAAACAGCTGCATTCAGAAAAACCTATGATTTATATAACGAAAGTGCATTCGCGCATCAATGGGCTCACATTAAAGATGTGCACCAGGAGCGGATGTCGCCCTCTTCTCGCACTAGAAAAACATACGCTCCAAGGACATGCACTCACAATCACAACATCAAAATCAAAAATGATGATGATGACGGTGATGTTGAATATATACTCGTATGTTATGTGTAGGTAGGTATATTGAATGAATGGGTGAATGTTTGTGATGGGAAGAGATCCGCACTATAACACTTAAGCATTTTACGCTCCATTCAATTTTACCAATGGGTACAAAGTACTTTCTATCCATCTATCATCTCGTTCCGTTTACCCTTATTCACTGTCACGGTGTATCGTATCTTGAATGTAGTGAAGGTAGGTGATTGTGATAGAAGGAAGAAGGACAACGATGACGCCGCGCCGAGGACATCCACAACGACAACGACAATTTGAATGCGGTACCGTGCTGAGCTGATCTGAGATGAGATGATGCAACATTATTTTACATTTTCGGTGTTTTTGGTCGAAATACTTCCGGCTATAGGAAACAGAAACATCATCAGAGACACAGAAAACTCGCTTATGCCAAAGAGGGTTTTAACTCGACAAACCCCAACTCCAACACCACACCAACATCATCACCAATTCGCTTTTACAACACACAGTTCTCAATTATGCGTGAATGTTTTTCAAAGATGGAGTAGGGGAAGGGGGCTTAAAATAATCCTTCCTTGGGCCAAAGTTGCCTGTGCGGAAAGTCATCGGATCATGTCGCAAACCATTATCACCTACCCTCCAGTAATTTATCTAGGAACACTTTATTTGATAGTCGGGTCGGAGTCAGTGGTTTGTGGCAAAAGGAAATTGATAGGATGGGTGACCCTTTTTATATATAATTTTTTTTTTCATTTTTTTTTTTCAAGTTAACAAGTTGTTTTATTTTCATGCCGAAAACAGTGACAAACGGTGGTTGGTTTGTTGGTTCGGCGTCGGTTGGATGGTTGCATGTCCTTAGGCAATGAACAAATGAGAGAGACAGAGAAATGAATAATGGCACTCGAACTTAATAAATAAAATTACAGTCGAAAAATAGATTTGTAAGGGTTAGTATTTACGAGGTCACAGGTCATTGTGCATAGGCAAATCGTTGGTTCTTGTAAATTTATTATTTTAACCACTTTTCAAGAGTAGGGGATTTTCACTTTTTTTTCAGTCAAAACATTACCAAGAACTCTCTTGAACTTTGGGTTTCTTGAAATGGTTCTTTTTGGCTGAATATCATAGAAAATTTTAAAGCAAGACTTGAGAAATTCTATAGACAATCTATGGCCACCAAGTTACGATAGATATGTATATTTATTTTTAATAACAAAATAAATTAGATATATGCAACAAATCATTTATTAAGTGATAGAATTTATTTTTTCTTAAACTAAAGAATTCAGCAGTCTCCAATTCTAGCTGTTTGATAATTTCTTCTTTAATTTTTTTTTATATTTATACTAAAAAAGTTGAAGGCGATTGAATTATGTTCTCTGTAAATCTACTAAAAAAGAAAATATTTAATTAATCTATTCATGAAAACAAGTAAGGACGGATAGGAGCCCGTTTTTCCACAAAGCCTTTTGAGTAAGAAGATTTGTATGTTATACGAGTATGTCACAAAAAAAATCGGTTTTCAAATCGTCTTTGCAATTTTAAGAGTTTCAAATCCTCAATAGGTGGTTTTTATGATGAAATGGAGTTTTTTTTTTAACTAAATAGATCAAAGAAAGTCTTTGAAAATACATCTTAATGATTTTCTAAATGATATACTTGTTTTACATTCATTCAATAGAATTGCAGGAATATTGTATGGTATCAATAGGCATAGAAGACCTTCGTTTCAGATCTCATGTCAATTAGCGAGAGTGTGACCTAGAATCATATTTAAACATCTAACTAAGGGATCTCTTTGTTGACATGACGAATGCATTTAACAGGGTTGACAATGCTTTATTGCTAAAAACAAAATTATATCTTACAAGGATCATTAGTGTTTTTTTTGCAATTAGAGAAAATTTTTTTGATTTTCTTAGTGAATCACGAATAAAAATAAAGATGTACCACAGGGGTCGGTTCTCTGTCGCTTATTGTTTCTTTTTGGTATCAATTTTTGAACTAAAGCCAAATTGTTTATCCAATGTATTTGCAAGATATATGCTGACACTACCATTAATGATCTTATATTTGCGGAAGATGATGTCCTGCAATCCAGTTCTCTTAAATACTCACAGTTAATGAGTAACCGTCTTCATGACTATTACAATCTCTGGAACCCAGTAGTTTTAGAGGTATACAACACCCTTTACCAACGCTATTTAAAAGAAACACAAACAACCTTATAAATGACCCTAAGTCGTTCTTTTAGTTCGTCAATTATAAAAGAAAATCCGATGGTTACCCTACCTACATCTCTTTCCCTCAATACCGAAACTTCGAATAATCCACAAGATATTGCCAACTTTTTTGCCACCTTTTTCAAACATTCAGATTATTTCGATTATTTGCCAAATTTCTCACTAAGTCCATTTCTTCATTTTACCGAAATACCATCGAAAATAATTTGAATCATCTTAACGATGAATATCTTCCTTGCCCTGATGGCCTCCCAGCAATATTCCTAAGGAAATGCCCTTCAGACCCTTCTTTTCCGTTTTCCAAAATTTTTTTCTCAAGGAGAATTTCATCAGGTATGGAAAACCTCTTTCATAACCTCGATATACAAAAAGTGTACTAAGAGCGATATTAAAAACTATAGTCCCATTGCCAAACTTTCACATATCCCTAAAATATTTGAAAGTATTTTGTACCAAAGTTTAAGTTTCCATTGTAAGTGCCTCATTTTCCCTTAACAACACAGCTTTCTCAAATGTAGATCTACAACAACTAACATAGTCGAATTTGTATCGTAGACAGTCTCAGCCCTAGAAAACCGAAGGGAAGTAGATGTTATCTCTACTGACTTTAGTAAGGCTTTTGACAAAATTTCGCATAGACTAATACTTTTCAAATTGTCCACCCCCGGCTTTGAACCTATCTTCTTAAAATGGATGCCTTCTTATCTGAAAAACCGGTATTACAGTGTTCGTTACACATCTGCTCTTTCCAGCTCATTCTTAGCTACCACCGGGGTACCACAAGGAAGTCATTTAGGCCCTCTGCTTTTTATTCTCACAATTAACGTTATTAAACATTCGCATATCTCATTATAAGCTGACAATAACAAGTTTTTCAAGACAATTTCATCCTCACACGCCTCTTCTCTTATCCAACTAGATCTCGACAGATTCTCAGTCTGGTATATCAAAAACAGCTTAGGGCTTAATATTGCCAAATATCAATGAATCACTTTTTCACGCAAACGCATAAAATCTTCTCCCAGGAGCTACTTTCTCCACAATCAACCCTTAGCCACTGTTCAATCGAACTGGGACCTCGGCATATTATGTGACCGAGAGCTCAACTTCTTGACACACATCGATAAAATTATTTCAAGAGGCATCTCAGCACTTGGATTTGTGAAACGATGGTCCAAACCAAAGAATTCTCTAACCCCTTCATCACCAGATCACTCTACATATCCTTTGTCCGCCCGCTACTTGAATACGCCTGCCAATTGTGGTCCCCATATCAACAAATTAATATCTCTATAGAATCGAGAGCATTCAATCCTTTGATCCTGCCCCCTTATCAAAATCGCCTTGAACTAATTAACCGTAATAACCTGCAAGAGCGAAAAAACCGAAATCCTCTTCATTCATCGATTCCTCTCGGGTTCAGTTGACTCTGAAACCCTCTACAACTATTCCTTTCTCAGCACTAAACCGAGTAACCTAAGAAAACCACGCCTCTTCTACCTGTCTACTCAACATACCTCTTATGGCTTCAATGAACCTTATGCTGCGTGGGGTTTATTTAAACGAAAACTGTTTCGACTTCATTCTTAGCTGCCCCAGCCTAAAACTCCTCCTGTTAAATCGTCCTCCCAAATCAATCCAATCTAAGCCCTAAGTTCAAAATTAATCGTGAAAAGTCAAAAATTATGATTTAAGAAAAAAAAATTGGAGGAAAGCGAAGTAGAAATGAAAAGTAGCATTAGGATAGTGTGGAACTAGATATGTGGTGAGCGAATATAAGTATTTAAATGTGCGCTTGACTTAAAACCCTAGCATGAATTTAATAAACACCTACCGGAGAAATTGTCGAAGGGCCAGAATCTAAGTTGCTTTGCTAATCGATCTATTTCTCAAAACAACAAATGCAAATATTCAATGATGATAAAGCTATGGAGAGCTTTTAAACCTCAACTTCATTCCACATGGGGTGACTTACAATGAACGAGAAGTTTGGTAAAAAGTATCTTACGGATACTGATTCGTAAATGCTTTAAGTGTGGGTGGCAATGGCGCAGTGGATAAAGTGCTTGATTGCTAACTTAGACGTGTGGGTTCGATCCCCACGGTAGGCGCATTCTTTTCTATACCTCCAATTTTGGTTGGATGCCGTCCATGGGTTAAAATAAGACCGTCAATACCTGGTTCTCAAATCCACTGTGCCAAACTAGTGCCGTGCAATTTAGGTTGTATTTAAAAGACCTTAGGTCTTACAGGCATATAGTTAAATTAAAAAAAAAAAAAAAAAAAAAAAAAATTAAGTGGGCTTGATGTGGAAAATTTTGTTTAGCATATCAAAAATTGATTTTAAACTATATGAATAAAATAAATTAGTGGTAACTTTTAAAATATTTTAATTATTTAAGAATACCTACATACATACTTTTATTTCATACTTTGATTTCATTGCGAAAATGATAGAATAAATTATAATAATTGTCAATCTGACAGACGGTAAAGGCCAAGCCTTAAAGTGTTTGTTAAATTTATTTTTAAAAAAATCATTTTGTTCAAATAAAAGCTTAAGTTTAATTTTAAGCTAAAACAGCTATTTAAGCTATTTAACTCAAATTTCGAAAAATATAAAACTTAGAAACTCTCGAGATCAGATCTGACAGAGAGACCAAAAATAATTTCCTATAAGCTATCAACTTTTTTCATTGATTGTTATACCTTTGCACTACTTCATAATCTCTCATAACTTTCCAAAGGCTAAACAGAATTTTCATTACCATCATTAAGCTGTTTAAAAAAGAAGTTTTAGGGGTACACAGTGTTTTTCAAGAATTTACTTATAAATATAGTCTATTAAGTTGCTGATGAGAATCTCTGGTCAGCAATGCCCTTAAATGCTTACCCAAATTATTACCGTGTGAATATCAGTGTTTTTGGTTAAACTATTATTTTTTTTTTAATAAGTTTATGCTGGGGCTTAAGTTCCAAGTTCTTGATGATGATTTCCGTCTAAATTGACACACTAGCAACTTATTTCTAGTAACCTCTTGTTATTCAACATAGTTACTAAACCGTTCTACCCGGCCTGGTATGAAAAATTAGAATATATAAGATACTACAAGAACAAATTCTAACTGCTTAAACCTTCCGAAAGCTTTGTCTCTATTTAACAATATTAATTTATAAAAGATGCCTCATAACGGGTTTAACGACAAAAAAAAAAACTATAAATAAGTTAATTGTTGTTTCGCTCATTAAAACCAATATTCTTATCAAAAGCTCGTAAATATGTAACGCCGACAATTTGCCCAAGGAACAATTTTACCCTTCTATCTTGACCTGCATTATACCTATTTTATACTGAAAGAACAAAAAAAAAAAAAAGAGGAAAACTTTAAAAGCCACTTCGTCCCAAGGGTGATAATAACACACCATAAAAGAAAAACTTCCAGTACCCTTGACAAAGAAGTTTTATATGTTTCCCCTCGAGCAACATCCACCAAGTACAACCCAACCCACCCAGCCTATCCTACTAAAATCTAATTATGTACTCATAGCCGCAAAGCGTTAAAGTGAAATAAAACTGATGCTCCTTGCTATTATTTAAAAGAATATATACTATACTCTCCACTTCGGCCTTTTTCAATCAATTCTTCTCGCCCTATCTGCACGAAGGATACATTTTCGTAAAAACAGGATCTTAAACTTCTTTTGTGTAACCCTTTTCACTATAGCTTCTGTTGGTAACTACATAGTTACCTGCGTTTCCACCTTCCAGCCTCTCCTTCTTATTCGTGAAAATAGGTGTACGTTAAACTTCTTTTGAAAAGTAGAAAAAGTTTAAAGCAAAAAAAGAACCTTTCTCGCCCATTCCAACGCCCATCGCATCTAAGAAACTTCATAATGCTTCGCTTGATTTGAAAATATCTTAAAATTTAATATTGCCAAACTGTGAAAAGTTTCGCCACACAATAGCTGTTCATAATTTTTCATAATGTTACTATGGCGCACAGGATACGCTTCCTGAGTTCGCTCCGTGGTCCTCGTCCTAGGACGCTCCCGCCGCCGGCTGGCCGTCAGGGTTGGAGGATGACTGAACGAGAGAAATGGCGGGAATTCATTTTTGAAACTTTTTTCTTCTTAGTTCGCATTTTTATTTTTTATTGTCTCCATCTTTAATGTCGAAGGCAAGACGATTTTTCTTTCAATCGTTTTGCCTTCGGTCCGTTTCGTACTTATGTTCATACTTTTGCTTATAGACGGCAGTGTTGGTTACGGCATCTTAAAAAAAAACTACTCATATTTTAGAAATGCTATACCTATGTACCTTCTAAAGATTGCGTGCTTCTTTAGATTTCAGATACTGAAAGCTTGTTGTTGTCTTTTTCTTAACAAACATATTTTTTTTTCTTTTTTCTCGTTTTTGATTGTAACTGTTCCTTCAACCTCCAAAAATGAATTCTTTTCAAAAACGTAAATATCTTCGACACTCGACGTCGCGTCGGTTTTCCCATAACAGTGCCAGTAGTGGGAAATTTTACGGACGAAGAAATAAACGGAAGTACGTCGCCCCAAGATACACCAGAGTACCCACTACAGAGGGATGAGGTTCAAACTAACCCCAGCAAAGGAGAACGCAGCCACGTACCGCAAAGTAAGAATTTCATTTTTTTACCTATATTTTTCTCTTACATGTTAAAGTCCCTTTCTTATATCCTTTACATTGGATACTCATACTCAACCTCCCAAATTCAACTAACAAAAAAAATATATATATAAAATCACTCCTTTTTCTATTGTTGCACGCCATCGCTATAACCAGTTCCCGAACACATCCGCTATCTTCCCACTTTCTTCTTATCATCATCCTCTTTTATTGAGCTCCATAATGATGCACACAGCACATACAACAACCAAAAAACCCACAAAAAAATTAAAAAAAAAAACGACTAAATCATACAAAAAAGATGTCCTAAAAGGAATTCCATTTACAGCGGTTTTTTGTCTTCTTCACCTTACCACTACCACCACTGCATTATATTCTCTTTCCTTGGATGCTGCTTTATTTTCACTTACTTCATACATTTCTGCGGTCTTCCATCATCACATCCTCGGGTTTACACTGGTTCTGTCTCCTTTTTTCCTTCTAGTTAAATACATCGTTTTCTTTTTTAGTTTTCACTAAATGCTTTTGTGTGAATATCCTTTTTGTTTTATAGTAATTTCGCCGAAACCTATCGACCAGGAACCGGAACCAAATTTTGTTGGAGCGATAATAGCCATACTGACTACAATCATCCTTTTACTGGTGGCTGCTATCCTGTTGATAATTGCCAAGAATAAGCGTGCGAGAGGCAGCAATGTCCTTGATGCATTCCAGCATACCTTCAATCCGGATTCGTTAGGGGCTGACAAGAGGCTAAATATAAACATGAAGGTGAGTGTTATCTTAATTAAAAGAAGGATTGAAATTGGAGTGAGTGAACTAGGCACTATTTGAATGTGTGTGTGTTTCTACATAGGACTATAGGTACAGGTATATGTACAAATGTATGATGAGCAGCACCATCTGGCGGCCATTCATCAGGTTTATGGATTAAAAGCTAAGCATACTCTTATGAGAGATGCAATTAATTATATAACGTCTAGTAATATAAATAATATAGAATTAAACTTAGTTGAACTTTAGTGACATCGTTCACATACAGGGTGTTCAAGGTACAGCCGGAATTATGAAAACTAATCATAAGCCGGATATTTAGAAATTATATTTTTTTGTACTTTTACCAAAAATATTCTATAATCAACTAGAGACTGTATCTGTTGTAACACAAAGAGCATTAATAAGACTACACAATCACAATTCTAACAAAATCTAACCGCTTAAACGGGCTTTTTTTTAGACGTGTAGTTTTTAATCTGGCAATACTTTTTTTGGTCTTTTTGACAGCTGTCACTTGATTTATGCTCAGTTTGGTTTACCGTTTCATAATGAATAGACTTACTCCTGAACAACGTTTGGTAATCGTGCATGAATGGGCCCAAAATGAGATGGCCACTGATCCCGATTTTCACAGAAACATTTTTTCAGCGATGAAGCATATTAATAAGCAAAATTGTCATATATTGTTGAGACGCCGGCCGTTACATCCTCAAAAAGTCACTGTTTGGTGTGCTCTATGGGCAGAGGGTATCATTGGTCCAAAATCATTCTGCAAAAATGAAGCCGGCCATAATGTTACAGTAATTGGGGAACGCTATAGACCCGTGATTAATGACTGCTGACTGAATTGGAGAATGTTGATGTGGACGACCATTGGTTCCAACAAGACAGGGCTACATGCCATAGATCCAATGAAATAATCGATTTATTGAAGGAAACTTTTCGTGAGCGCATTATCTCGCGCAGTGGGTCTGTGCGTGCCTCCAAAATCGTACTACTTAACACCGCTGAATTATTGTTTGGGGTTATGTGCAGTCGCTTGTCTACGCAGATAAGCCCGAGACGTTCAACGACTTGGAAGTGAATATTCGGCGAGTTAGTGCTGACATACGGCCCCAATTGCTGCAAAACTGGTCGAAAATTGGGCCTCTCGGCTGGAAATGATTCGAGCCAGCCGCGGCGGCCAATTGTCCGAAATCATTTTTAAAACATAATGGCAAACCCTTATCTTTATAATAAAGCTAAATTCTCGGCCATAACATTAAATTATATGCGTTTTATTTCTTCTTGAAAACCACACGTCTAAAAAACACCTTACGAAATAATATTTCTTTTTTTAAGAAAATAAAATGCTATTAGGAATTAGTTACTTGTTAATAGTATATTGTTACTCAGTTTGGCCAAAAGTCTAATGATAATTGCAGCTGTGTTGAGGATACACTCGCATAGACTTGCGTGATAAATTTTGTGCTAAGAATTTTTAGATATTAGAACAAAATTCTAAGGGTATTTTTTTCGAAATACAAGTACTAAAATTCAGGTTTTTAGACTTCTGTCTAACAAGAATATCGAAATACTATAAGGAAACACTTCAATGCGTAAGAAAGATTAGTAAATTTTAACAGAATGTTTGTTTTATAATAATTTGCTGGGAGCATTTTGTTAATCATAATTCAAATTTCATTAAAATATGGGTTAACACCTTTAAAAAAAAATCACGAATCATAAGCTTTAATTTTAACGATTATAGGACACCTAACATAAGTAATGCATTCGTAAAAAAAAATTTAAACAATCAAACATGACATTACGATCATAGAGAAGCCTAAAAATGTGATCGACAAAAAAGTTCTGTCTGTCACTCTGTCTGTCTGTTCTTCTATATATACAACGCGCTGCAGCCTAAACTGTTTAAGCGATTACCTTTAAATTTGGTATGTGTGATTCTTTTGGTATTCCTCAGAGGGGAAATTGAGAAATTGAAATTTTATTTTTAGGCCTAAAAATAACAGTTGCTGCCATAAGGAAAATCTTATTTCGAAAACGGCTACAATGATATTGATACACGATTTTTCGATTTTTTTTTTGTTGGTACTAGCTATCATTTTCCAAACCGAGTTTTCGGGAAAAGTCTATTAACGGTACCTTTCGTATAACGGTTTTTTTAATTTTTGGATTTCTCGTGAAACGGTACATTGGATTTCTGTCGAATTTTATATCTTAGAAGATCTACATAGGTAGCCAAATTAATTCTGCATATCAAAATTTTGAATAACTTTTAGCTTATAATTAAAGTTAATTTTTAATTTATTAAGCAATATTTTTAAAACTATATAAAAAAAATAATTTTAAATCTTATAATCACATGTATATTAATAAAGTCTAAAAAATTGCATTCCAAAATTGCAAAAAAATGTTGTTTTCAGAAGACTAACATTAAAAAAACAAGATTCCATCAAAATCAGTCACAAAATGTTCGATATATTTTTACTTGCGATTATAGGTACTCGTACTATATGCAAGTTATGTTCCGTAAAAAAATTTTTTTTCTAACAATCAAACATGACATTACGATCATAAAGGACACCAAAAAAGTGGGTCCCCCAATTCCGTCTGTCTGTCTGCCTGTTGCTTCAAACTTGGTACATATTGTTTTTTCGGTAATATGCCCACACGCTTTTTTCATTTTTTTTAAGACAACAAATAACAGTAGCTGCAATACATTTTTTTTGCCAAAAAAAAAATCTTATTTTTCTCAAAAACGGCTCCAATGATTTTTATAAAAAAAAAATTTTTTTTTGAAAACTCAAAATTTCGAAAACGACTCAAAAGATTTGATTTGACATTATCTTGAATAGTTAAAAAAACTATTTTTCTTAAATAAAAAAGAACGGTAACTCCCATACAAATGTTAAAAAACGGTTAAGAAAAAAATGTATTTCTCGAAAACGGCTCCAAGAAATTGCCGTGCAATTCAGGTTGCATTTAAAAGACCTCAGGTCTTACATGCATATAGTTAAATTAAAAAAAAAAAAATTGTGTGTTCTTAAATTAATACAGTTCACTCTCAAGTATAAAAATATTTTTTTTTTGCGTACGGTACTTTCCATAGAACCACTTTTCATATTTTCGACTTTCGCAATATTGGATAAACCGATTAAAATAATTTTTAAATGCTCCCTAAAATTGTTAATAAGACTGCATACGAAAATTTTCGAAAAAAATGTGTATCGATTTTTAAAAATAAAAACAAATTTTTTTTTGAGAAATCGATTTTTCAAAAACCAGTCACAGAATTTTTTTGAAATTTGAATTTTGTATGTATATTAATAATTCCTTCAAAATGGCGTTTCAATTTTTTTTTTCTAAAAATTTTTTAGGTACATAAAAATTAATTTATTAAAAAAGCGCTCCAACGATTTTTGAATTTTTTTTATATATTCTTATTTATCCATGAATTCAAATTGCATCTTTTCCCACAATCTGTCTGGTTTTGGCATCCCCACAAAACACATCCGACTGTGTAGGATGACGATGGAGAACTCTCGCTGCTCCGTCAAGGTTGGTACTGACATCAGAGAAGCTTTTGATGTCAAGAAAGGATTCCGACAAGGTGATGCGCTATCGTGCGATTTCTTCAACTTAATACTTGAAAAAATTGTAAGAAATTCCCAATTTAACTCTACTGGCACAATTTTTTTCAAGTCTGTGCAATTGTTAGCATTGCACGCTGATGACATAGACATCATTGGCAGAACCCAGCGAGCTGTCACTGGATCGTTTGCTAACATTGAAGCTGAAGCGGCTAAGATATGACTAGCAGTCAATGAGGCCAAAACGAAGTACCTGCTGTCCACAAAAAGGGACACACAACACCGGCGGATTAGACAAAACATCACAATAGACAGGTACAACTTTGACGTAGTTAGGGACTTTTTCTACCTCCGATCCGCTATAACATCTCCTTAGAAATAAAGCGAAGAATAACTCTTCCAAATCGCTGTTCCTATAGACTAGGGAGGCAATTGAGTAGTAAAGCCCTCTCTCGAAAAACAAAGTAGACTCTTTGTAAGACTCTAATCATCCCAGTCATACTCTATGGCGCGGAGACATGGACTCTATCGAAAGCGGATGAAGATATCCTTAGTCGTTTCGAGAGTAAGGTTCTTCGCAAGATTTTCGGCCCTATCTGTGTTAGCGGACTTTGGAGAAGCACGTATTCAATCACGAACTATACGAGCTCTTTAGCGACATTCACCTGGTACACAAAATACGTATATCACGTTTAATATGGCTAGTTCATGTAGAGCGTATGGACAACAATGCTCCGGCTCGCAGGATCTTCGATTCCAACCCAGAGGGAAGAAGCAGTCAGGAAGACCTCGCCTAAGATGGCGCGCTCAAGTGGAAGATGACCTCAACCAACTTGCAGTGCGTAACTGGAGGCAGCTAGCCAAAGACTGAGCTAGCTGGGCAGGCATGTTGGTTGAGGCCCATGTTCGTCCCGAATTGTAGCGCCACCTAAGTAAGTAAGTTGAGCTCAAAAAAAGTACGTCATTTTATTTCTTGGATAAATTGGAATTTACGAAAAAAAAATTTTTTAATCTTTGGAGCGGTTTTTAAGAAAAAAAGTTTTTTTTTAAAAGTTTTTGAAAATATTTTTAAAAAAATTCAAAAACGCCAATTCAGAAAATACATACATATAAATATAATTTTTGAAAAAAACTTTAATGAGCAGTTTTCGAAAATTTTAAAAATACAAAAAAATATTAATTAAAAATATTGGTACGCTGTATAATTTGGGCAACCTAAACCTACATATATATGTGTGAAATTTTGAAAGAATCGGTTGAGCCGTTTATGAGATAGTCGAAAGCAAAAAAAAACGGTCCTATGGAAAGTACCGCTTTTAGACATTTTCTAATTTTTTTTTCAACCATCGTAGCTAAAAAGCCGCACAGATTTTTTTTGTATCAAAATCGTTAGACCCGTTTCCGAGAAAAATAGGTTTGAACGTAACGGTTATAATGCAGGTACCGTTATTTTTTGAGCTAAAAAAAAATCAATTTCCCCGCTGTACAATACCTAAAAAACTCTATAAAACAAGTTTGAAGCAATTCGACACACCCGTTTGGGCTGTCGGTGTCTATACATACACACAGACAGACTGACAGACTTACAGACTGACAGACTGACAGACAGACGTACAGACGGACCGAATTTGTATACCATCTTTTTTCATCTTCGCTATCATCGTAATGTCATATTTGATTGTTATCTCAAAACTTTTTTTTCGACGAATGCATAACTTACTTAATAGTACCTATAATCGCAATTAAAAAATAAATGTATTATATTTTTTTTATAGAATTAAATATGTATACTTAATTGTATAGTTTAATAATTAAAAAAATATCGTAAAGGTCATATCAATTGCAGTTCTATTATTTCAAAATGATAAATTCTAAAAAAAAAAATATTAATAAATTCCTTACTAATCCTTGTTGAATCAGAATTGCCATCTATTTCAGGTTGCCATGGACGACAGTGAATCAATCGATAAGAACAGCCTTTACCATGAGCCCTTCAATGTAAATATGTATACAAGTGCGGCAAGCGGATGTTCCATGAACGATTTGCAACGACATCATGTTACACCCGACTATACAGGTATAATATTTTTAAATCAAAAAATAAAAAAAGGACTCATTAAATGTGAATAGCATATTATGCATATGTATGTTTGAGTATATTTTTAATAACTAATTACTTCCGAGGTTTAAGTAGTGAACACAAAAAATTAATTTAATTATATTATATATAGGTATATAAAAAAAATCCATTCAACCAGTATTACGTAGATAGATAGTAACGAACAAGAGAGATGATGATGATTATGTAAACACTAACAATATTGTTGTAAATTTCTAGAAATGTTTTGATTTAATTAATGTGGTTTTATATTTTTGTTTTGTGCCTACTAGTATGCACAGTGCACACATGTGTACATTTTAATTTAATTTAAGGTTTAGGAACTATGTCGAATATGTGCTGGAAAAAAAAACTATTTCATTAAATAAAAATATTGATTGGATATGATTTTGATTATGATATTTATATAGTACTACCATATATACTATATATGGTATTTAATTTTATTCAATTATAATTAAATTTTTTTTATTGAATGTTAAATCTAAAATAAATAAAACAATTAGGCATTGTTAAGCTCTTGATATTTTTATAATGGATTGATTAAATTAAGTTAATTCTGGTTCAAGCCATGCAAACATTTATCCTTTTAATAGAAGGGGATTTTGTTTTTTTAAATTCCTCTTGTCATTTATTTAGATTGTGGCTTATTAAAATTATTAATGTGCGTCTAAAATGCATTAGAGTCTTTGTTCTGTGAAAAGAAAAATAATAGATATATTCGTATTAAGTTGTTTTTTGAATCTCTGATTCTTATGTACATATGCATACAAATTTTGAAAATAATTTTTTCATGTCTTCCATTTTTTCCTACATTGTTGTTATACAGGTAGGCCTCACTTAACGCGTACCTCTTTTAACACGGCCTCGCTCTAACACGGTTAACTTTTTGCCATCAATTTTCAATTTACCCGTTTAAAAGGCTCGTTCTAACGCGGTATCGGAAACAAAAAATTTGTGTTCTCCGTATGTTATATACAATGTACATATGTACATATTTTGTTTGTAGATATATTGCATCTGTATTTGTTTTCAAATTCTTGCAAGTTATTCATGTCATACTCATGCCTACTTTTTTTTTAATATGAATGAACTGAAATAGGGACTTCACCATTATTAATGGGTTTTCGTTTGGTAAATTTATATTTTGATCTATAAATTGACTTTTATCGTAAGGAATCGAAAACGTTTTCAGATTGATTTTTATTTGCTGTATTTGTATCTGTGAACCAGATAGTGGTATCAGTTACCAAATATTGACTGGAACGTTGTTTTTAATTTCAAGTTTCTAAGTCCGCAAAAGAGCTGGAAGAATAAATTAATTCACTTAAAACTGCGCTATTTGAACTAAAACAAATTATTATCAACCAAGACCTTGTCAAAATGATGGCTGTCAATTAGGATGCATATTGGTGTTAGTAAAAGAGGGGTAGATTTGAAAAATCCAGATCTGTAAAATTTATTTAAATTCAAAAAATAAATCATATTTTTTTTTGGTCAATCGAAGGCAATAAATGTCAAAATCAGTTTTTTGACAGATCTAAATCAAAAATAAATTGATTTTTGTTACCAAACGAAAACCCCATAAATGTATGTAATAACGCGGAATTACGGACTTTTTTAGCACAAAGAAAATAACATTGAATTTGATGCTTTGCCAAAACGGCCACGTATGGATTATTTAATCAGTGATGAAAAGTGATCTGCGATGTTCTTTTGTTCAGTTTAAAAGTATTTTGTTTCTTCCTTTTTTAACCTGGGCTTGCGCAGTAGCATTTTTTTTTATAACTTTGCACGCGCTCAAGGGATTATGAATACCCTTTATATGTTTTTCTTAACATAGCGCGGTCATCCGGTGGAAGAAGAGAAAGAAGAATAGGAAAGATGTGTGGTGCGATGTTCTGAGAATGGAGCTGGTTGTTGTCTCAGATTTGTCTCCAGGGATGGCGGCTGAACTAATGCGGAGAAAATTACCGTGTCTTATTTATTTAAGTCTCTTATAATTCGCATTATTTTATTTATTTCGTTGTCATATTTTATGGGTATGCTAGTTTACTCAATCACATGTTGTTAGTGTTATGACTAAACAACATGTAATGAGCAAAGGAGAAACTTATTTTATGACAATTTTTAGAATTGTTTTTTAATGGAATATAAGAAGACATAAACAACGGCAGGAATCGAACCTGCAACCACGAGGTTGACAGGCGAGCACACAACTATCGCGCCACGGCCACCCCCAAACTATTGAAAACTATTTGCTTTAATTCCGCCATAATGAATCTTTGTTGAAGATTCTATTCCAGTTAACACATATTGCCAATTTTGCCTTATTTAATTTTAGTTTGAGATGTTTGTCTAGTTTAAAGTTGTACGCCATCTCAAATCCTAGATATGAGTAAGATTTCACCACTTCTAGTAGTTCACCATCATACAGTAGTTCACCAGTGCTCATCACTCGCCTTTCTTCCGGAGCCATTCTTAAAAACCAGAACTTTCGATTTGTCTGTATTGACATCTAGATTCCACATTTTGCGGTATCCTTCCAACTTATTTATCATCATTTGTAGAGAGGTCGGGAGACTCCGCGAGAATGACAATAGAATGACTTTGTACCGTGTGTTATTAAACTCCACCCCGCAAGGCAGACACTCAACCAAATCATCCAGAAAAAGAGCAAATAGAAGAGGACTGAGATTACAACCGTGTTTAACTCCTTGGCAAATGTCTATCCTTTCTGATCTTTCTTTTCCATTGTAAACATAAGCAGTTGTGTATTGGTACAGTTTTTCAATAATACGGACAAAGTTCGTGGAAACCCTTAAGTTGTACAGTTTATAAAACAGCGCTTTTCTATTGATTGAATCAAAAGCTGCTCTAAAATCAACGAAAAGGGCGTAGACTTCTTATTTTGATTAATTTTCCACTGTGCCAGTGATCGAAGAATAAAGATGTTATCGATTACGAAACCCACTTTAATACTCACTCAGCTTATTTTCTTCTTGCACCACAGTCGGTCATCGGATATCAGTGTGAAAATCTTTAAGGCTGCATTCCTCTATAATTCTTATATATTGGCATTATAAGCGCTTCATAGAAATGGACTTGCAAATATGCAAATTTAAAACCGTAATGTAAGTGGGAAAGAGTCTGATTATTTTTTCTTTTTCATTTCTAAATTATCAATTTAAATTCAATGCACTTTTGGACGTTGGCTTTTTTTTATAATAAATACTAAACGAATCCATAAAAATATATTTCCCAAGTGAACCTCTACTCATCCAAAAACTGATTGAGGCCTACGCGAAATACAACCTACTCGTAATCTTCTTTCAAAACTCAATCAAATAAAATCCAAACAAATTTAATCCTTACGGAACTTTTCGTCTTCGTGCTTTTATAATAAACTTATCGAAAACTTAAAAGCCCCAATTATGCATTATACTACAAATTATATTCTATACTGAAATTACAACCCGGCCATAGTTTCTGGTTTTGTCAATTCCATTGTATAGGCAAATTGGCAAACAAGAACTCCCAGGTAATGAAAAATATTAATCGTATACAAATGGCGAACCCACTTGAGTCCTTTTTACATTTGAATATAAATTGCATTTGCTTCACCTCATGAATATTTTCTTCTGATTGCTGCCGCCCCAGCAGGAACAATTTCTCGATGTAGGTACCTACCTGGGTTTACATTGTTTAATTTTTTTTTTGCAATTTCTATAAAATGCAATACAAGCTAAATCCGTTTTTCTCTTTCTATCTCTGGATATAGAGGTATAAAAGAAACTTCTTCTCCGAGTCAGGACAGGACAATCCATGTTGGTCATGGGAACTATACAATACTGATGCTTATTTTCAGTTCTCGTACCTTTCGCAAACGCTTAAACTAAATAAATATTCTATCCCAAGGTCTCTGTATATAGATAAGTCCATCTCATGGTAAAAGGACAACGAAACGGTATTTAGGCCAAGCCTTGCCAAGTCAGTCCAGGAACAGCAGGTAACAAAACAGCACCGTCTGCGAGATCCAAGCACAGAACTCATGCAATGTCATTGGTCCTTTTTAGCCAAATTAAGTTCATTGTTTCATTCAAAGGCCTTGAGGAACATAGAATAAAATGAAAATGGGAGAAACAAAAAAAAATTCATCGGCAGAAAACGGAAAACAAATTTGCAGAAACTTTTCCCATTTCAAGTATCTTTCTCATTGCAAGACTCTTTCGTTCATTCGTTCGTTCTGTCTCGATTCGATTCAGAGGAGATTCTGTGTGTGTCTTTTATTTTGCAACCAACCAAACAAAATCTAAGCCTTCCAACAACCTCTGCCTTCTTGTTCTTGTTTTACTAGCTAAATCTGCTCAAGTACACCAAGGGTAGTTTTTATTCATACAATGACCTAGATTGCCTCGCGAAAATAATATTAACAGCAAATAACAAAAGGATCCTTTGGCGAAAATAAAATGTGGTATTAGGCAAATTCATTCTTATGTAGAGTATATGAGTACAATGATTACGATCCGGATCCACCACAATACTATACTCATGTGGCAATAGGATACACGCCACACTACCATATATAGAATACGGAAAATCTTTTTCATTACTTCTTGCCAACGATATAGAGAATAGGTACTTTTAGTTTTACACGAGCGGGTGGGGAAAAGTTTTTCGATTTACTCGCCACGAAACCCACACTTCTTAACTCAGCACAAAAACATGTCCTTGGAATAATTTTTGTGTCACAGAATGAGAAAACGACAAAACTTTGGACGCCCGGAATTGTTTAATTTTTTTTCCAGCAATGTTAAATTCCATTAAATATTAACTTTGAATGTGTGTGCGGCTTATGGCCTCTATATAGGTGTATAGCGAAATTATAATATGTAAAAAGTATGAGTCAGTAGAACCTACCAAAAGCTCACAAATTTCCTTCTACAATGCGTTGCGTTCGACAGAACTGTGAAAATGTAAAAGCGCTATTTGCTTCAATCTTCAATTGAAATACAAAATTTAAATAAGTTTTCGATTTTCGGATTAACATCCCAATTTCCTAACAAAATACACAAATTTGCAAAGCTTTATGCACATACAAACAAAATAACCTTAAACTCGAAGTCTACACTCTAAAAACTGCGTTTAAATTTACCATGAAATTGTATGTAATTTTCAGTGTAAAGTACGCCAGTTGCGTATTTATACACATGACAACAGGTCACAAAAAATTGAACACATTATTTAGGATATTACAAACATTTCTTTTAAATTTACACACTTTGTGTACCTTTCACTGTCCATTGTTCAGTATTAGACTAATTATGTTTAAGCATTATACACCCACATTGTTTATAATTATACAAATCTTGTTTAAATTCAAACACCTTATAAAAACAACACATAAAGTTAAAGTGTTTATAATTAAACAGTCAATGTTTAAATTTACTACCATTTGATGAAATTGCAGATATTATGTGTAAGTTTGCGATTCGTTTATGACAGTGACGATACGCTTTCAAATTCATTTCATTTACCCAGTAGGAAATTTCAAAAAATTCATGTATGAAACACCAACTTTTTCATCAATGACTGTAGCTACACCCCATGAATTTGGTATGAAAACATCGCTGAAATTAACATGGGGTTGTGATAGGCGTTCATCAAGCGAATTTCGAGGTGAATATTTAACAGTGAAAACACGAAGTAGGGGTAACTAGTTTATACAAATTATATGTGATGAAAAATGACATAAACGCTAAGCCGTGAAATCACTAGATAACTTAGAGCTGCTTATTCAGCAGATGAAAAATGAAATGAATGCTCGTCTATTAATTTACTCTGTTAATGTAACTCGTTAATTCGCATATGAATTTTATATGATGAAAAATGCCATGAATGTTCAATTATGAAATCACTTGGTAAAGCCCGTATGATACCTACTTTTTTTTTCCTCATTTTGTGCATTAAATTACATGAAAGTGTCAGTTTTCTGTGAAAGAGGAAATATGTTTTTTTTACCGAAACAGAAACATTGCATATGTATGTTATAACCCCAAACATCATTTTATTAATTTAATTCGACGATTATTCAATAATATAAACATTCAATTAAAAAAAAATACGTTTAGCTAATAATAATTTAAATGTAGTCTTGATAATCTCGATGCGAAATTAAACCTTATCAATAATTAAATCTTTTAAATTTGATCTGATGTCGGTCTTAGCAATTCATTTTGTTAATTCTGCTGCGTAGGTTTTGCACTTTTAGTCGCCAGCATTACGTATTGACTATAATGCGATAAAAGAAATATTGGCGTTTTTAAATTTCGTTTTTCAATAAAGTCGAAGAAATACCCACCAGTCGCCAAATATCTTAAGGTTAATAATTGAAACATTTCAGCTGACTCAATACAATTTCTGAACAAAAAAAAACATTTTGATAAAAAAAATAAACTAATTTTGTTCGGTGAAATGATGATAATGATCGCGAACAAAACTGGAATTTCTGGTTTATATGTTTTTTTCACTTTCTCTAAAAAAAAGCCCACGAACTCATGTCATGACCAGCGAAGACTGACTACTGAGCCCCATTTCTGGGGGCCAGATAAAAGCTCTTTTTTTAAGTAGTTGGACGAATTTGTTAATCATAATTTCCTCTTAAAGCACGATATGTGGCTGTGGCAGAATCACCATTTTTGTAGTAGGTTTTAACAATTATTATGCGTTGTGCGATAGTTAAGCGTAAATGTCAGACTTTCAACTGAAAAAAAAAATTGGTTTAACAACTTAGTTTGACAGATGTCGGATACCAGCTCTATACTTTTGAAACCACAAAATGGATAACCCTTTACAAAGCTTTCGCATTTCTATTCACAATAACTTTTGCCCATCCCGTTTTTTTTTAAATTCCCACTTTTGGGGTTAACAAAAGGTACAAAAAGAGCGTAAGTGGGAAGATGGGCTGCCAGTTGATTTCGTTACAGATACACTTAGATCAAAATAGACCCATTGTGGTACCCCAAATAGCTAAAGCTTCTAATTGTTTAAGATATGAGTTCGATGGCTAATCATTATCGAACCATTTTGAGGCTCTTATGAAGCTCAACAGGAGTTTGCGGTAATGAAACCAGAGCTCTTCTAAATCGTCGAAGAAATAGCTGCCTACGAATTTGTTCCTTATAAAGCAAAGTGCTCTGGAGAATGACACAGTAAATGATAGGTATTCTCGGGTTCATTTTCTTCATTTCAACATCTGCATAGGTCAAGCCCCATTTTCTTTTCATGATAGCTCAGACCGCTAAGTACTCTTACAAGAGTTCGAAGTGAATTCTTATTTAAGTGGATAATCCTTTTTGTTATTTTCTTATTGAACTTGGGCCATAGCTTCCTGATTGTAGCATAGGTGTCGAGTGAGTTCCAACTCTTTCTTAAAGAATCTTCTTTCCAGAGACGGGTCTATCTGGGTTGGGTGTTGAACCCTTCTTCCTCGCCAGCTTATCAGCTCTCTCATTACCTGATACATCACTGTGATCCGGGATCCAGCAAGGTCTAATGTTTAGCTGCGTGCCAAGAACCCTCAGTTCTTCGCAGCATGTTACAAGCTTCGTCTTGATAACTGTGGCAGAAATAGTTTGTTATTGCTGCTATCAGGAGTTCAGACTGAGAATAAACCTGCACAAACCCCAGTGTCCATATTTGAGTCGTCCCGATGTAAATAGCTACTGTTGATTCATCAGTCGCTGTTCACCCATATTTGTCTATCAGGAAAAACTTTTTTAAAGGGTTTTTTAAAATCTAACTTTGGTGACATGTAGTCAGTGCACACATTGTTCCCTATAAGTCTCTGCAGAATCTGAGCTTGGCCAATGTGACTAGTGTTCCAGTTGTTAGTTTGGTTTAGTCATAAGGAACTGCTTGCTGCTGATCCTTGTACCCATATAAGTCAATGGACCTTAGGTTTAATATTGCTTCCAATGCCTGTGTTAGGGTGGTCCTCATAGCTCTAGTTATACCTATACACGCCATTCTGTGTATCTTTGTTTGGGCTTTTAGGTCCGCAGTTTCTTACCAGCGAATTCCACCACACCAGATTACTCAATGTTAGTAAAGGTCTAACGATTGCCGTATACATCCACATGATAACTAAAACTTGGGTCCAAGTTATTACCAAATATCCTGTTGCATGAATATAATGCGATCGTTACCGTTTAAGCTTATGTTTGCACCCCAGTTTAATTTCTTATCTAGGATCACACCGAGATATTTGTCTTGATTTGAGATATTGAGAGGACCCAATGTATTGTGGGTACTAAAAACTATTTGTAAAGAGGACCAGCTCACTGATCAGTCTTTAAGAGTTTAACCGTTAAACAACATTTCTTTGTCCAAGTACAGACTTTGGCGATAACGTTTTAAAGTTGTTCACTAATGGTGACATACCTGTCGCAAGTTGCACTAAGTTATCAGCATAATCTACTACTTTGATCCCACTATATTTAAGCTTTATAAGTAGATATACTATTTATTACAAGAATCCATAAGATTGATAATAGAACTTCCCCTTCAGGGTCCACCAAGTTCACTGAAGATCTGTCTATTTCTTAACATGCACATGATCCAGTTTATGATAGCACTATCAACTTCAAGATTTATCAGGACATGTTCCACTGCGCTACTCTTAACATTGTTTAATGCTCCTTCAATATCCAGAAAAGCAACTAGATTGTATTCCTTGTCATAAAGTGTTTTTTTTTTCTATTGTACTGACAATGCATTGAAGGGCTGTTTCTAAAGGTCTACCTTTCGTATATGCATGCGGGGAAGAAGAAATAACTTCTGAACTTAGCTTGCTACGTATATGCAAATGTCAATTAGTCTTTCAAATGTTTTTGGAACAAAGGATATGTATTCCTTGGCATCCGTATGGCTGGGTTTGCCAGATTTAAGAATGAAAACTAAATTAACTTCATGCAATGTATTGGACACACACACGCATTTAAGGTTATTTAGGAATATGTTTTGAATACAAGGGATAACGTGGTCTTCACATTTTTTGAAGCTTCAGAGGAAAGATGCTATTAAGGAGTGAAGGAGTTAAAAGCCCATGTTATCCTGTCTATCGTTAAAATATATGAAGGTATTACTTGTTCGGAATACTATAAGTTTTCCGACTCGTTGTTCACATCACAGCCTTGAAAATCGGAGCTGACAAGTAATTTTAGAGTTGCACTACATGATTTCGTCTAGCGTCCATTGGATTCTTTTAAAGAACCAAGTGAAATTGGTTCTTTGGAAAAAAATTTCATATATCAGCTTTCAATTTTATTTGGCTGTATTTGTAAATATCCATACCCCTTTCTGTCGCTGTATTAGAGAAGTCTCCTAGTTTTTCTTATTATCGGTAAGTTCATTTGCCCACCAGAGTGTTTTTTTTAAGTTCCCTGCTAATATTACTGGACATAATTTCTCGAAAGCCTTGTTCAGAATTCCTGGAAATTCTACAGTCGATTTATCTATATGAGAAATCGAACACCAAAATCTTCAAAGCTTTTGAAATCTGTTCTAATTGAGTGCATCATGACTTCATGAGGTTTCCACTAAGTGTCCAACCGAACTTGGCATACATTTTATTAAATATATTTTATTTACAAATTTAAGTTTGTGTGGTGGAAATGGCGTCATCTAGGATCGAATTTCCATTATTTAGGCCTTTACGATTTTATAAAAAATTAAAACATATTTGTTAAGAATTCGAAAATATTTATAAAATGTGTTTTAACTATAACTATTTTTTTTTATTTACTATTGTATTAAAAACTGAAGGTATAATAAATTTAATTTAATGTTTTTTTTGCACAACACTGTATGAATACTTAAAATCCTGTCTCTTTCTATAAATTGGACTTTCTCTGTGTTTTATTATTTTTTTTATTAGATGTCCCGGATATCGTATGCCAGGAGTATGCCGTCCCACATATGCAGGACCTCATTCCGAAAATACCAGGCGGATATGTTGGGGTACGCATGACACCGCCACCACCACCATTGAATAATATATTCCCCAAACCGCCGCCACCGGTCCCACCGCCACCAACAGAGAAATATTATGCAGCCACAGCGATTTGTAAGCCAATACCGAATGGCAATAGCAACACTGGCACTGGCATTGCAGGATCTAACACTGGCACCGGCACTAGTAGTCTTATGGGAGTTAGTGGTCCAACTGGAGTTGTTGGAGGAACGGGGGTCAACACGGCAGCCACAACTCCGACCGGGACGATAAATTCAACACCAACAGCTCCACCAATGAATCCTTATGGTGATGTCGATGCAATTTCTACCGACGAGGATCTAATACAGCTGCAGGAATTTCCAAGGCAATCCTTAGTTATTGTCGAGAAATTAGGCTGTGGTATCTTTGGTGAATTACATTTATGCGAAACCAAAGGATTAAGGTAAGGACTATCCTCATACACACATTTATAGATGCTAACACATAAATATTCATATCCTCTATTCCTATATACTTATGTTGTATGTATGTACACACATTGGAGAGATAAAAGTTTTCTCTTAGTGGGCATACTTGACATGTCTGCATATCTTCCTTCATCCAACTCCTCCATCTATCGTTATTGCTCCTTATCCTTTCAATTTCAATCACCTTCTTCTGATCATTCGAAGTTTGAAGAGTTTTGTTGTACGATGTTTAAATTTAATACGCACAAAGGTCCTTTTAAATAAGAGGAGAGTGATTGCGGTTATTGAATACCAAAGATGAAGTCAATTCCTAAATTGACAGCACACAGTGGGACCAAATAGCTGGCTTATGGCCTGACTATGGTCAACATAACTTATAATTTATTCTATGAGTTTGGGTTCGGTTTTAGCATAAATTGATATACTCGTATAATCTTGGATATGTAAGATTCGTTGCTGAGAGAAGATAACAATTAAGGCGAACACACAAGGAGCTTGGTTGCTTGTTGTCTTTGGTCAACATGTCATTTCTTGTAATATTGTAAAGTGACATATTGGCTTTTTTAATATTTTATGCCATAAATTAAGGTTAATAAATCAAACAAAAACTATTGTACAGTTATGGATTGGAAGCTTCTGATAGATTCTCAACAAAATAAATTAATTGGTTTCTATTCATACATTTTACATTTCGTGTCTTATCTTAAAGCATTGATGTATGAAACCAATAATGTATTGAATTGAGATTATTGTACTGTGACCTAAATTGAGTCTTTGCAGCTAGATCAGATTGCTGCTCATCTTACTGCTTATTCTTCCGATTCCAATATATGTCTTGAAGAAGTTTTATTATTTCGAGTATTTTGCTTCAGAGAGGATACTCCGTTGTTGGAATAGAATTACATTTGCCAATTGTGTTGCCCGAGTCTTCAATTATGGCAATGTTTATACAAAATGTTCCCATTTGCGCTCTTAAGGTCTTGTATGTAAAATATTTTAAAATTCAATTTACCTGCCAATACTTTCCCATATCACTAAAGTCCTGATGATTCAGCGATTAAATGTTTTGAGTGCGACAATACTTTCTCACATTTTTCTTATATTTTAAAATCATTTCTTATATTTAATCCAACACTTGGAATGTTGGAATCTTAACAGAAATTAAAATGATCGCATGAAACAGTTGAAAAGTATCTCCGTAGCTGCTGTAGGGCAGTAGGGAGCTTTTGGAGTTTTTTTTAGCAATTTCCTAGTTGTGAATAACCCTGTATTTAATGGTACCGCCTTAAGTATTTTTTGGTCTCACTGTCATTGTGAATATATACTCGAATAATGATACTTGATGAATTTTTGCTTGCAATACGCTTATTTGCCACCACAATTCTTGTGAATCAGAAGGACCTCTCCGAAGTTTACGTCGATATTTATTTATTTCACAGTGCTTCTGCAGGATAAATGTTAAGTGCTGATGGTTACCTTAAACTTGAGTTGGTCGAATTTGTTAAGTTTTTTGATTATATTTAAATATAGAATTTAGTTAAGAGTTCGTTTTCAAAAATTCTCACGCATGTCAAAATGAATGAACTTTCAAATGTCTGAATGCAATGACAATAGTTTTCCATGAGCACTAAAAACTGAAGTTCTTTCGCTTATTAGTTCTTATCACCATAACCAGATGGCTTAGAGAAATGTTAGTCAGCAGAAACTACGGTTTAGAGCATAAGCACTACAAGATGATGTCCTCAGGCAGGGGTATTATCACCCTTGTTGTGGAGTCTTGTAGTTGACGAACTGCTAGGAAATCTAAACTCTCAAGGTAAACACTTTATTGGCTTTGCCGATGATATAGTTATTACAGCCCTGGGGAAGTTTGAAGAAACTTTATGTGATATAAACCAATGAGGATTACAATCACAAGGAAATGGTGTCTTTCTGTAGGACTAAATATCAACCCTACAAGAACGACGACTATAACATTTACCAAGAAAAGACACACATGAAACCTATCTGGGTAGCTGGCGAATTAATAGAAACTAAGAGGGAGGTAAAATGCCTAGGTATCACACAAAATAGTAAACTCCTCTAGAACAAACATGCCACAAAGACCCTAATGATATGCAAGAGACTTGCAGGCAAATCTTGGGGTTTCAACCCGATAATCCTTAGATGGATATACACCATGATGGTAGGACCCATCATTACCTATGGTGCGGTCGCATGGCACAAACGAACTGAAATATTAACAACTAGGAAATCCCTAGAGAAAGTACAAAGTCTCGTATGCTTAGTCATAACTGGAGAACCTGCCCTACATCAGCCATGGTGGTTATACTTCATCTGTCTCTTCTACACGATGTTATAGGAAGTGCTGCAAACGGAGCCATTATGAGATTTGCCAAAGAGGGAACTGGGGCTGGCAAATGTATATGCCTCAGGGAAAGAGACAACATTCAGAAGTCGTCAGTAACAGACCTTATTCACATTCGAAGACATGGCATGATTAAAAAATACAACTTGTAGAAAAACTTTCCAACGAAGTTAAGTAGCAAGAAAAAGTGGGTAGGGGAAACTGTTAACTACACTCTGAAAGCAAACACCATCAAGTGGTACACTGATGGCTCGAGAACATCGGAAGGGACTGGTGAAGGAATATATGGGTCAAGAACCAAACTTTCTATACCGATGGGACAGTCTACTAGTATTTTCCAAAGCTGAAGTACAAGCTATAGAAAAATATGCAGATCGTAACCTCGAAAGAAATTACAATGAACAGAATATTGCCATCATGTCAGATAGACAAGCCGCGCTCAAAGCTTTCAGCTCCTACTCTATCAGTTCTAAACTGGTATGGGAATGTGTAGGCAGGTTAAATGAACTCGGCAAAAATAATGTCACACATCATTGGGTGCCTGGCCATGAAGGTGTTCAGGGCAATCAGGAGGCAAAATCCTTAGCAAAAATAGGTGCGCCGACTCCATCAGTGGGCCTGAACCATACTACCGAATAAGACAAACTGTGATTAGAAATAAAATCAATAAAAGAAGAGAAGGTTATAAGATCCAACAATTAGAAAAAAAAACTCCCCAAACTGAGTCATTTCAAACTACTACTTGGGAATTATAACTAACAACGTTTCACAGACTGTATAACTTTAAGCAGAAACAACCTCAGAATAATAAAAACATACCTTAACATCCTTGGGCTAGTAAGTAGTGCCACATGGAGGTTCTGTGATACAAAAGAGGAAACACCGGACCATATTCTGGGCTTGTGATGCACTTGTTCACCAAAGGAAAAACACCTGGGACGATACCTGGTGGAAAATCTCCCCAGAGGGAAATAAATTTGGAGGAAGAGCTGTAAAATGACTAATGAGCTATCTTCACCCAGCGCTAGTCGGGGACACAATAGATCTCAAGGTCGCAGTGCAACAACCCCATAGTAATATTCATTCATTAATTCGTTTATTAGTTAGTTGATAATTTAAACCGTAAGGCCCAATGCACACGGATCAACTGAATAACAACTTAACTGCTTGGAACTCGGGTTACAGACCAGTTACGGAATCAGCGGTCGCTTGACTCCACACATGACAAAACTCATTTTCAATCAAAATCTCTAGTTCGTTCAGTGTCGTCATGGATACCGGACGTGAAGTGTTTTCGGAAGACTCGAGCGATGATGAAACCATCATGTTGTATTATTATCTCAGGAAGAGGACTAGAATAATAAGAAGGTTTTGTGTACACCAATACCTTGAAAACAATTTTCAGAACTGTTTGTTCGTTACTAATAAACAATTCAGAACTTTTGGATTTGAAATTTAAGCATTCTATAGAATGACTAAAAAAAAGTTATTTGCAACTTGTTAAAGTGGTTTGCTCTTCGTCTTAACATCGTCAATTGTTTTGACACTATATTCATCTTGGAAGTAATTCACTCCTCGAGATTAACGTTTAATCGGCTGTAAAGTAATATATAGATGAATTCTCTTGCTTCCCTTGAAAATCAGTTCGTAGAAGGTTTTTCTGTAGGCGCTCATCGGCCTCCTTTAAGAATGTACCATGATTTTGGATTTATCAAAGTTCCACAATGCATAGCAATCCGAGAGTCGATGCATCATTAACTGAAGTTACTGGGGTGAGCACGCTAGATGACTATGTCGTCCACCTCAAACAAGAGTGCTTTAATGACAGTATAGCAATTTCAATACCTCCTGGGAGAAAATCAGCCATGTCATCGATATATAGAAGGATGGTCATAAATATTTTATATGAAGCATTCTAAAAGGAAATGCCTCTATAATTGTTATTGGGGTCAGACTTGCTTCCTTTTTTGTGGGTGAGAAATATTTACGGCTTTTTAAACTCTCGAGGGACAGATCCATGCTCAGACAAATAATTGATCAATTCTGTTACTTTTTTTATTAGTTCCATAAAACCATATTTAAAAAAATTCGGATGGTTTTCGGTCAAGGCCGTGTGTGCATTTTCACCGCTCTTATTTCTTCAACTGTGATTTGGGTATCCAAAATATCGTTGCTGAAATCTGGCGTTACAAATTGGAACGTTTAAAAAAGTATACTTGGATTAAAGTCTTTGCTAATTTCGAACTTTTTTCCTTTAATTTTTCTTACATTTTATAAGAAATCTTACGCATTTGGGCGTCTGATGGGCTAAGCTCCTGGCCTCGGTTTTTGTTCGGATTTTATTATAGTTATATATTGTTTGTTGTAAATGCCTTTAAAGAAAATATTGAAATTTAATGAGGATTTAGGTATGTATGAAACCAACCAATAATTCAATAAAAGTCAATTATCACAACCACGGCAAAAGTAGTCCGCCTCTTGAAGACCAAACGCACTAGAACTTTCAAATCAAGCCGACAGTCAACAAAGTTTGTATTTTCAAGTAAAGATAATAAAACATTAAAGCGAATGACAAACAATTTTCACCATTTCCATTAATCTGCTGAAAATCTAAACTGTTGAAAAAAATTCTAAGCGAAAATAACCGTTCGACTGAACCAAGGATGTATAGTTGACAGGAATATTTTTTCCAGCTGCATTTTCTGTTGTATCCATTATTACATTAGAATCTATTAGACTCCTTTTATTTTCATCATGATTTATTATTTAATTAAAATTTATTTACTCATATGTGTCTTCTAATTATTTAAAACGAAATACAAGTTCATTTTCAAAACCAAAGCATTCTCTCTTCCGTTTCTTCTTCGGCCTGGTTGATACCAACCATGTTCTATTAATTTAAGTGCAAATATCAACAGTCAAAGTTTACCTCCCTATTTAACACACTTGTATCCATGACATGACCCTTTCACAAAGTTCCACTCAAACAATAAAGTACAAGTCCCTAAATCTACAAAAGTCGAGTTCAAATCTATTCTAACCGCGAATACGCTCAAATAGACCGCACACTCTGTTCATGTCCACCACATTTAAAATGATCCTCCAAAGTCAGCATTAGCAACCAACTGTCAATACACATACAAACTCACGTAAACCATATATCCTTTATCGACCCATTCTTAACAATCCTTAGCAACCCCAAACTCCTTTCTCGTATTTAATTAACAAATATGTACTGAGATTCAGTCATGTAAATAAATTTGCTTAATGATGAAAATTCTCTAATCTATCTCTATACTCCTTACTATCTGTGCATGTGAATATCCTCTCTGAGGACTCATCAGCCATCCATTCATTTCATCGCATTTATCTATCTATATCGTACACAGCTCGAATTTAGTTGCGGTTGCAACTTTACGTCCTGGTGCTCCAGACCACATGCGAAAGGAATTCCGTTCGAAGGCCAGGCACTTGGCCCATCTTAATGATCCAAATGTGGCCAAAATACTGGGCGCCTGTCTGCGGGACGAGCCAATTTGTATGGTTCTCGATTATAGCAATTGTCTGGGCGATTTGAATCAATTCCTTCAGGAGCATATAGCTGAAACCGGTCTAAAGGGTGTGCCCAACAAAAGTTTAAGGTAAGTTTTTCAAGTGTGAGTTAGTCTAAGAAAAACAAAAAAAAAACATAATTTCCCGGATGAATATAATAGACAAAAGAACAGAGTTGGCAGAATTGATATACATTTACACACAAACATACAACTTGAACTAAGAGCAGTGCTGTCGATTAACAATATAAATTATAGTGCTTAATTTTGTTAGCTGGTTTGCTAATTTAGTCAGTATTTAATTGGAAGTTCAATTATTATTGTATGTTCATCGCCAACTGAAAATTTAGTTAAAACATATTAAACCGTTTAAATATTTATTTAGTGTAGTTTTACACGAGATTGAAATTTCGTTAAATTTATTTTACTATTTATTTAATTTTTAGTTATTATTTACCTCAGATATTTTTTTTCAAAAATGAATAGGAAAGGCTATTTCGATTATCAGCTTTAGGGGCGAGTCATGGTCGACATACACAAAATATTTTGATATGTAATTTTCTTATAATTAATAAATAAAGCGCATTCAATCAATAAACATTTTCATGGCTAAACTATTATTTGATTATGGCCAAAGATTAAAAAAAATAATCAAACTGATATAATGGGTAAGGTTAGGCATAAATAATTAAATTATTAATTCAAATGAATATTAGATTGAAACATTATAAATAACACACTATATTTGATTATGCATGATTTGGCTTTTTAACCTTTTATAATTGAAAGCCAAACTATCAATGGTATACTCTTGTTGTGGCCAGTGTGGCCAATTTAGCAATTTTCATAACTAAATTTAGCGTTCGTATTTTGCTTTTAGCATTATTTTTACTTGCGATTAGTAATATAAGGCAAGTTATGCATTTGATAATAGAGAAGCCTAAGAAAGTGATGGGCAAAAAATGACTGTCTGTCTGTCTGTCAGTCTGTCCGTCTGTATGTAAAAGGAGCTACAGCCTAAACGGCTTAAGCGATTACCTTCAAATTTGGTATTTGTGATTATTTTGGCATTCCTCAGAGGGGAAAATGAAATTTTATTTTTAGGCTTAAAAATAACGGTACCTGCCATATGACCTTGAAGGAAAATCTTATTTTTCTCGAAAACAGCTCCAACTATTTTGATACAAAAAATTTGAGAATTTTTTTGTTGGTAATAGCTATCATTTGATATGAATCAAGTTTACGGGAAGAGTCTATTAACGGCACTTTTCATATAACGGTTTTTTTAATTTGTGGCTTTCTCGGTAACTGTTCATTGGATTTCTGTCAAATTTTATATCTGAGAAGATCTAGCTAGCCAAACTAATTCTGCATATTAAAATTTTAAATAACATTTTTTATATAATTAAAATTCATTTTTGACTTTTTTTTGGAAAATCAATATTTTTAAAAATAATCAAAAAAAATAATTTTAAATTTTATAGTCATATGTATATTAATAAACTCTACAAAACTGCATACAAAAATTTCAAAAAAAGTTTGTTTTCAAAAAACTAAAAATGAAAAACCGGATTTCATCAAAATCCGTCCTACAATTTTGGAGATCCTTTTTTTTTAAAAATTTTCATTTATCCGTGGCATCTAATGGCGTTCTTTGTTTTTTCAAGAAACTGATTGAAGTGATCGGTTTAGCACTTTTTATCAGTTTAAAACACGATTTTTACCCACCTATACACCATTCACTTTCATTATTATAGGTGATTTTTTAAGAGCTTGGTTTTTGAAAATTCAAAAAAAAACACAGAAACTTGTAAAGACTGAATTAAATTTTTATTTGAATCGATAAATCAATTTCTGCCATTTACTTTTTAAAAATAATTTCACTTAAATGTTGCCCGCGGCTACGCTTCAGGTGGTCCATTCTGAAGGTCCAATTTTGGCAAACTTTTTCACACATTTCGGCCGGAATCTCACCAATGACGCGTTCAATGTTGGCTTCCAAGGCAGCAATCGTGTTTGGCTTGTCCCCATAGACAATAGACTTAACATAGCCCCACAAAAAATAGTCTAACGGGGTCAAATCACATGATCTTGGTGGCCAATTGACTGCGCCAAAACGTGAGATCAACTGCTCACCAAATTCGCCTCTCAATTGATGCATGGTTTCGCGTGCAGTGTGGCATGTGGCACCATTCTGTTGGAACCACATGTCGACCGAGTTCAATTCTTGCATTTTCGGCAAAAAAAAATCTGTTATCATCGAACGGTACCTTTCTCCATTGACCGCAACCCTGCGGCCTTCATCGTCCTTGAAGAAGTACGGCCCAATGATGCCGCCTGCCCATAAACCGCACCAAACAGTGCATTTTGCGGGATGCATTGGTAGCTGCTGAATTGCCTCTGGCTGCTCTTCACTCCAAATACGGCAATTCTGCTTATTCACGTATCCATTTAGCCAAAAATGAGCCTCGTCGCTGAAACGGACCTAGCTTGCGAAACACATTTTTCACAGAGCACGAATTTTGATAATAAATTTCAATAATTTGCAAACGTTGTTGTCTATTCATGATGAAATGGCAAACAATACTGAATCGAAATGTCAAATGTTCGTAGAATTTGTCATGTTTGATCTGTCAAAAATATAAACGTCAAAAACCAAGTAGCAAAAAAATCACCCATTACATATGTATAATATATACTTAAATATGTACAGATATTTACATACCCAGACGCCATTTATGTAGGTAGGTACACATCACCCTCCTAATTTACATAATTAAAATCTTTTTAAATATACATTTGTAGGATGGTACCTATGTCACCATTCCTTTAATCATATGCATTCCACAATTCATTATACTAAGAATCAAGGTAATCTTACCTACTTCGGCTTTAAACCTGCACAGGATAACTAAACTAGACTACCTATATCTACTAACAATTTCAGTGGTTAGCTACTATTTTACACTAAAGTTGTTAGCTTCAAGAGCTAGTTCGTACGATTAAGTCGTGCATTTTATTTTTAGATCCTGTCGACATTTGTTTCAATTAATAAATTTAATTTTAGCAGAAACTCTTGCAGAATTTCATATTACTCAAGCTTTATTGAAATTTCATTTGACTGTAGAACAAAACAAGATACTTGTAATATTTTTGAATGAATATGCTTAAAATGAAGCCGACAAACTTTGGAATTAAATAATTAAAATAATTACTTAATTAGATTAAAATATTTTCATACCTGAATTTTGTTTGTAAGAAAAAAAATGGCCTATTAAAATTTGTAAAGTTTCCTTTTCTTTAATAGTTTTAGCAAAATATATATTTTATTTTATAGATTTTTATTATTTAATTTACATTCAAAAGACTACATGTAAAAATCTAAAAAAAAATCAAACTGAGTATTCTAACCGTCACCTTAAGACATGTTCGAGTGGTCCAGACGTATATTTACTTTTTTTTTAATTACGGGATTTCCAGAGTTGGCAGGATTTTAATATTTCTTCTAAAATAGAGAAAGTACAATGAGAATTAACTGAGCATTGAAAAATTGAGCATACACAAAAATACAGGCAAAAAAAATTGCGTTTATCTCAAAATTCCAATAAGAAATTTTATACATACGAAGTAATATTTAATTTATTGATTAAAAATAGCTGTTGATGATTTTTAGTTCACAAAAACTGGTGTTTGGTCGTAAGAATCTCACTTGGACTCATCAGTTGACTAGAATGCGGACATTTGAATACGCAATTTTTGGAAAATTTCAGATCACCTTCATTGTCTCATCATTTTGAACAAGAAACCTATGTAAATTGACAAGGCCCTCACTAGATATGCCAAATGAACTGGGCAAAAAGTATTCATCTCATGATCAAATCCAAACCGAATCCACGAGAATTATTAAAAAAAAAATTGCAATTTAGCAGAAATTTCTCAAACCAGCGAAAGTCAGATGGCTGAGTTTTAAACAAATGTTTGATGGATTTTTCTAGGAGAAACAAAACAAAATATTTACCGCAACTAAGAAGGCAGAAACTTAACCCTTTTACTTTGAAACCAATAACGTCTTAGGTGGTTGCCTCGATTCTTTTTAAAAACTTTTTCAACTCTAAAAATAACCGTACCAGACATAATAGGAAGTACGTTCGACCCAAGTGTATCTAAACAATGACGCTATTATATCATCTTCGTTCATATCATTAGTGAGAAAATGTTAAAAAAAAAATTAAAATACGAGTATTAATTTCGTACAACTTTAAGTCAATAAAATAATATATTCGTTATTTTTTCAGAGAAAACAAATGATACTTAAATGTAAAATGATTATTGTCTAGATGTACTTAAAAATTTATTTTTGTATGTTTACAATTTTGAAAACATTTTTGATTGCCAATATAAAGTAATTGTTAATATGCGCTTAAGATTTTGAATTTTTGAAGATTTGAAAAAAAAAATCACTAACCCGTTTTTGAATAATTAAAAAAAAAATATGCAAAATTAATAAATCTTTTTAGGAACCTCTGCAAAAAAAAAATAAAACGCACGACTGGATCGCACGTACTTGTCCCTATGTTCCATCATATTATATGCAAAAGATTCTTAATAAATTGTTAAATACATTTTTAAAGTTTTTCACTTAATTTTTTGTATATAAAAATTCTTAAACTTTTTCTAAGAAAAATTGGTATGAACATTTTAAATATTTAATAATATAAATACAAAAACAAAATTTCAGAAAAAATTATCCACCCCTTTTTGGATATATTGAATTTTCAAACACACAAAAAAAAAGATTTTTTTTTTTCAAAGATTAAAAAAAAATATTTTTCGAAAAATTTGAAATGCAATACTATTAAGAATTTGAAGAAGCTCCTGCATAATTTTTTTTATCGAAATCCGTTGAGGCGTTTATGAGAAAGTCGAAAATCAATAAACTAGTTGTATGACAGGTACCATTAAAAACAAAATATTTTAAAAACTTTTTTGGCAGAAATGTTGACCATACCCAAAGTAGTACACACACCAATTTTTATTAAAATCGTCACAGCCGTTTTTGAGATAATTAAGATGGTGGAAAACTTTGTATGGCAAGTACCGTTATTTTTGGGACTAAATAAAAGATTTAAATATCTATTTGAGACAATCACCTAAAACGCTTACGTACCAAGTTTGAAGGAAATCGCTTTAGCCGTTTAGGCTTTAGAGCGACCTACAGAGAGGCGTCATTCATCATCGTAATGTCAAGTTTGATTAAAATCCCCAGTTTTATTTTTTTCCAATAAAAATATGTTTTCTTAAATTAATGCAGTCCACTTTTAGAAAATAAAATATTTTATTTTCCGTTCCATTTCTTAAAAAAATCAGTGGACTATTAAAGATAGAGTCTACATTTTGCTCAGTAAAAATGTTTAATTGCAATGTTTAATAACGATACCTGCCATATAACCCTTTTTTCCATCTTCGACTATCTCACAAAGGATTCAACTGTTCGATCAATCTTTACTTGCGATATAGGTACTATAAGGCAAGTTTAAAAATCGAACTCGAGGTTTTAATCAAAGTTGACATTACGATGATATTAAGGTGTTTTTTTTATAATACAATTCTATATACTACTGAAATTACTCAGCCAAGTAGAAGACTAAGCATTATATTTAATTGGACTTATTGATTCAAAATAGCTTTTAACGGTCTTTAGTCCACAAGGCGCCCACTAACCAACTGATGAGTCCAAGTGAGATTTCCAGGACGAAACGCAAGTTTTGTGGACTAAAGGCCGTTAAAAGATATTTTGAATCAATAATACGATGATAGAAAACGCCAAAAAAGTGGGTCCAAAATTCCGACTGCCTGTCTGTCTGTCTATCTGTCTGTCTAGTCTGTCTGTATGTATGTCTGTAGAACGATCTACAGCCTAAACGGCTGAACCGATTTTGTTCAAACTCGGTGGTTAGGCGTTTTAGGTGATTGTTCAAAATAGATTTTTCTACCATCTTAATTATCTCGAAAACGGCTTTAACGATTTTGATAAAAAATTGGTACATATGTGTACTAAGTTGAGTATGGTCTACATTTTGGCTGAAAAAAATTGTAAAATATTTTGTTATTAACGCTACCTGCCATACAACCATTTTATTGATTTTCGACTTTCTCATAAAAGTCTCAACGGAATTCAATCAAAATTTGTATACAAAATCTCCTTTAAATTCTAAATAATACTGCATTTCAAAATTTACGAAAAATATTTTTTTGGGATTTTTGAAAAAAAAAATTTAGTTTTTAAATTTATATTATTAAATATTTAAAATGTTGATACCAATTTTTCTTAGAAAAAAAATTAAAATATTTTAATATAAAAAAATTAAGTGAGAAACGACTTTAAAAATATTTTTAGCAGTTTCCATTAAGAATTTTTTGCATATAATGTGATCGAACATAGGAGCAAGTATGTGCGATCCAGTCGTGCATTTTATTTATATAGGAGATACTTCAAATTACCAAAATCTTCAAAAAATATTTGTTTGGATTTTTTGAAAAAAGCTTAAAGTTTTTTTAAGTTTATATTTTAAATACTTAAAAATTCTATACCAAATTAAAAAAAAAAATAAAGAAAACCTTTTCGTAATTGTCGCCCGCTGATGATGGTTCCGCTGTTTGAAACCGAAATGCATTCGTGTGAAATAAATAAAAGTTAATAAAAAGAAAGAAACAATTTAAGGATGTAGTTTTCAATTTTGTGTTTGGTTTTTTGTTTTGGTTTTTACTTTTGTTTAATGATATTTGCGATCTATAGGGTGTCAAATATTTTTTTTTTAAATAACTAAAAACGACTTTAAAATATCTTCTTTCTACTAAGAATATTGGCGCAAAATTTTAAACGATTTAGTAATATGTTAAATCATTTTTTGTATGATACTAGGTTTGCTAATTTTAAACGAGTTTAGTATCGTATTTTCTTCTTACCATTTTACTAAAGTTAAAACCACCGAATGGTTACTTTAAATTTTTAGTATCGTACTAAATCCACAAGCCATTCTGATAGTATAGGGGTTTTGCACGCGGGAGGCCCAGGTTCGAGTCCTGCTGGTGTCAATTTGTTTTTTATTTTTTTGTAAATAATGAAGTTAAAATAATAAACATCGAATGCTTATTTAGAGCACATGTTCGGTTTCTATCAACATATAATTAATTTACAACGCATAAACACAATAATTCTGTTCATCAAAATTCAAACCTTACAAATGTTTTGCTATCTGCTTAATTAGCATTTTACTAGTTAACAAAAGGTTTAAAATTTATGAAAAGTTAGTAGACTACTATGTATATAGGAAATTGCTAACTAGTATCGTGTTAAGGCCTTAATAATGGGTTGCTTAAAATTTTGTGCCATTGTGTTTACGATGTAATCAAACATAAGACGAAGTACGTGTGACCCAGTCGTGCATTTTTTTTTTTTTGTAATTTCTTGAAGGCGAGTAATCCAAAAAATGATAAAATATACCAAGTACAATGGCGCAAAATTTTAAACAACCCATTGTTAAGGGCTTAACATTTTACTAGTTAGCAATTTCCTAAGTGCTTATATTGAATAACTATTTCAAGATTTTTGAACCTTTTCTAAACTAGTAAATTGCTAATTAATCAGAGCTGAACATTTGTAGGGTTTGAATTTTGATGAACACAATTATTGTTGTTATGCGTTGTAAATTAATTATATGTTAATGAAAACCCAACATGTGCTCTAAAAAGGTATTGGTTATTTCTATTGTCATCACTTTAACTTCATTATTTACAAAAAAAAAAAAAATTGTGCACCACCAGGACCCGAACCTGGGCACCCCGCGTGCGAGGCTGATATACTATCAGATTCCATAATAGATTTAGCAAATTGCTAAAATTTAAAGTAGCCATTCCGTGATTTTAACTTCAGAAAAATGTTAAAATCGTTTAAAATAAGCTCAATCATCTTTTAGCTTAGTAAATTGCTAAAAGTGGCTTTAACATTTTACAAAATCGTTTAAAATTTTGCGCCATTGTTTCGAAGAAACCAATTTTGAAATAATGAGTTTTCAGCTAAAAAATTTGCTTTAATGTTTGCTTACAATAATATATAGTGTTTTCACTTTTTATGAGCGCATACAAAATTTAAAAAATTAAATCAATCGTTTTCCACAAAATTGAAAAATATTGTCCTACTACAGGTATACCAAAAAAAAAAAACATTAGCGAAAAGCACATTCTGCTTTATTAATTAACAAAATTTATTTTACATCGTTTATCCGTTATTATCTTAAATCCACGACAAATAATATCAACATTAGAGCAAGACATTTACTAAACCATTTTTATTTTGCTTATAATAGTTATATACACAAGAACCATAGCGTAAAATACTCTCAACCAGCTCCGGGACACCCTGTAATATAAATATACTATATAGTACATACATACTCATACATATATATTGCAAGTACAAAATATGAAAATCTTGTACTATGAAGAGTGTTTTGTATTTTTATTTTATTTTTTTTTTGCAAGTTTTTAAAGCTTACATTTATAAATTTATGAAATTAACTCTAAAAACTATTCGAATATTTTCTCCATATCGAAGAGTTTTGCTAACGGCAGCACTGCAAACATAAGACTTCGCCCCATCGATGAAAATTGTCTGCAAAACAAAAATAATAAAAACCTCCGGATGTTATCGAAATATAAAATATACATCTATACTTACCCCCAACCCCCATTTATGTATATATTCTTTAGCATTATACGAAGACAAAGTTTTATTGGAAATGTTAAACATTCATTTTTTTCTCTGTTTCTTTTTTCTTCTTTTTTTTGAATATTTTTTTTAATCTATGGCTTTGCACAAAATTCAAAACTTGGACCCCACAATATCTGCTGCAACAACAAAAAAACATATAACAACAACAACAACAACCTCACTGGAATGGACGGGCATTATCCCTAAAGCTATGGATGCTTAGTTTATATAGCAACGCAAATTGCATCAGGAATGAAGCATTTAGAGCAAATGAATTTTGTTCATCGGGACCTTGCAACAAGGTAAGCTTAAACTGTTTTTCCTTTAACTCCTCCTTTATTGTAGGTGCCCTTGTTTCGATGGTCTATACTTCTAGAGAAATTTATCTTTTTTGAGCACATATACAGATAAATTATTTATATGGGGATTGTGTTTTTGGGGATGGAATTTTGTGTGAAATGGATACCGGAAACCGGAAGTGTATATCTCCAAATGGTTTCTTTAGTTTTTTTTTTATGATCTATTGATTCATATACAGGGTTGGTATATGTAATTTGTGCATGGCTATATTGTTTTGGGAGTGAGAATGGACATTTAATTGAAAGAGCAGTCCTCTATGGTTGATGTGGACAGAAGAAGTGATGAACATAGCCACTAGCTTTAGGAAAATGTAATTTTGCTAGGTTTTGAATATCCAATTCGATTGATGATGGTTTTAATTGTCAAATGTGATTTCATATCGGATTTATGTATTAATGAAGTACATGGTGGGGTAGAGATAATGCATGTACGTATGTGAAGAATAATATTGATTGAGTTTTGAAAAGACTATCTCTATGTATATACCTATCTTTAAATAAAGGAATTTGATTTTATGTATTCAAAAGTCAATTGCAAATTGAAAATTTGATTATTGAATTATGGGAACAAAATAATTTGATTATATTTATACATGCTGTCTCTATTGAAGATGGACATGGCCATGAAATATTTCATACCCTGTATTAAAGTTTAATTTTACTTTTAAATATGAATCTTTAGTGTATGTATTTAAATTTAATTGTCATGTAAGGACAGTTTTAGACACGTAAGTTACTCCGAGTAAGTTACCCATATAGTTACGCGTAACTAATTGCAATTAGTTACATCTCATTTTCCGCGTAACTAATTACAAAGTCAATTAACCAAATGTTTTTTCTCCCACTTGTATCTTATTGTTGCTTTGTGCCTTGGTAGAGGTTTCATTTATGTTTTCTTTGAAAATGATTAGAAACAACAACAGTAGAGGTATTCCTTACGATTCACAATTAATGAATATGCGTACGTTGCTGAACATTTTATGTAGACAATGTAATGGGCTGCATATACATATGTCATCTAAATGCGCAAAGTCTTTATCCCAAGATTGATGAGTTCAGGTTTGTGTTCGAGGGCTCGAATGTTGATATTATTTGTATATCTGAAACATGGTTCAAGCCAAATTTATCTGACAACTTATGTTGTGTAAAAGGTTACAACTTTTTCGTACAGATCGTAGTGATTTAAGAGGTGGTGGGGTGGCAATTTACGTTCGCAACCCTTTAATTCATCGTTGTATTTTGATTCGGATAATTCCTCTGCAATAGAATACTGTTTTATCGAAATTTTGAATGGTCGAAATTAATGTTTGGTTGGTTATCGACCAAATGAAAATATTGATTTTTCATATTTGTTCAATGCCTTGGAATGCATATCATCCGACTATGCAGAAATAATCTTAAGTGGTGACTACATCTGCAATTTACTGAATAAAAACATGTCAACATTATTCGTTGAGAGGATTAACAGTCTAGGTCTAACAACGAATAACTTTAATACACCCACACATTTCTCAAACAATAACGCTTCACTTTTAGATTTGTTTTTCACAAGTAACATAGATAATATCTTATTTTACGATCAAACTTCAGCTCCTGCTTATTCGAAACATGTTCCAACATTAGAACAAATTCAATATGAATAACATGATTTTAAAAATATTCGTTATGAACAGCTTGCAAATGATATTTCCCAATTACAATGGCAAAACATATATTTCATGTCTTCCTTAAATGAAAAAATTGACTTTTTACAAAACACGGTTTAGCATTTATTTGATAAGCATGTGAAACTAAAAAAAAAAGTGTTTTGAAAAACCGAAATAGTTCGTGGTTCATAGCAGAAATCGAGGAATTGATTAATAAAAGGGACTATGCATATAAGCAATGTAAGCTAGTTTATTTGAACGTATGAATTCTTTTAGAATACTGCGTAATAAAGTTTGTTCAAAGATTCGTGATGCAAAAATAAAAACATATTCCAAACTACTCAGTTCAGATCTTCCATCAAAGGAACTTTAGGAAAATATAAGGGAACTTGCTATTGGGCGCCAAAAAGATGTGTGTCCTGTTGAAGTGAACCCTGATGAGCTTAACTATAACTTTGCTAAAATTCAATCTCCGCCACAAACTCCAGAATTTCCAGAAGATTTCAGTCAGATTTAATAACTCAAGCAATAGTGTTCAGTTCCAAGGTACCGACGCAGCAGACGTTGTTTCCAACATTTTAAAAATTAAGTCCAAGGCAACTGGTTTTGATAAAATGCACACAATTTTCATAAAAATAATTTTACCATATATACTACCCTCCATTACTCATATCTTTAACACCATCATAATGACATCCACATTCCCTAAAAACTGGAAAATAGCAAAGGTAATCCCTGTTCCTAAAAAGCAAAATATTCGATCTTCACCGGAGTATAGGCCGATTTCTATTCTACCGTTCTTATCTAAAGTCTTTGAAAAAATACTTCATGGTCAAATCTTATATTTCTTAAAACATAGCAAACTTATGTGCATAAACCAGTCTGGTTATAGAAATAACCGCATTTGTGTATCTGCTATACTCAAAGTAACTGATGATTTACGATGTGCTATAGATCAAGACCAAGTATCTTTTCTGGGGCTTTTAGATTTTTCGAAAGCCTTTGATACGGTGAATTAGAAAATACTCATTTCTAAAGTAAGACGAAATTTTCAATTTCTGACTCAGCTGCTAAGCTAATATTTTCTTTTCTCTCGGAAAGACGACAAGCTGTTGTTGCTGGCAAACAAGTATCAAGTCTTGTGAACCTGTTTACAGGCGTTCCTCAGGGGTCGATTTTGCGCCCATTATTATTCTCTATGTACATCAATGACCTACCTTCCCAGGTTGAACATAGTTCAATTGACTTATACTCGGATGACGTACAAATACGGTTAAGTTGTAAGTTAGGATTGATTGAACATGGTGCCGTTTTACTTAACAGTGACTTAAATAAAATCATGTGTTGGTCTGAAAGAAATTGTCTTAAATTAAGCCCTACGCAATCTAAATGTTTGGTTATTTACAGACATGAACTTGATTTAATCTATTTTCCTTCTATTCTTATTGGTGATGCTACTATTGAATATGTGGAAAGGATTAAAAAGTTGGGAATTTGGTTTGATTCTAAATTAAATTGGGACCATCATATTCAAAGCGTAATAGGAAAAATTTACGGAAGCCTTAGGCAGTTGTCCTATACAAAGAAATTAACTCCGCAGAATATATGTTTCCGGGTCGCAAAAACTCTGATTATTCCAATAATCACTTATGGCGCTCAAATTTTTTGCGACTTAAGCTCCGAAAATCTTAAGCGTTTTGACCATGTTTCCGAATACAAGAAGAGTCTACTGGGATGTACTCTTAACACATACTTGAATTATATTGCTTGAAAAACTCTTAATAATTTAGTCATTAAAAAAGATCCGCTTTATTTATATAACAAATTAACATTTTCAAATTCAAACAGATCTTATACTTTAATTCAACCTATGTATACATGTTTAGGAACTAAACGCCAGTTCTTTGTGTATATCGTCAGGTTATGGAACTCTCTACCTCTTTAGGTATTTTCTTTTATTTTCTTTTTCTTAGGTACGCTCTATTTCTGCGGACGATGCGCTAATTTTAAGCAATTTTTGTGTAAGCTTTGTAAGATTCAGTGCATAGAAATCGGCTGTTTTCCAAAACAAAATTAGATTTTCAATATTTTTTTCATATAAAGTTTTCAAAACTCCGTCTATGGATTTAAAAAGATCCCATTTGTTAAGTCCTTTGGAATTTAACATTTATAAAAGAAAGTTATTAACTTGAAAATTATAATTGTTCTCTAATTTGTCATTAGTGTACCAAAGACGTAAATAGTAAGAAGCTAGTACATCATAAACATTAGGCGAATTATTAAGACGACATTTGTAGAAATTTTTCGAATTGTGCTTTTAATTCTAACCACCAAAACTTAATAGCGTCAGCTAATGAAGTTGTTGACTGTTGGCAATTATTTACCAGCTGGATCAAACAACTCAATTTTTTGTTGGGCATTTTTAAGGTATGAATCCGAGATCCTCATATGAATTGGCCACAGGCATTCCGCATTGACGCTTTGTTTTATTTTTTGACTACGACATTTTACGTTTTAAATCAGAAATTTTGTAACTTTTAAATCATAACTTAGAAAATGTGACTTTTTGCTTCGAATTTTATTTTGATGTGAAGAGTTTTCTGGAGATATATCAAAATAATTGGTTAGTTACATTAGTTATGTAACTAATTCAATTAGTTACATTAGTTACGCGTAACTAATTAAAATGTGTATAACTCGTGTAACTTACCAACACTGAGTAAGGGTAGTCAAAACACCTTTAGTCCGGTCATCATTATAAAAAAAAGATTAATTTAGCGCCAGAATTTCAACTCTTTTACTCTCTACCGCTTAAATGACGTCATAGTTGAATCGTGAGAATTTTAACGTGCTGTCAATGTGTTTACCAAAACGTTGGCAACGCATTGATTTTATTCGATGGCCGCGTAATGATTGTTTCAAATTCGATATTGGTGATTTATCATTGATCTGTAGAGCTCGCCGGTGGAGTTGATATCCTATGGTTTCATAAACGTTGTTTTCGAAGAAGAACGGACCAAACGCATCACCAAACGGTAATGGAGCAGTTGACTGTGCTTGACTGTTAATTTAGAGATTTGTGTTCTACATCCATGGTTTAGGTGGATACCACCCGTGGCTTAATGAAATAGCAAGCAGCCAATGCTTAATGTGCCAACATTTAACGTTGTGCAATTCAGGTTGCATTTAAAAGACTTTTGGTATTACAGTCAAAATGATTACTTTAAAAAGTTTTATTAATTCTTATGTTATATGTTTCCAAATTAACTGCGTGTTCAAGCAAAACACAAATATTTTTCTTCCAAGGGGATCGATTTATGTGGATTTTATGTTTCCTGGAGAAGAGGACTATATCAGTTTTTTAAGGCTTTACGGGCCCCAAGAGAGCTAAAAATAACGCGTGAAGTTGCGTCATTTTATAACGGGGATTTTTTCCCAAGGTCGTAGCCATTAATGTCACGGACTCGTTTTTGAAAATTGCAGACATTTTGTGTGGTGGAAACAAAATCGGGCCTACTTACGTCATTTGATACCGAATCTGATAAAAACCATTGCTTAGGCTTAGCTCCTCAGTAGTCTGGTGGCATTCGCTGATTAATATCTGGCTAAAAAGTGCCCGGTAGACGATGTCAAAGATTGGATTGGATGATTTACCGATATTATGCGATAAATTCCGGGTGTTAGAGAACTAAATTTTTATATTTTTTTTCTAAGCAGAATATGAACAATAGTATATTCAAGTAACGTGTGATTTAGCGATTGCTAATGTTGCAATGCAAATTCAAGCTACCGAGCAGCCAAGATTTGATAATATTTGTATTCACCTTGGCAGTTTTCATATCATGATGGCACAATTGTTATGAAAATACTCAAAATATCAAGAATCAACAATTGAAGGAAAGCATGAGAAAACACCCAAATTTTACATGATATCTAATAATTTGATCAATTCCTACCATTTCTGACAAGCAGCATCAGCACTGTCCTAACTCAAAAACGCCACAAATGTAGATACGTCTTTTCAACTTAACACGGCAGTAAAGACGTATGGCAATATATCAAACAAAAAGTTCTCCAAATAGTTGCTCGATCTAGTGCATCAAGAGTGGATATCGTCTTTGACTAATACTTCTCACCTTGCATTAAAAATCTTTAACGTGAATAAAGAGACTGTTATCAAAATCGTTCCTATGTCATTTCCGGTGAAGATCAAGGAAGATCACACATGTACGCTTATTTAAAAAGTTTGTAATAATTTGTTCACTATGTTAAAATGCTTTCCTGATACTGTCCTGAATATGGAATCAGTCCACAACGCTCTTTTTCTAGGCAACATTTATATCTCGTTTGGTTGGAAAGTTGGAAAGGAATGGAGATAGGAGGCAGCCAGTAGGGACGAAGAATTTTAATGTCAAAGAAAAGCCAAGATAGTCAATTTTGGTCGAATAACTGACAGCTGTTCAAATTCTTCAATGCAAATTCCGATAATGTATATTGGCATGACAGACGTGTTCTACTTTAACGATGAGAGACGCTATCGAGCGGTTTAAGCCCCAAATTTGGTGGAAAGGGTTTATTGATGTCAGCAAGAAGATGTGGACACAAAAATCCCCATGGTATATATCAGTACCAGAACTTATTTAACAATGATCATGCAAAACCCTGCAATACGTGTTGAGAGTTCTCCCAAAGAAGTGATTCATCAATCTTACGTCAAAACTAGGATGATTCCATTAACAGTAAACGCACAAAAAAATATAGTCTGGTGACGCCATCACCATACCGCAGATTACATGAAACTCGGTATTTAATGGCAACCTGATAAGCTCATTAATTTTCTTCCCTCGAAATGCCACAATTTTCCTGATTGATATGCCATAATTGTACGACAGACTGTGGATCCAATGTCAATATGCTTTACTTGTACACGTGCATTTTTATGAAACCTCATAAATATAATTGAAATTCCATTTGCACATTTCCAACATTTAACCAAGCAGATAAACTTTGACAAAAAAAAAAACAGTTCCAACCAACAACCTATGGAATTCCTAAAGTCCGATATTATCGACAAAGAAATCTTCATTCTACCTTCGTACCAAACATCATTAGCCATCACAAAAATAAAGTTCTAAGCTACTTTAGACTAGCATAGCAGACGGTCCCCGGGTTTCTTTAAAAATTACGAAATCAAGGACATCTGCGCAAACCCGGACGGACATTAACAGCTTTATTCAGCGATAAAAACTCCTTTTTTGTTGCTGATGAAGCAAAATACCTTCTTCCTCCTTAAAGTGAGCTTCAAAACAATTGTTTTCTCAAAACCTCCCCATCCCATTCCACGGTCATGATGTGTCCACATTCACAATCGAAAAGCAAAAGCAACAAACCCTTTCTTGAAGTTTCATTGAAAATTAAATCTTCCTAAAGTGTCCAAGGAGAATGTGATGTCTGCAAACTTTTCGTTGCTTTATCCCGAACCGTCCAGAAACAATACCATTCCCTCACCATTCTTCTTCATTGGTCCTATTTCAGTATAGAAAACCTCTTGTTGCTCCTGTAGCTGCTGGATGCTGGAAGCTGGATGTTGATGGTGATGCCTGATGCTACTGTAACTGCTCCTTCTACAAATTGTTAGCTCTCACTGAAAATAACTGAGCATCGGGTTTTATAGTGCATTCCCCGTGTCCACCCGGCATAGAATAACATTTACTGTCCAGACCATCAGCTTAGTTCACTTTGCACTCCTTCACCCGAAAATGCAGCGGTATGATAGTCGTTGTTCGGTCGTCGTTGTCGTCGTCGTCGGCAATAAAATGGTTCCTGGTTTCTCTTATATCTATCTACCTAAACTAAAAGCAGGCAAAATCAGTAGGATGAAGAAGGATTCCAGAGTAATTTTTACAAACATTTTTAAAATTCATTTGTTTGCCCACAGGATATTTGAATTTGCCATCGGAGGAAGGCGAAGCGGGGCCAAAATGCTTGGATTCGAATTTATTCAACCAGAATAATTCTGTCGACAGAGAACATTAAACATTTACATTTCCTTTTAGCCCCCAACTCCAGACCTATAGATAGCTGACTATGCAGTGCATATGTATTATATGGTATATGCGAAATACCAGTGTCTTCTTCGTCCATTTGCCACATTAATACACTCTCAAGCAAACACAGAATTTCATTTACTTTACTTTACAGCCTAGACTTCATCAGAATTGTATATATTTAACTGTGCTGTGCAGTTTGCATATATATTTACTGGTACTCGTGTATTGTGCTGTGCAGAAACTGCAAATGTCAAAATGAATTGAATTCAAAATTCGAGACATTTCGGAGTTGGATTTCATTTATGTGGTTAAACTCGGTTTTGTCTGCCTTCAGCCTTGGGCTTTAAATATAGGGAGGAAGTTGGATAGGAAGGCGGATAATAAAATGAACAGATTTTTCCTTTGTTTTTGTCACGCAAGGAGACACTGCAGTCATGCACTCTGTCACAGTATTGCCAGTTTATTTTACTTCATACTTAAAATGCATTTTGTGTTTTTGTTGTTTTTTAAAAGAATGGGGACAGGGAGTGAAGGAGTCTGGTCGACTTTTTACATTTAGAGTGTGTGCAGTGCAGTACTCAATGCTCAGGGCTTCGAAATTAGTAAGTAGTAAGGGTACAAGGTTTCTTTGTTCAAGAGTTTTTTGCACCCCTCTCTAAATGGCATTGTGTTTGAAAGATAACTTCAGAGGAGTGTCATCTACGAGTGCCTACCTTTTGTTGAAAATGTCAGTAACAGAGTTGCGGTCGCTTGGCTTTGATTTTGAACAAGTTCAAGTTAAAAATCACACAATGCGTATTTCCTTCCGTTTTAAAATCTCAAAGGATTATAAATTGAAAAGTCAAGCGATTGTCAGTCGTGAGTCGACCAATCTCATTCAACTAACATTTCAATTTCTTTTAACCTAAAAATATTGATATTCTAAAGCGAGTTTTAATATAAATGTATATGTCTAGTATTGTCCTGGCTTCTATAAATGAATATTGTATCGAACTGCTGCTTAAAAATCTGATTTAATGATATAGAAACGAATTTTAAGAAAGTAAAAGTGTGCTTTTGTGATAGATTTTGTTTTTGTAATTGGGACTAATGAGAAGAAGGCAACAAGATCCGAACTGCATTTGCCCAGACATAAATAATCTTGTTGAGACATTTAAAAATCGATACTCTGTTCTTAATGGAAGCATGGATATATATTCAAAGAGCTCTTTGAAATATATTGAGTGTCCTGCAGCGCTTTGAGACTCTAGGAATCGAATTGCAGGTTTGCAATTTTCGATTTCCATAAACTACTGCACTCCTACCCTGGGCTTCTATAATAATTGGTCAATTAAATTTCCATCCGAAAAAGACTGAGAGGATGATGACACAATTTTTTTTTTTTTTTTTTTATAATCTACACGCGCTCAAGGGATTATGAATACCCTTTAAATGTTTCAACACAGCGCGGGCGTGAGGGTGAGGTTATGGAAGAGAAAGAATGATAGGAAAGATGTATGGCGCGATATTCGGAGACTGTAGGTGGTTGTTGTCTAAGATTTTATCTCCAGGGATGGCGGCTGAACTAATGCGGAGAAATTTCCGTGTCTTATTTATCGATGTCCCTTATAATTCGCATTAATTTTTTTATTCTTTGTCATATTTTATCGGTATACTAGTTATACTCATTCACATGTTGTTAGTTCTATGCCTAAACAGCATGTAATGAGTAAGCCAGCAACTCGTATGACATTTATTTTAGAATTGTTTTTTTTTAATGGAAAAATAAGATGACATAGACTACGGCAGGGATCGAAGCTGTGACCATGAGGTTGACAGGCGAACATACAACTATCGCGCCACGGCCACCATATTAATATTTTTATTTGTTGCTTAAACATGAGGGGCGGTATTGCTTATTCAGTATGTTATTTTTTTTGGAAAGTGTATTTCCAGCAGAATTACTAGTAATCAGAGTAACCTGCAAATTCTAAATCAAACCGTATTACTGCTATCCTGACAGAATTTCAGGGTTGCGTATCACAGTGGAATTCGGGAGAATTAACTGTTCGGCAGATGATTCGTAGCTCTCATGCGGAAAAAGTCAACATTCCACTTTGTGTTGCGAAAAGCAATATGTACTCCGGTGGAGCAGTTTTAGCAAATTAGCGACTTAGTACCATTTTGAAACCATAACTTGCGAAACCATTGTGTATTTAAGGTTTTTGAGGAGATACTCGTATAAGGGAAGTGGTTTTGTGGAAATTACCATGATTGGATACTTTTTTGCTCTGTGAACTACCCTCTATATGCCAAACTTGAAGAGCTGCCTACCAGTTCATAGGCATACATGATCCATTTTATGATTCCTCTAGTTATATAAAATAGAAGTGAAGCTTCCGAGCATAATGGACTGCCTACATGGGATAAACCTAGTAAATCTTACTTAATTTGCAATAAGCAATGTCAATAAGAAAGCATGCGACGAAGCTGTGCATTCCTCACAATACCCATTTTCGAAGTTGATGGGCCAAGGGGGAAAATAAAAGAAACGTACACTTCCTCTGAAGATATACCCTGCTCTTGAGAGAATAAGGGAACAATCCTTTGGAAAGAAATTTCAACACAATTTTGGAAAAATTCGAAAATGAAGATCAAAGATTTGATTCTAATCAACACGATGTGTATCTCAAGCACTATTTCAAACTGCTAAGACGGCGAGTTAGCGGACTTCGAGTTTTCCAAGGGTTTACTACCTACAGAGACCGGATGTTCAAACGGTTTAATTAGTTTTTTCTTCAGTATTAATCAATGCCTGGTGTGGCATTGTGTGTTTGATTACTTGAGTGAGGGTTTTGGACCTAATGTCTTTCCGAAATATACCTCATATCATAACCTTACACATGTCCGAAATAAGCATTAGATGGTAACCTCCAGTGTAATTCTAATATTATATGGAAATATCGGACTTAGGCTACTTTGTAATGCCGAATTGCGGAGGAAGGATACTGACCCCTCATCATCAATCTGTTTTCAAATTTACATTAGGTCGCCTGATATAAATTAAAAAATTCTAACGATCAAACACGACATTACGATCATAGAGAAGCCTAAAAAAGTGATCGACAAAAAAATGTCTGTTTGCCAGTTTGTCAGTCTGTCCGTCTTTATGCATAACGAGCTGCATCCTTAACGGCGATTGCCTTCAAATTTGGTATGTGTGATTATTTTGGCATTCACCAGAGGGTAAATTGAAATTTTATTTTTAGGCCTAAAAATAACGGTGCCTGCCATATAGTTATATAACTGTGAAGGAAAATCTTATTTTTCTCGTAAACGGCTGCAACCATTTTGATAAAAAAAATTCAGATTTTTTTTATTGGTACTAGCTATCATTTAATTCGAACCAAGTTTACGGGGGAAATGTATATTAACGGTACATTTCATATTTAATTTATGGCTTTCCTGGTAATAGTACATTGGATTTCTGTCAAATTTTATATCTGCAAAGATCTAGGTAGCCAAATAAATTCTGCATATAAAAATTTTGAATTAGTTTTTTTTTCTAACTAAAATTAATTTTTTCAATGTTTTTTTGAAAAATCAATATTTTTAAGACTAATCAAAAAAATAATTTTAAATTTTATATTCAAATGTACATTAATGATTTCTAAAAAACTGCATACCAAAATTTAAAAAAAAATTGTTTGTAAAAAAAAAACTAATAAAAAAACAGGATTTCATCAAAATCCGTCCCATTGATCCGTGGCATCTAAAAGTGCTATTGGTTTTTTGGATAAAACCGATTAAAGTGATAGTTTTGGCAGTTTTTATAAGTTTAAAAAAGAATTAAAAAATTTACCTATACACCATTCACTTTCTTTATATACATATGTAATGTACATATTTACATATCATCTATATAGCTAGGTAAATATAACCAATCGCGCATTTTATTTGTTTATTGGAAAGAAGCCTGTCAATGCAATGGAAATTTTGTATATATATGTGCCTAGATAATGAACTTTTGAAACTGCTGCTACCTAAATACTGAACTTTTCTGAAGACGACTTAAAGTCGAGCTACCATTTTTGAGAAAGCAAACAAACAGAGTCTTCTCATACAAATGTATAGAGAGTTCGGTTAGTTTATTTTTTTTTTCGTTTTTAATGGCCGATTAGCAAGAATTATTTTTAAAGAAAAGAAAATACACGACTGGGTCGTACGAACTTGCTCTTGAAGCTAACAACTTTAATGTAGTTAAACATTGACGCTGTTAGTAGATATGTAGTCTAGGTATCCTTTGCAGGTTTAAAGCCGATGTAAGGAATCTTATCTTGATTCTTATTATAATGACTTGTCAAATGGATGATTCATAGATATCCATAAATGTATATTTAAATCCAGATTATGGGTTTTAATTATGTAAGTTAGCAGAGAAATATATACCTACATTATGTACATATATGGATGGAACCTAGGTGTGTAAATATGTACCTAGTTATGATAATGAAAATGAAGGTTGTATGCATACATAAGATTCATGTGATTCTGAAAGACACATCTGTATATATAAAAGTATGGGGGCCTACATTGTATGTAGCATTCAGTGACGTACGCAAAAATTTGTTAAAATGATAAACGTATAAAAGGTAAAATTAATGAACAATACATATAATTAAATGATTTTATATTGCTTAGTTGTTATACTCTGAGGGAAAACAAAGATGCCAATTGAATTCGTGGATAAATAAGAATATATCACAAAAAAAATCAAAAATCATTGGAGCGGTTTTAAAAATATTTTTAGAAAAAAAAATTAAAACGCTATTTTGAAGATATTATTAATACACATATAAAATTTAAATTTCAAAAAAATTCAATGACTGGTTTTTCGAAAATCGACTTTTCAAAAAAAAATGTATTTATTTCTTAAGAATCCTAAAACTTTTTTTTTAATTTGAGTGTGCAGTTTTATTAACACTTTTATGAAGCTTGCGCATAAAAAAATAATTTAAATCGGTTAATGCCATAGTGGGAAAGTCGAAAATATGAAAAGTGTTTCTATGGGAAGTGTCGTTAATAAGAACACAAAATAAAATATTTTTATACTTAAAAGTGGACTGTGCTAATGTAAGAACACACACATTTTTTTATAAAAATTCTTGGAGCCGTTTTTAGGAAAAACATTTTTTTCTTAACGGATTTCTTAACATTTGTATGAGAGGTACCGTTGTTTTTTATTTTAGGAAAATAATTTTTTTAACTATTCAAGAGAATGTGAAAAAAACTAACAAATACGAAGTTTCGAAAAAATCTATGGAGCCGTTTTCGAAATTTTGAGTTTTCATAAAATTAATTTAAAAAAAAAGATGTTTTCAAAAATTTTGGTTTACAATAGTGTTTAAACTTTCTAGGAGCTTCTGCGTAAGAAATTTCAAAAAAAATCAAATTAAATGTTTCCCAGAAAATTGAAAACCAAAAAAATGGTTCTACCAAAAACAAAAATTATCGAGAGGTACTCTTTCTCTTCATTAATAAACTGATTTGTACTTGCGATTAAAGGTACTTTAAGGCAAGTTATGTATTCGTAAAAAAAAAAATAGAGAACACCAAAAAAGTGGGTCCCGCAATTCCGTCTGTCTACCTGTCTGTCTGTCCGTAGAACGATCTACAGCCTAAGCGGCTGAACCGATTTGGTTCAAACTCCGTGCTTAGGTGTTTTAGGTGACTGTCCAAAATAGATTTTTGAATCGTTGTTTTAGCCCCAAAAATAACGGTACTTGACATACAAATGTTTCTACCATCTTAATTATCTCGAAAACGGCTCTAACGATTTTAATAAAAATGATGTGTGTACTAATTTGAGTATGGTCTACATGTTGGCCAAAAAAATTCTAAAATATTTTGTTGTTAACGGTACCTGCTATACAACCATTTTATTGATTTTCGACTTTCTCATAAACGGCTCAACGGATTTCGATCAAACTTTGTATACAGGATCTCCTTCAAATTCTAAATAATACTGCATTTCAAAGTTTTCGAAAAATAGTTTTTTTTGGATTTAAAAAAAAAAAATATTTTTTTTTTAGAAAATTCAATATTTCGTGGGCGATTTTTTCTGAAATTTTGTTTTTAAGTTTATATTATTAAATACTTAAAATGTTCATACCAAATTTTTAAGAAGAAATTTAAGATTTTTCATACATACAAAATTAAGTGAAAAACGACTTTTAAAATACTTTTAGCCGTTTCTATTAAAAATCTTTTGCATATAATATGATCGAACATAAGAGCAACTACGTGCGTTCCAGTCGTGCATTTTATTTCTTATAAATATAGTTGGAGCCGTTTTTGAGAAAAATGAGATTTTCGCTTCTGGCCAAAAAAAATTATACATATATTATAATTATATTATTTTTTTAAGCCACTACTAATTACCCTGCAACAAGAAAGTGTTCCCACCAATGTACTTTCCTAAAGGCGGTAGCGGAAGAATTTTCTAAATAGAATCAACTAGTTCCAGTTAGGACGAACTACTTGGTGAAGACCATATGTGGGCTACTACGAAATATTTGTAGCTAAGGTCTATTATAAGGAGCGGTCTATCCGGGGTAACGTCCATACCACAGAAAACTTTTAACGGTTCCTAAACAATTTTTTTTCTACCTCACAAATCACAATATATATTGCTTCATTCATATTAATAAAGTATTAACTCAACCCCTATTGTACTGTCCCTCAGCTCATCTATCAATTATCTACTTTAAAGTGTCCCTTTACGTAAACTCATAAATTTAAAATTTGAAAACCCAGTAATTGCATGTAAGAGAAAAAATAAAAACTTTTAAACAAATTTTTAACTAGCTGACTACATTATTTTTTCGATGGAAAACCATCACTCACAAAAGTCATGCACACGACACGCAATTCCATATTCAGGCCAATTAGAGTAATGCATGTTCTCCCACTTCCATCGCCCTTAAACCATTTAACTTCAATGTTGAATAAGTTAAAACCTAGGTGACAATTTTAATAATGTCACCACCACCACCTACCTACCTTTACACACACAAAGTGAGAGTACCAAAAAAAAAAAAAAAAAAATGTTAAAAAATCGAAAAAGAAGATAATAAAATACTTACAAATTTCTTTTATGTCCTTTTTCCAATGAATGTATGTTGTGTTAAGAGATAGGAAAGGAGGAAGGTTTTCAAAGAACGCCACGTGTCGCCTTCGAAATTCCCATGAATATAATTAATGAGATTTTGAAAAATGCCTTTTACGGGTATATGTGTTGCTGATGTCCCTGTCGTTGCCGTATATACTAAGGCAGAACTTTTTTTTATTTTTAAACCAGCGGGATGTCTGTCACCCCACAAGATTTTCAGTCACAACCAGGAGAATATCAAGTAAAAGAAAAACACTTTTTCCACAGAAAAGCAAGTGTGTTGGGCGCCATTTAACGCAACTGGTATAATATTGCTGTTGTGCCAAACGAGCCATGAAATTTTTATTTTACTCTCTCTTCCTTCCCCTTTATATCTTAGCTTTTGGTTTCATGGTGCGGATTTATGTTAATACATATATATGAAGTAATATCTCATAGATTTCACAAGAATCTTTAGCTATTACATAGCAAATTAAGCCCTGTCATGTGTGGGTGTCAATTTATTAATGCAATTGGAAACTTTCCAGTATTTTTTTTTTGTTGTTGTATCAAAAAAGGACGACATGGCTGGAAATTGTCTTTAATTCTTTAAGTTCTTCAGTTCATGAGGATAAGGAAAACTCTTTCTTCTTAGCCGTTTTCCACAAAAAAGGACACACACAAGCCGGGATACTGAAAAGGATTCAGCAGTTTTTTTTCGGTTATATCGTTGCCTATTTCTGTTCACTTCAGTTTTTTTTATTTTTCCAATTTCACTTAACCCCTGGAGGATCTTCGGTTCGGCAAACACCAACTGGCAGTTTTGACCGAGGCCGACCTTACTTTTAACCAAAATACAAATATACTGCTAGTATTTTTAGTCGCCTCCGTTCCCTGAACGCTCAGCTAAACGTACACACTCACGGTCAACTGGCATACATTATTCAATCGATTGGAATTAAAACTGAAGGGCTGGGAGAAGAAAGTCGGTTTATGCTCGACATTGGATATAACCCTGCCCGGCCGTCGTCGATAGTTGTGGGTTGTGTTGATTTTTTTCTGTCCAGATTCTTTTTTTTTTATTTTTTTTTTGACTAAAATTCTGGATAGAGCAGCAACAGCAGATTTTTTGCTCAGCTTGCTGTCGAAGCAGTGCCAGCGATGTGAAGGACAAACGACGTGGACGACGATGGCAGAGCATTTTTGCGAATTTATTGCTTGGTGTGTCCTTATGACTTCCCTACATAGCGGTGCCTACATATTTGGGATTGGGACATACCAGAGGCAAGGAGAAGTAAGAAAATCCACATAAAATAAATCCGTTAGCTAATTTCTTTCTTTTTTCGCATGATGTTGCTCTCTTTTTTGCTTTTGGCGTGCCACAAAAATAGAGTTGACGTCAGTTTTCCTAATGGAAATCCTCGAATGCGTTTGATTGTTTGAAGGATAAGAGAGCAAAACGAAAGTTATTTTTAAATGTAAGGACGGGGTATTTATTAGAAAAAGCGAAATAAGATTCAGCCAAAAAATAAATTCCTTTTATTTGTATTTAACTAGAACTTTGACATTTTGATTTTAATGGGCTCCATTTTATGCAATGGCATTTAAGCAGTTTTTATTTGCTGGCATACATTTTGATGGATATTATATTCTTGACATTGAAGTTTTAATACGGATATACTGCTCAAAGGATTTGACATGTTTCCAACTAAAATGCCAAAACTTTTTTTCATTTCTGAGTGATCCTTGGAAATGTTTTAATGTTCCGATGTGGATTTCATATACTGAGGCTTCAAGAAAAAATAAAATGTTCGACTGGATCGCACGAACTTACTCTTATGTTCGATCACATAGTATGCAAAAGATTTCAGTTAAAAATCTAATATATTTTTAAAATCGTTTTTCACTTAATTTATTATAAATAATAAATTTCTTTAACTTTTTTTTCGTAAAAAAAAAAACGTATGACAATCTTAAATATTTAATAATATTAACTTAAAAAGAAAAAATTAAATCGGCTTAATTAAGGAAAAAATAATTCAAAATTCTGAAATAAATATTTAAACTAATTTGAGCTCAAAAAAATTACGCCGTTTTATTTCCTGTATAAATTTGAATTTATGAGAAAAAACATTTTAAAATCTGTGGAGCGGTTTTTGAGAAGTTTTTCCCTATGGAAAATACCGTTTCTAGACATTTTTTAAAAATTTATTTTTCAACGATATGATCGGTCGTACCTAAAAAGCTGCACTGATTTTTTTAATCAAAATCATTAGAGCCGTTTGCGAAAAAAAATAAGCTTTAACGTAACGGTTATATGATAATTGTCGTTATATTGTGAGCTAAAACAAAATTATCGGCCCACCCGATAGGACTATAGGTGTCTATACATACACACAAACAGTCTGACAGACATACAGACGTTAAAAATGTATAGACCATCTTCGCTATCATCGCAATGTCATGTTTGATTGTTATCTCCTCAAAACTTTTATTTTCGGAAGTAAAACAGACTAAGGTACCTTGTACCTTGCTAACAAATAATAATATTTGGTAGAGAATGTTTATTAATGAAGTTAGTTTTATTAGAAATAAAACACTTTGACTTTCAATGTATCTTTCTTTAAAAAACAATTAATACGCCAAAATTATATACGTTTAATTGGGCTTTTTAAGCAAACAAGCTGGTAGAATCTAATGGAAAAGTTCCCAAATCCCACAAAAGAATACATGTTGAAATTGTGGTGAACATTTTTAGGAAATCTTTTAACATTATCTACAAGGCGCAAAAAAAGTTATTACCCTTTCGAAAGATGCTATAATTTTTGCCAATGGTGGCAAAAGTCAATTATACATTGACATCTGTGAAGTAATGAGATACGAGATACATGTCAACAACTCCTTACTCCTAAGGAACGCAGAATAATTGTTTCGAAATTTTTAGGGCTGCTTTTCCGGGTCACGTAAATAGAGATCATCAATTCTGGCGCCGGTCGTCGGCCACTTTGCCAATTACCTCAAGATGATAATTCAAAAGCAGAATACAATTTTTTTCTTTCACAAAACATTACTTTACTAACATTTCAGCTATTATTTTTATAAGGTCGTATTGAAGCTAAAATGGCTGCTTACCGAAGCCCTGTCGGAATAAGAATGTTAGGAAGAACATCAACTTTGACAACTTTCCCGACTTTGTGTATAATCCTTCTGGTAGGAGATAAGTCAGGGTATTCAGGGTGCATTTCGATAGCCGGAATAGCTCACATACATTGAATCAATAGATTTAAGATACGAACAATTCAATCGCTCTTCGTTTTGAAGACCGTAAGATACTAAAAGAATTACAGATTTGGCTAAATTTGTTCTCGCAGGCTTACCGTGCGCATGAATTGGAAATCTGTTGAAACGACACCTGATACCACTCCATCAGCTATTCAAAGATAAATATAGGTACTTCGAGAAATTTACACTCAGAGATTTCCTTGTAGACAAAATCAAAGGAGCCGCAGTTCACAATGAGATATTTTTTTTTCGTCATCTTTGGCTTTGGTTGTTAACCAAATTTTAGTCAAATTGAATCAAATTGTACCGGACTCTTGACGTAGGTTGAGGAAATCGTTATTTTTGCTTCAGGGAAATTTGTTCCGCTCAATTGCGAGCTCATAAAACAAGTCGGGTACAAGCTTAGCAATTGAAAAAACAGCAGCTGACTACATGTCAAGTCACTCAAGATATTCTGTTAAACATATTGGAGCAAAGGTGTTATAGATTCTGGCATCTAGCCCAAGTTATAACAGATACAGTTGAATCTACCTTAATACTCGATCTTTTTAGAGACGTTCATTCATTAATTTCTTTCTAGCCCAACTTTGGACTTAATTTTAAGTACACAGATATTTTTTGTTGGCCGTACAGCATAAATGCTTTTCATATTCAGAACTTTAAAACCAATGGGCGTAGGTAAATGCTTTATCTCTTTTTAAATCCGTGACTATTTTCCTAACTTGATCATGTTAAGGGTAGTCAGAACCTCCTTTATGCGCGTACAATAAAAATCAAAAATTAAATTTACAGAGAAAGATAGCTATAAGTCAGTGAAGACGTACGGCTTGAAAATCGAATACAACATTTTAAGCCTTACTAAATTTTCAAAATATTGGTAGGGAGGCTTCAATCATCATTTTCTCAAATATTAAATTACAGAAATCCAGAACTGCATGAACCATCTGTTGATTTTTTTTCGAAACACAAGGTTTGTTCGAATAAGGGTATCTCATATAGTTTCACATTTTAATAAGCTCATTACGATTCAAATATACATCAATCATTATAAGAACTGGATTTTAAAGTTAAGCATCCTTAAAAAATATTAAAATGCTAAGCCCTTCTGGAATATTGTAAAGTAAAGGAGGAGGAAATCATCACCAAAGTGTTTCCCGGCATTGAATTAGTGAAGGGACAATACTAGCAGCGAAGAATTTCATCATTTAAGATCAATTCGCTGGAGAACTGCATTCGTACAAGCCCTTTGACAGCGTGATCGACGAGGATAAAGCGACCAACTATCCGATGGAATTTTTGAAATCGCTTGATGTGCCAGGGAATCTGCCGCATAATTTACTGCTGAAGGTGGGATCGCTCATTATTATCTTGTGGAATCTGAATCATCCGAAATTGTGCAACGGTACGATGGTTGAGAAACTGATGTACATTGTGAATCAACCGACGATCATCAAGGGCAAATTCAAAGGATTATTCCAACTGATCTCCCATTCCAATTCAATTGGATTCAGTTCCTCTTTCGATTGGATTTTGCGATGATAATCAATAAATCGCAAGGCCAATCGTTGTAAGTCTATGAGATCAATCTCAAATTTTAGTGTTTTTCGCACGGTCAGCTGTACGTTGCCTTTTCGCTTGTTGGCAAACCGAGTTCGTTGTTTGTTTTTGCACTGGAAAACAAATCGACAAATATTGTTTATCATATCTATCTCTGCTGATTCGAATTCATTCAATAAATCACATTCAAAATTGAACTATCTGTATTTAATTATCACTCTGGAGCTTATCTGTAGGCTTTAATTTGGGGTGAGACTTAGTCCTCCGGGTCCGCTGGTTTTATATATTGAGTTACATTTTATTTATTTATTTATATTTGTTTTTAATTTTTCAATTGTTTTTATACATCAAACCTCTGAATTTGTAAAATGTATGTTAATAGCCTTTTTTGAAATTATTCGGGTTAAACATTTGAAATGGAAAAAATTAAGTCGTACAATTTTCTTTCACAGTTCGCTGCGGGGGGGGGGTCATTAATTGTCTAAATCTCGGTTTTCGGGGAAATCGCGCTGGAGCTTCAGCCGCCATTTTGAATTTAATAAACATTTTATTTTGGCAAATAATTTCGCCATTTTCGATTTCTGATAAAAATGATTAAGTTAAAACTTGTAGGAAATTTAATTTTCTTTAGTCGAAATATTTTTTTTCAAAAAAGTTACTGTTCGGGAGATAATAATGAAAAACTGTTTTGGGTCTTGTGGCTCCCTTCTAGGACTAAGAATAATTAATTCGTAAATTTTTTTCTTTTAGTTGGTTGGGGGATCATTAGTAGTCTAAATATCGATTTTCGGGAAAATATTACTGCAACCAGGGGAGCTTACAGCTTCGCAGTTTGAGGAGGGGTATATCAAAAACAAAAAAAAAATCAGTAAAAACAATTAAAAACGTTAAGTGTAAAGTCTTAAAAAAGTTTTAATTGGATTTCATTTTCAGCACAGTCTACGAAGCCTACTTTTTAATACGACTGGATCGTACGAACTTGTTCTTCTAGTTAACAACTTTAATGTAGCTAACCACAGCTTCTGTTAGTAGATACGTAGTCTAGTTATCATTAGGTAGGTTTAAATTCTATGAAGGTAATATTACCTTGATTCTTAGCAAAATGAATTGTTGAATGAATGATTCAAGGAATAGTTACATAGGTAACTATACGCAAATGTATATTTAGATCTATATTATGGATTAATAATATCCTTAAGTAAGATAGAAGAGTAATATGTACCTATTATACATACAGTGCAGGTAAAAAAAATAGCAAGGTAAAACGTATGGAGAAGTTCGACGGTTTGTTGGCTGTTCCAACAAAATGATTCGAAGTGAAATAACATGCACACTTAAAACCGAATCTAGTTGACGAAAGGCTGTTACGGCGACAACCCTCATTAGGCGCATGATGAGAAAGCCATAAAAATCCCTGTAAGCCTGCAACTGAGCTAAAAAAGAGCTAAATATTACAGCTTGGGTGGGAACCGTTCCCCACAGATTGAAGGAACATAATTTAACTTTAAATTTAGCTTGTAGAACAAGAAAGGTCCCTCTTTTAACTGCAAAACATGCTAAAAAGCGTATAATATCTGCAAGACATCATTTGAAATTGCCAGTAGAGAAATGGCACTACGTTCTATGGACAGATGAAAGTAAAATCGTGAGGGGATACGTGCAATTTGATCTATATTTAAACAACTAAGAGATCACTGGAAACAAGATTAACGGAGTATAAAGCTGACGTCAGAAATAAAAGAGAATCAACCGGCTTATCACAACATATACAAGAGATGGGACACTCAGCGAAAAAACAAAACAAAAACAAGAACCGTGAACACAGAAGAAGATAAACATATTTTATTTGTTAGGTTTAAATAAACAACCCCTAAAGAAGTTGGGAAAATCCAACGAAACGTAGGGTAAAAATATGAAGTAAAGTTAGTTTATTTGCATATCAGTAAAAAGTGACCAAAATAGCCTGAAAAACGTTTGAACGTAAAATCGTATAGTTTGGCGGTAAAGGATCTCGTTCCTACGTGAGTAGACCTGCGAAAGTGGAATATAATTCCAAATACACAAATAAAGTATTTAAGCACGGAGGTTGAAGCATAATGGTGTGGGCTTGTTTTTCCTACTATGGAGTTGGGTCCATATTGGATTGAAACCATTATGGATCAACACATTGACGTTAATATACTCTAATACGTCATGCTCCATTATGCAGAGGAAGATTGTGACCCTTTTTTGGGTCTTCCAACAGGACAATAACCCCAAGCACACCAGTAAGAATGCTAAAAAATGGCTTGGAGATCATTCAATGTGATGGAGTGGCCAGCGCAATCGCCAGACCTAAGTCCGATTGAAAATCTGTGAGCTGACGTGAAGAAAGCAGTCTCTGAAACCAAACCAACTAGTAACACAGAACTATGGGCTGCAGTAAAGGGCTCCTGCGAGAATATTCCGGTAGAAAGGGCCAAATTTGGTAAATTCAATGACCAGACGTTGTGAAGCAGTAATAGCCAACAAAAGCTATTTAGAAAAATACTAACTGGAATACTGCTGGACTACCGCTAAAGAATAAAATCATAGAAAAGGATATTTTATTTTTATGATGTTTTGGTTTTAAGTTGTATGATGAAGCTATGGTGTTTATTTGAGTTTTTCGAAAAAAAAAATAATTTCTTAATAAGTTGATGAATAAAAGTGGGAATTCTTTTCTAAATGTGAATTTTTGGACTTAATATAAGCTTTTCGCATATTCAAAATGTTCCTCAAAAGATTATCTTAAACTTCATTTTTAAACGAAATCTGGTTTTCGTAATGGTGCTATTTTTTTTACCGCAGCTGTATGTGGATATAATAATGAAAGTGAATGATATAGGTGGGTATATGTATATTACTTTATAATTTGGGTGTAGTACACATAATATTCATGTGATTTTTATAGATATACGTATATATAAATGAATGTATATGTTGCTATTCAGTTTCGTACGCAAAAATGCGAAAAATTAAATATAATTATGTAGAAAGAAATCAATGATACACATACTAAAATACTTTTAGATTTCTTAGTTGTTAAAGTTTGAGGGAAAAGAAGAAAAATAAACTACACAAAAATGAAGTTTCAAAAAAATCCATTGAGTCGTTTTCGATATTTTTAGTTTTCAAAAACAAAACGCACTTACTGAACTTTACCTCCACTGTACAGTGGTGCGCAAAAGAATTTTATATGAATAAAAAAAACATAACCAATTCTTCATTAAATTCAAAATGGCGACTAAAGCTATTGACGTATTTTCCCGAAAATCGATACTTAGACTACTTATGATCCCCTCAACAAATTATAAGATAGAATTGTAGGAATTAATATTTCAATGTCCCAGAAGGGGGTCACAAGCCCCAAAACAGTTTTTCATTGATATCTCGCGAACTGTAACTTTTGGGAAAAAAACATATAAACTAAAGTTGTAGAACATTAAATTTCCTACAAGTTTTACATTTATCATTTTTGTGAGAAATCAAAAATGGCGAAATTATTGGCCAAAATAAAATGTTCACTAAATTCAAAATAGCGCTGAAGCTCCAGCGGGATTTTCCCGAAAACCGAAATTTAGACAACTATTCAACCCCCCAGCGAACTGTAAAAGAAAATTGTACAATTAATTTTTTTCATTTCAGTCTTTTTACTCGCGTTTATAGGTACTATAAAGCAAGTTATGTATTCGTAAAAAAAAAATTCTAACAATCAAACATGACATTACTATCATAGAGAACACCAAAAAAGTGGGTCCCGCAATTCCGTCTGTCTGTCAGTAGAACGATCTACATCCTAAACAGCTGAACCGATTTGGTTCAAACTTGGTACTTAGGTGTTTTAGGTGATTGTCCAAAATAGCTTTTTGAATCGTTGTTTTAGGCCCAAAAATAACGGTATTTGCCACACAATTTTTTCTACCATCTTAATTTTATCAAAAACGGCTCCAACGATTTTGATAAAAAAGTACTACTTTGGCTATGGTCTACACTTCGACCGGAAGAGTTTTTAAAATATTTTGTCATTAACGGTACCTGCCATAAAACCATTTTATTGATTTTCGACTTTTTTATAAACGGCTCCACCGATTTCGATCAAAATGTATACACAGGATCTCCTTCAAATTCTAAATAATATTGCATTTCAAAATTTTCGAAAAATAGTTTTTTTTTTAATTTTTGAAAAAAAAAATATTTTTTTTTTTTGAAAATTCAATATTTTGAAAACGGGTGGTCGATTTTTTCTGAAATATTGTTTTTAAATTTATATTATTAAATATTTAAAATGTTCATAACAATTTATTTTTTAGAAAAAAATTAACAATTTTTATATATAAAAAATTAAGTGAAATACGACTTTAAAAATACATTTAGCCGTTTCTATTAAGATTATTTTTCATATAATGTGATCGAACATATGAGCAAGTACGTGCGATCCAGTCGTGCCCAGTCACCCAATATGCGTGCAACACATGAATGTGGATAGTAATATCTCAAACCCTTATATGTTAGTATTCACAAACTAAAAAAAGGTATTTAAAATAAAAGATTTCTCTATACTAGATATTGTGTATAATATACGTACATATGCATGAGGACATAGCACTTATATATTGTACCTTCTTCTGGTGATGATGATGATACATATGTGTAGCTACATAATGTTTGTGATTGTTTGAATAGAATATAGCGGTTGCAAGTTGCACGTTTTGCACTTTATCTCAAAATAGAAAGCTTGCATTTAAGTTCTTATCGAAGGCACTTTATAAAAAAATATATATTTCCTTCCATACTACGATAGCTCCTGCCATGTTTCCTGCTCCACTTTGCAAAGTATACATACACTTAGTCTCTTGCAAGTTGCATAGAGTATGGAACATATCCATATGTATATGCTGCATGGTGTGTATATTTTATTTTTATTCCCGCCAAATTGTTTACACAGGACCAAAACGAAACCATCTTCATCATCAACACCACCACCCCTATAGCCGCCATTCAACACTCTCTCTCCAAGTAATAGGGAACGTGACTAAGGGTGCGATAAGCGTTATTTGCTTATCTCCTTATTATACCATCACAACACTTTTCCTTTATAGAAAGTCTGCCTTTGCTCCTGCTTCAACTCTGCTAGCCGAGCTAAGACTTCAGAAATATAAACTCACCACGAACAGTTTGTTTTCCTTATACTATATATAACGTTGGTACATATAAGTCCAGAGGGTGGTTATGGTTTGGCAACAACAACAACGCAACGGTGGGCTAAGTACTCGACACATCCTCTTTTACAATGATACCCTTCTCTCCTCGTTTATTGTGTATCGTCCTGATCATGATCAACACAACCAACTACGACGACGACGATGAGTCGACGACATAACGAACAGAACGAGAAACAACTTTTGGACCAACCGGAAAGAAAAGATGTTCCGGCAACGGAAACAATATTTTTGGCTTTAAGCGTTATCCGTTGCTCGTATCGTGGTAAACTTGGGGTCCGTTCATGGCTGTACTTTTTTCGATGGGGTGGCAAAAATGTCATCAAGTTTGAAGATGCCATCTATGTGTCGTTCCGGTTTCAGTCTCCTGCTTGCATGATACACTACAATGACTTTCATTGGCCGATAATACTCATAAACTCAAACCTAGGTATGACTCTTTTTTTTTATTTTTACTTTCTGATCTCGTTCAGTTTTCAGCAGTTCCTTTTGCATACCACTCGTATGGATGTATGTATAAAACGCACACATGAGAGGGTTTCTCTGGGTTTTGGTAGATAGCAGATTGGGTTCTATATTCCCATACCGGCCCCTTTCTCGCTTCGTCCTGGTTAAATATATTCGATGATTGAAACCGTGCATATTTTAAGGGATAAATGGAAGACCACTATCAACTAGGCAAGCTTGTCATAGCTTGCCTAGCTTGCAATATATATGCAGGAGAATTGAAAATTAGCCCAACGTATGATGTAGACAAGGACATACGTGCTGATGATTGAATTTGTAAAAGAGATTGACATTATTGGATGCTTGTTATCACATTTTGTGGTTTGGTGGTTCCATCTGGCAAAATAGGAATAGGGTGCCTCTTTAATCAAAGTAACATTCAGACACGTACCCACACAGGGGTTGATATTGTGCTGCAGTCTTAATAATCCAATTAGAGTATGTATAACTTTATAGACTTTTAAGACACATACTCAAGCGATTTTTTTTGTCAGAATGACTATGCTAAATATTGAAGTCAAAAATTCCAACATCAACAAAAAAATTCATAGCATGAGATTGGCTCAACAATTTTGTTTCAGTTCTAAATCAATTAGTGGTACCAGACCTCCCGATTTACCAGGCACATCCCAGATTTTTTTTTTTTTTTTATAATCTTACAAGCGCTCAAGGGATACGATAACCCTTTATATGTTTTTCACAGCGCGGCCGTAATGTGAAAGAAGAGAAAGAAAGATAGGAAAGATGTGTGGCGCGAGCTGGTTGTTGTCTCAGATGATGGAGATGATGGCGGCTGAACTAATGGGGAGAATTTAGTCATATATGCCACAGTATTCAATGGGAAAACATTTTTTTCCGCGAAAACCTTAACAAACTAAAACACAAATGAAAAATCTGTTACTTTCCTAATTCATGATGGCTATATGACAACAATATATGCCGCATTTACGCAACAAATGAAATGCCAACATTTATTGCCAATTATTTGTCATAAAATAGCATTACATAAATTGCCAAAATACGCGATGCACTGCTTTAACCTTCAGCAGTTGGAATATAAATTCGTCCCGATGAGCAGCAAAAAAATCTGCAATAAATGGACTTTACCATTTGTCCTTTATAATATAAAATTTTATTTTCAAATTTATTTTAATGAAGTTTTTAAATGTTTGACAAATATTTAGCCAAAGGAGCAAAATTAAATGTTTTGAAATTATTCAGCAATTTTTCAAAATTTATTTAATTTTTGAATATTTATTGTGGAAGGTCGCCAGTTAACACGGATTTTTAGTAAATAGAATTCCCTATAGGCTAAGTTCGCACTTTATGTCGTTGTTGTGCTTTTTTTTACATTTTTTCAACAGATTCTTGTAACAAGTGTAGTCGACGCGCTTTGGCTCTTTAGACTACATCCACATCTTGGTACAGCTCGTACAATTTTCGATTGAATCTTCTCCTCCATTCGCCCTCTTCGCATAGGTATAGGACCAAATATACTCCGAAGAATTTTTCTCTCGAAAGTACCCAGTATCAATTCCCCTTTTTTTTACTTATCGTCCAGCACTCGGCGCCGTAGAGAAGAACTGGTAAAATTAGCGTTTTGTATAGCGTGCACTTTGTCATTCGAGAAAGGAGTTTTGAGCCCATTTGTTTGGTCAAACCGAAGTAGCAGCGGTTCGCTAGGGTAATTCTTCGTCGAATATCTACTAAGGTGTCGTTCGTGGAGTTGATGTTTGTTTCGATGTTGGTGAACTCCTTGACTCGAAATTAATGCTACCAACAGTGACGTTTTATCCTAGGCGATGGACAGATGAAGCTTTATTTGTTGATATCATATACTCTTACTAAAGTTAAAATCACCACAAGGCTGTTTTATTATTTTAGCATCTTACTAAATCCTTACGACGCTTTGACATTTAAAACGCCAAAAAATTAGTTAGTTTAGTTTTTTGCAAACTTTTAGAAGTTTTCAGCTCGAGTTTATCATGAAAATAATTTTACAGTGCTTTCAAATTAGCAAATTGTTATATAATATGTTATCCATTTCGCGGTTTCAAAAGTATAGGGCTGGAATTCGACATCTTTCAAACTAAGTTGTTAAATCCATTAACGAAAATGGATCGCTTAACTATAGCACAACGCATAAAAAATGTTAAAACCTACTAAAAAAATAGTGATTCTGCCACAGCCACATATCGTACTTTAAGAGGAGATTATGGTTTACATAATCGTCCAACTACGCAAGCAATTTTGTGAAGAAATTTGAAGAGACTGGATTGGTTACATATATTGTAAGCCCTGTGCATCATCGTTTCGCTCGTACCACTGAAAATATCGCTGTTGTAAGTGAAAGTGTTGCCAAAGACACGAATGTGTCGATTCCTCGTCGTTCTCAGGAATTAGGACTGTCTTACGGCACATTATGTCGTATTTTGCATTTGCATCTACACCTACATCCATATAAAGTCCAACTCACACAACATCTGAAGCCAGCTGGTCATTCACAACGTCGTAGATACGTCGAATGGGTGCTTGAACACCAGTCGGTGGACGGCGATTTTTCGAACAAAATTTTCTTCAGCGACGAAGCACATTTCTTACTCGGTGGCCATGTTAATAAAGAAAATTGCCGTATTTCGGGTTCTGAGAATCCTCAAGTAATTGAAGAGAGGCCATTACATCCACAAAAAGTCACTGTTTGGGGCGCTCTTTGATCCGGAGGTGTGATTGGACCTTACTTCTTCGAAAACGACGATGGAACGACTGTCACCGTCAATTCGGAGCGTTATATGATAACCGACTTTTTTTGGCTGCTATTGAAGAATATGACTTGGAGAATATGTGGTTTCAACAAGACGGTGCCACATGCCACACAACTCGAGCGAATATGGCTTTATTGCAAGAGACATTTCATGGCCGCGTAATTTCTCGTCGTGGCCATATCAACTGGCCACCAAAAAGTTTAGTGTATCATTCATTTTTTAAACATGGCTTACGCCGTCTGTCAGTTAACAATTATTAATACTTAATTAATTAATTTTGTTTAATATACAAAATTACAACATAAAATTAAAAAAGTTCTCCAAGATCCGTTTTCTGTAGTTAAGTGCCAGCTTGGTGTAGTTGTAAAGGGATTCCCAGTCTAAAACTCCGTTTAAAACATCTATGACTTCCTCTTAACTGAAGTAGTTTTTTTTTGTGTGGATCTGGCCACCAATACCATGCGATTTGACACCGCTGGACTTTTTTTTGTGGGGCTACGCTAAAGACCGTGTTTATGCAGATAAACCTTTAACCCTAGAGCACTTGAAAACCAACATTCGTCAAGTTGTGGCTGAGATACAGCCCAATATGTGCCAAAAAGTGTTCGAAAATAACCTCAAAAGAAACGATGCTTGCAACAATTCGCGTTGAAACCGCAAAATGGATAACCCTTTAGTAGATATAATTTTAATACCGTGACATTAGACTGTTTAAAATTTTGCGCCAAATGCTTCTACGAAAAAATCACAAAATCAAAATTTCGTTTTTAACAAAAACAAAAATGTTTTCACTTTTTAGTTAGTAATTTTTTTTTTCGAACACTCATTTATTTTTGTATGTGAGTGTTTTACTTGAAGCATTTGCTTTTCTTTGTGTATTTATTTTTATTTTAATGTATGGTAACAGAAAATTAAATGTATTGATTAATTGTAATATTTATTATGTCCTATAAAATAAAATGGTTGCAGACAGAAAAGTAAACAGTTTAAGTTTTTGAGGAAAACATATGACTTGAAATGCATTTTGTGACTTGTTGCAAGTTGCAAATTGTAAAGCGCCCCATACATAGCATACTTGTGTGCACAGCGGTGTGCACACCATCAGTGTGGCAAAGGATATGATACCAAGTTTTTTTCTTAAAAACATGTTTTCTTGGTAAAAATTAAAAAATAAAATAATTAGCATTATTTCAAATAGATTAATAAAAATAGATTTTAGGTCGAAAGACATTAGTTTTAAGAGATACCTATAGTTTAGCTTAGAGTGCCCGTAAAGGGTCAGTAAGTTAGTTGTAATGTATCGATAAGTAGGCTAGTTTTATGAATTTTTGTGTCTAGCTTTAAGTTAGTTATAAGTAAATGATAAATAAAAATGAATTACAAAAAAAACCATCAGTGTAGCATTCCGCCATACACATAGCAACGATTCGTGTACACATCCGTTGATCATTTAATTTCAACCATTTCTTCTCGTTAGGCCTCATCTTCATTCCAGCCGCAAAAGATTTTTAACTTGGAAATGTGCACAAATCCCCATACTAGTGTCCGACCGAAGCTTCGGCCACATTCGACTTAAAAACCTGCATTCGGCTAAAGCTTAGGTTTATTTTATGGTGAATTTTCGAATTGATCATCCTCCATTTGAAGAACATCATAACACAGAACACATATGTTATGACATTGGGTCATACAAGAAACCAATAAATAATATTTTTACAAAACAACTATTTATTAATTTAAAACACAAGAAATAAGGAAGTAGTTCGGTTAAGCCGTTAACTTCAACAAGAGACGACGTCAAGTATATAATGTAGACTATCAAGATGCACATGTATAACACAATGTTATCTCTTTCTTAGTGCAGTAAATGCAGATGATAATTTAATATGGCAGTGGTGCCTGAGCAGCATATTTATCCTTGCTCTCAAGAATATGTTTCTTGAGAGAACATTTGCTTTTAAGGAATGCTTATGTATAGGAATATTAGGCTTCCAGCCCATAAATTTATCTACGGCTAATTGCTTTCAAATATTTATCTCCTCCTCCCACTAGTGTCCCTAGTAAACAACAACTTATGAGCTATTTGTTGTTTTGTTTTGAACTTTTTCAATAAAATATTTAAATTGATACCTATTAGTTCAATTTGTTTTTATTTTTGAAAAGTTAATTTATCCCGTTAAATAATATTTTTTTTTTTCACTTTAGTCAATATTAAACGGAAATTCGTTTAAGTTGTTAAAGCTTCGGCTTCGACCGAAGGTTGTTGTTTAGTCGAATATTCGACTTCGGCTAGAAATCGACCTTCCGCCGGACACTACCCCATAGACACAAAACCGATCGAGATTACAACTCAAAAATCAAAAATTAATTTTTCGCACAATGTGTTCCACACCAAAAATTAGGTACACACACCACACATTTGAGCGCACAAGTGTTCTGTCTAGAGGCCGCTTTACTTAACAAGTAAAGTTTTTCAATTAACTCTTGAAATTCTGATCAAATCTTTTTGGATGGTAATTTTTTTTTTTTTTGTAATGCTTCAGATAATACGAGCATAGGTTATATTGTACCAAGCTTCAATAATTTGTGTCTATCATTTCCATAATTTCAGAAACTAAAATTATTGCTCCTATTATTAAGAAACACTTCATTTAACAACTTCCATAACTTACTCCACTTTTCTTTCATTACTCGAAATTTTAAATTATTAAGTCACCAATCGTTCTCATATAAAAACAGTACTGTCCGTTGGTCGTTTTATACCTCTATAACTCTTCAATTGTTTCAAGATTTATGAAGAAGGTTCTGGTCTTAGTTTCGGGAAATTTCATTTACAGTATATCAGGAAGTAAATCTCGTCGATAAAGTAGTTCAATTTTGTTAAGTATGTAGTGGTCCTTGCTAATCCATAAGAGGCAATGGAGTAGTAAGTCCATATGCCGAAGAACGGGCATAAACTCTGCTAAAATTCGAGTTTAGGACATGTAGAATGAATACACAAGGTATTTTTGAATCTAAGCGAGAAATAACACAACAGATAAAGAACTCGTCTTTAGTGGCACGTAAAGCTGGAAGCGGGCCTCAACTAACTTGGAGTGCCCACTGGGAAAAGGGGCCTGTAGATTGAGGTTCAGGTTCATAACAATTCTCACAAGAACTTGTGATTTGCGTTCCTCAGAACTAAAAAGTTAGGGAGTAAAAATAAATAGTGCCTTCTCAACCGAAAATAAAATTCTTAAACAAAAAAAAATACCAAAAATGGATATCAAGTCTTATTATAACTAACAAAGCAAAGCAGGGTTCAATGGTCAAGTTTTCAAAACCTTTCGAAATGGGTATAATAGCCCACTAAAATTTAGTCAATATTCATTAATTAATAAAACTTATCTCTTAATTTTTAGTCGTTTCCATATTATTTACTTTAAATGTTCTTCATGAAGTACGTACTTTTAGATCCCACTACTTTTATTTGTTGCATAAAGGTTTTTGTTTCTTAGAATAACCCAACTTTTTTATAACATTTATGTTTTTGGTTTGATCTCACGCCTTTTCGTAAAGATTTTAATCACTCACTGATGTATCGAGATCGTCTGAAGGGACTGGTGCTGGAATCTTTGGGCCTAGAACCAATCTTACAATACCGATGATGGGAAAGTCCACAAGCATTTTTCAGGCAGAAGTTCACGCAATAGAAAAATGTGCGGATCACAATCACGAAAGGAAATGCCGTAACCAAAATATTGCCATCATCTCGGACAGTCAAGCTGCGCTGAAAGCGCCAAGCTCTTACGTTATGTCCTCCAGAATGGTGTGGGAATGTGTAGAAAAACTGACCCATATAAGTATCCCGGGCAATGAAAAGGCGGACTCCATAGCAAAAACAGGGCCAACAATGCCATTAACGGGCTCTAAACCCTACTGTGGAATAGGAGAGAATGTGATTAAAAATAAAATCAAAATAGAATAGGAGAATGAACCCCCCAAGTTAGGCAAAACTGTTAATTGGTGAATACAACCATAAAAGGTTCTTGGACTGCATCAGCTTAGCGATAAATAAACTTAGAAATATAACAGGCTTCCTCACCGGTCACTGTAAGCTCAGAAGACATCTAATTAGATAGTGCCACGTGTAGATTCTGCCAGGAAGAATGCACCACAGGAAAAAACACCTAGGTCATTACCAGGTAGAGGAAAGGAATCAATCCTCTATAAATGCACTCGAAACACTAAAATTCTTAAGAGAAATTAATCTGAAGGGAGAGCTGTAAAAGAGAAACCTCACACAGCTCTAGGGGGGGTGCACAATAGATCTTTAGGTAGCAGTGCACTAAACCCCCTTTAATTCATTCATTCATTCATTCATTCATTCAAAGATTTTAATAGTTTGACATGTCAAAATTTCGAAAGATACTGAAAACGAAAGTGCTCCATATAAATTAAACCTTTTTTCAGAAAGTGGACACCACGGCTGCTAAATTAAAAACCTTAAATTTTCGAAGTATTCCTTTGTTTGCACCACAAGGCCTACTATTTTGCAAAATTACAAGATTCTCCAGAATTTTGATGATCAGCTTAGAAAATATTCAATATTTCGGAGTTTCTGATTTCATTGGAACTGAAGATAAAAGGGGGTCGATAATCGTCTGAGTTTGTTCCTGTAAAAAAAACGGGGTAGTGTCAGAACTTGGCTGGGCACTACCGTGCTCTCTGATTTTAAAAAGAAATAAAATGCACGACTGGATCGCACGAACTTGCCCTTATGTTCCATCACATTATATGCCAAAGATTTCTATTTAAAATCTAAATATATTTCTAAAGTCATTTTTACTTTATTTTTTATACACAAAGTTTCTTTAATTTGTTTTTCTAAAAAAATTGGTATGACAATCTTAAATATTTAATAATAATATAAACTTAAAAACAAAAAATTAAATCGGATTAATCAAAGAAAAAATAATTCAAAATTCTGAAATAAATACTTAAACTAATTTGAACTCAAAAAAAAAAACTACGCCATTTTATTTCTTGGATAAATTTGAATTTATGCAAAAAAAATTTTTTTAATCTGTGGGGCGGTTTTTGAGAAAAAAAGTTTTTTTAAAAAACTTTTTGAAAAAAAATTAAAAAGGCCAATTCATAGGTATCCAGCAACGTACATATATTTATAATTTTTGGAAAAAAATTATTGAGCAGTTTTCAAAATATAAATTAACACATTTTTTTTAAAATTATTTTAAAAATACAAAAAAATATTTATTAAAAATATTGGTAGGCAGTATAAATTGGGCAACCTAAACCTATATACGTGTGAAATTTCGAAAGAATCGGTCGAGCCATTTATGAGATAGTTGAAATAAAAAAACGGTCCTATAGAAAGTACCGTTTTTAGACATTTTTAAATTTTTTTTTCAATCGTATGAGCGGTCGTACCTAAAAAGCTGCACTGATTTTTTTAAATAAAAACCGTTAGAGTCGTTTCCGAGAGCAATAGGCTTTAATGTATTGGTTATATGGCAGGTACCGTTATTTTTTGAGCTAAAAAAAATTTCAATTTCCCCTCTGTACAATACCTAAAAAACTCTATATACCAAGTTTGAAGCAATTTGGCCCACCCGTTTGGGCTGTAGAGACAGCCTGACAGACAGACTGACAGACTAACAGACTGACAGACTGACAGACTGACAGACTGACAGACTGACAGACTGACAGACTGACAGACTGACAGACTGACAGACAGACTAACAGACAGACAGACTGACAGACAGACTGACAGACATACTGACAGACAGACTGACAGACAGACTGACAGACAGACTGACAGACAGACTGACAGACAGACAGACTGACAGACAGACTGACACACAGACTGACAGGCAGACTGACAGACAGACTGACAGACATACAGACGGACAGACTGACAGACTGACAGACTGACAGACTGACGGACTGACAGACTGACAGACTGACAGACTGACAGACTGACAGACTGACAGACTGACAGACTGACAGACTGACAGACTGACAGACTGACAGGCTGACAGACTGACAGACTGACAGACTGACAGACTGACAGACTGACAGACTGACAGACTGACAGACTGACAGACTGACAGACTGACAGACTGACAGACTGACAGACTGACAGACTGACAGACTAACAGACTGACAGACTGACAGACTGACAGACTGACTGACAGACTAACAGACTAACAGACGGACTGACTGACAGACAGACAGACTGACAGACAGACTGACGGACAGACTGACAGACAGACTGACAGACAGACTGACATACAGACTGACAGTCAGCATACAGAATTTTTGACCATCTTTTTTCGTCTTCGCTATCATCGTAATTTCAGGTTTGATTGTTATCTCAAAACTTCTTTTTCGACGAATGCATAACTTGCCTTATCGCAAGTAAAAATTAAACGAACAAATTTGGAAACTAAATTTTAATTTTTAAATTAGAGTTAATTCAGTAAATCCCGTTTACTAAAACTATTAAGTTCTTCAACTTGAATTTTTTACTCGCATTTTTTTTGTAATTCTTGGCTTTAATCCAATTTTAAATTTAAGCCCCTTCGAAAAAAAAAATATTCTGATAACGGATCTGGTCAGGAACACCTTTTATGCAAAAAAAAATATATATAATACAGCCCTTCTCCCCGAATGACAATGACAAGTGACGTGCCATTTTCGTTTGTAGTCGCATTTCTCCTCTACATCCCCGGATCCTGTCCCATTTATGGTTTTCTAATAGACCATATACCAAAGAGGAAACAGAGCTAAAGCATCCACCCACTAAGTGTCCCGATAGAATTTGTTCTAGCTGATGATTTTGACATGAACAGGATGCCGCTGTGCGCCGCGCCATCATCTATGTGCCTTATGGTGGAATGAATGTGGACCGATTAATATGGACATTGGCAGAGATTGATGACGTTAAATCGATTGATGTGCACAGCACTATGTGTGTGGTAAACCGGGATATCTGCAGTGAATTTGTAATTTAAATGTCAAATTGAAGGTGAACGGTTTTGTCGGGCGGATGGTGGATGGTGCGGATAGCAGATGATGGCGGCCAGCGACCGACCGACGACGCCATTGCCGTCGGCAGCCAGCAGCGATGACACTGAAAACAGAGTACAGAGGGATATATGTGATAATCTGTTTTCAAGGAGAGGGTAAAGTTTTTTGATCATCACTCTTGATGAGATGCTGAAAATGAAGCGCGCGGTAGCGTGGTGTAAATGATTGAATATTCCAGATTCACCTTTATGCTTTACGTACATATGTGTTCTGTACATACTCGTACATATTAGAGACATATGGACCGATTTAAATGAGATATGATTGGATAGTTTTTTTATATCTATGCGAAAACTATATATTTGTTGTGATGGGATTTAGTTTAATTAATATAAATTATAATGTATTGTACTTTTGAGGCCAAAATATGGATATTGATTTCAATGGCTATAGCATGGGGTTTTGAGGATGGATTTATAAACTAACAATGGAAGCGTGTTTGCTGAACGTGGAATTAGTGATTGATGAGGTGTTTCAATTATATCGAGATGCAGAGGCAAACTAGGAGTTTTATATTATTTGAATGGCAGCAAAAGTCTACGAGAGTTGAATGTGTAATGAGGTGGAATTATATCAAATTGTGTAGGTACTTGTATTGTCTATCACAACATGAATATTCACCAGCATTGGGCGGCTTGAGAATATATGATGGAAACATAAGCTGTGGTTATGACTGCAAATTAGTTTAAATTTAATGATTATTTTGGTATATGGTCAAGTGAAACTAGTGTTTTGGGTAGATTTTTGAATATTATATGGAATAACACTGCATTGAATATTTTCATAGTTCTCTCTAATTATTTCAAGTAGAGGTTTTCCAAATTACATAAATTATATTTGTATGTATAATATTAACGCTTAACCTGTGAAGACTTTAGGTTATATTTAACGGGTAAGGTACGCAACAGATTGTGGCGTTGAAAGTCCTTTGTAAAATATTTAAAAATATTTTAAATACTGTAAAGTCCATATTGTGGATAAGGTTAGAATCGATCGACAGTACCATAAAAAGTCTGTGACCTTAAGTGGTGTTGGTTTCTCGGAATGATCGTCATGTTACATAACAAAAATCTAGGACCTTCTCGTCTTCGCAAGATATGAGATTTGCGTCCATATTCTCATGAAAACAGAATTTTTCCTTAGGTTCCTACTAGAAGCCAAAGAGTTGTAGGTTCTGGGTAAGGCTAACGCCAAGTTGAGAAAAGGGAAATGGTACTATTTTTGGAGAGCCCGAAAAAAGGTCGAAGAGACTTTTGTCGGTAACAATGGTCTCAGCTATAAAAGGATAAAAAATAAAAAGAACTCTGGGTTAAAATAAGACAGTAAATACCTGATTGGCCACTGTGCCAAAAAAAATCTTTCCTATCTTTCTATTCGTTCTAACTAGTGTCGTGCAGTTCAGGTGGCATTTAAAAGACCTTAGGTCTTACAGGCATATAGTTAAAATTACTATTATTATTAAAACTGTTTAAATGATTAAACATATACATATTTTACAACTTCTGGATTTTAAATCCAGGTCGGGATTTGTTCCACAAAAAAATAGCATAGAGCAAACTGAGACGATATGGATTCAATATATCGAAACAAGAATTAGTTAGGCGCGAGTTTGTGATATAGAATATCTTTTGACATTCAATTAAAAGACAGATCTTAGGATCTTCACTCTATTGAAACGCTGGATGTCTGATTATCCAGAAACCTAGAAAGCTAGAAGTCTAGTATTAAAACAGCATTAATCCAACCACTCCGCCATTGATGACCATCCGTAATCCGCTTCTTCTTGGCTTTTGATAGACAATGAGTTACATAGACTACTCGGGCTCCGCCTAGAGCACATAGATCGCATAAGATATCAAGTCCCTAAGGATCAGTAATGAGCTAAAGCAAAGGGACAACACTTTTTTGCCGGATCCGAACAATTTAGCTGAGAAGTCATTTTTCAAGACGAGACGGCCGTGGCGCAATAGTTGTGTATTCGCCTGTCAACCTCATGGTCACAGGTTCGATCCCTGCCGTAGTCTATGTCTTCTTATTTTTCCATTAAAAACCAATTCTAAAAATAAATGTCATACAATGAGTTGCCGGTTTACTCATAACATGCTGTTTAGGCATAGAACTAACAACATGTGATTGAGTAATACTAGTATACCGATAAAATATGACAAAGAATAAAAAAATTAATGCGAATTATAAGGGACATAGATAAATAAGACACGGAAATTTCTCCGCATTAGTTAAGCCGCCATCCCTGGAGATAAAATCTTAGACAACAACCACCTACAGTCTCCGAATATCGCGCCATACATCTTTCCTATCATTCTTTCTCTTCCATAACCTCACCCTCACGCCCGCGCTGTGTTGAAACATTTAAAGGGTATTCATAATCCCTTGAGCGCGTGTAGATTATAAAAAAAAAAAAATATCATTTTTTTAAATTCCGTCTCCAGACCCCTGAAGTGACAGTTTGAAATATGTACGAAGACAAACCAAAATCCTTTCCAAATTATTCGGTTTTCCTTCTATCCAGAGCAGAACATTTGCAGAAAAACTGAATGACTGTAGCAACACCCTGCTGGTTCCCAAAACATTTTGCGCATACTCTTTCATAATATTCCCTGACACAGAATGAATTCAACTGCTGTGCCACGAAATTCGTTAATATATTAAATAATAAAAAATTAAAATAAAAGACAAAATGCTTTGCCACCTTCATAGGATATGATAGGGCTGTATAAGAGTTTTTAGGGACAGAATCAAGAAATTCGATAGTATTGTTGCTATCTAAAGTTTATATCACGATTTATTTAAGGCACACTGTTACTTAACAACCACTGTCTGATTTTCACACCATCACACTGTAAAACTGTAGGGCTCTAACAACTATTATATTCTAACCCTCTTCAACTTGATAACATAATTAAAGCAAAAATGTCCGATTATACTCAAGTCACATCTTAATATGTTTAATTAGTCTTTGCAATATTTCTTGTAAAAAATTATAACAAAATATTGTTCTTAATTAACTTAATAACTAATATATATTTATTTCTCTTTTTTTTCAGGTAATTAACTCTTAGTTTTGGTTCGTAAGTATTTTTATATCACAAATGAATGTTATCCGATTCAGGAATGTTGCAGTTTTTCAGCAAATAATATAGTTTTGAACTTAAATCACGATTGTTGGGGACGTAAGAAAATATATTGAGAGACAACGTTCATTACAGTGTACCTTGACAGAATTTCAGCTCTACTTCTGAAAACTGTGTCAATAGACTGGCAGAACTTTAAGCAGCATTTTTATCTGAATTTTCAGAAAATTATTTTTAGACGAATAATCTTGAGTTCATAATATTAAGTTGAATGTGCAGTCTTTTGAGAAAGGCTTTCGACAACGATTGGTTCATATTTCTTCCCAGTTAACATTTCAGATTCGAAAAGGCTTCGAAACGACAGCGTTTTGAAAGCTTATAGAAGCTGAAATGTTAGAAAAGTTTGTTTATTTTGACTTACAATTCTTTTAGAGAATTAATGTCTGATTCAATAACACAGGCCTTGAGTTACCTTGGTAATCCACTATACAGGATATTTGGTTTGTAAAATCATATCCACGATGCTATTAAAAAAAATAAAATTATCCTACTAAAACTAATTTCTTATTTAGATGGAGCTATTCAGATTAGTTAATGCCAGAACATTAAAGAAGAATTTTTTGTGAGACGTCGATGATATTAGAATTAGCACATACTTCCCGCAACCATCTTGTAACTGGTCCATATCTCCTATAATTTGGATTAGAAAAAGCTTTTGCTTCTATTAAGTAATTCCTTTTTAACTAATATAATAATAAATCCCGGCAATAATTTTGGGAAGTCAAGAAAAATCAAAAAAAAAATTAATTGTTTTCGGTCAAGACATTCAAATTTAGGTACTGGAAATTATTTTTTGAAGAAACAGTACTCCGACAATAGATGTCGGAGTACTGTTCAAATATGAGTACATTACTAAAAAATCAGTTAGATTATTATGAGACTGAACATTGAAGCAATAACCAAGTATTTCATTTGTGTCTGTTGATTTTGGGTCTCTGAGACAGAAAATTACGCTCCACGCAGCTATTTCGCTTATTTAAGACATAATAATTTACAAAATATTTGCTTTTTTGAATCACAAAATAATTATTTTAAAATAATAAATGTTTATATTTTGAAACGTTTCTGATTTCCATTTCGAAATACTTTCTTAACTATTTATAACACTGCTACTATAGTGCAAAGCTGAGGATTTCCACTCAGTAATTCTTCGATAGAAATAGAAATATTTAAAAAAAACCTTCTTAAGGATTTTCAAGGAGAAACAGAGTAAAAATAAAATGCATGACTGGATGGGACGTAATTGCTCTTATGTTCGATCACATCGTCTTCCTAGAAATGGCTAAATAAATATTTTTTTAAAATCGTTTTTTACTTAATTTTGTACACGTACAAGCTTTCTTTAATTTTGTTTCTAAGAAAAATTTGGAATGGCAATTTTAAGTATTTAAAATACAGGGTCCGCCAAATAATTTCTTTTTTTTTTTTTGAAAATGGGCGCAAAACATCGAGTGTAGCTTCGGCTGTGTGGCACGTAGCGCCGTCCTGTTGAAACCAAATATTGCCAATATCCTCCTCTTCAATTTTTGTGAACAAAAATTCGTTCAACATGGCCCGATAACGATCGCCATTGACTGTAACGGCCATTCCTAGCTCATTTTCGAATTATGCCGCACCAAACAGTGACTCGTTTTGGGTGTATCGGCTTTTCAATGTATGCGTGCGTGTTTTCTGTGCCTCAAATTTTGCTTGTTTACATACCCGTCAAGATCAAAATGAGCTTCATCTGAAAAGATGATTTTTTTGGCAAAATCGGCATCTTCTCTAAGTCGATCGCAGGCACACTTAGCGAAGCGAAAACGCATTGGATGGTCAGTTGGCTTCAACTCCTGAACCAATTGGGCTTTGTATGGCGTCATACCAAGGTCTTTATGCAAAATTCGTCTCAATGATGTCTCCGAAATGTTTAATTGTTGAGAACGACGGTGAAAATGTTGATGGCGCTTCACTCACACTTTCTGCCACAGCAGCAATATTCTCGGGTGAACGAACTGTTTTTGGGTTTTCACGCTTTGGTTTATCGATGAGGATGCCAGTTTCTTTCACTTTTTTCACAAGATAACGAACATACGGTGCTTCTCTTCTTCCAAAATCCGTACGCAATTTTCGCACACATTCTGCAACATTACGATTTTCAAAGTAATGTCGCAATATTTACCAGCGTTGTTCAAGCGTATACACAACCATATTCGTTCAGCGGAAGGATAAAACTAATTATCTGTCAAATCAGACATGAGCTAAGTGTTGCCATTCACGAAATAAGCATTAGTTGACAAAAAAAAAAGTTAGATGGCGGACCCGTTATAAACTTAAAAATATAATTTTAAAAAATATCGCAGAAAGTTTTTGACATATTTATTTTCAAAAATTAAAAACAAATATTTTTTCCCAAAGTTTTGGTTTGCAGTTTCATTTATAATTTGAAGGACCTCCTGTATAAACATTTTGATTAAAATCTGTAGAGCCGTTAATGCGATAGTCGAAAATCGAAAAAAAAACGGTTATATTGCAGATACCGCTAAAAACATTTTAATTGAATTTTTGTATTGACCAAAATGTAGAATACACCTATGTAGTGGGCCACTGAATTTTTTGTTATCAAAATCGTTAGAACCGTTTTCGAGATAATTCAGATTTACCATTTTTGCCCACAAAATTTGTACGGCAGGTACCGTTATTTTTGGGCCTTAAGAAAAGATTTAAAAACAGAATCGAGCCAATTACCTAAACGGTTAATTATCAAGTTTCAACAAAATCGCTACAGCGACTTAGGCTGTAGATCGTTTTACAGATAGATAGATAGACGAAATCGCGGGACCCAATGTTTTTTTGTTCTCCATCCCCATGTGATTTTTTATTATAATCTCGAGTTCGTTTTTTGTCCAAATGTTAAACTTGCCCTTTAGAACCTACTGTATGTGTATGTAAATATATTTCGCAAGCAAAAAATTGGAAAAAACTTCATTTCATATTTTATTAACCTTTAATTTTAATATTTTGTAATATTTTTTAAGATTTCTCACAAGAACATATCGAAATGTCCCTGACGGATTTCAAACCCTTATTAGTATCGCCTCTAAGCTTAAAGCGAAAAACTCTAAAATCTTCAAAACGTTTTTGAAATTTTTTAAATAAATTGCCGACTTGAAAAAAATTACAAAACCCCTCCATATCGACAGTACATACTCGTATTTCGAAACATTTTCCTACTTCCGTTTTTCCGTTTTTTTTTTAGGTTCATTACTTTTAGGATTTTTTTTACTGCTTGCCAGTCGCGAAATATTGCAAAAAACTTTGGGATTGCTATGTTTTGCCTAAGCTCAGCCAAGCAATATACATGTGTACATATTTCGCTCCCCATTTGGTTCATGAATTCGTTTCGTATATATGCCTATGTCAGTGTGTGTGCCTCCTCCGCAGCTTTTTATTTAACCGGCCTTCCGGGAAAAAATGATTACATGGAAGTCGTCCTTTCTGCACTCCGGCGCGCTTAGCGTTATTCCCATCGTCGTTGGTTACTTTCGGTCGAGTCGAGTCGAATTGAGTCGACGAACCATCGACATCGAGCTGCTATGGGAACATTGATGCTGATGAGACTGCAGATACGTTTTGCTTAGATAGACTTTTAAAATTCATCTATTACCAAACATTCCACAGTAGTTGCAGAAGTAGAGGGCAAGAGTACCATCAGGCTCCCTTGACAACTCATACCCATACTGCGGGGCTTACAGCAGTTACCATCGCCACACCACGCGAACCAGAAAATGAGTACATTTTTCGTCTGTCTATATTCCAGGTCCAGCTAACTGGCAGTAGTTAGCTTCTGGTTTTTGGATAGAGACAACTACAAGGACCATCCACAATCTCCCCATGTAAAAATAGATAAGGCCAGGAAACAGAATGCTTCCCCAGCCGTAGGTCTTTTGATGTCCTTTCTTTGCCACCTTTGCACCTTTTTGCATGTCATATGTATTTTCTTTTTTTTTTCTTATACACATGTATACATACGAGTATAGTTTGGTTGTTCTTTTTTTTGTTTTGCTTTGCAAATGGTCTAGTTTTTCTATGTATATACAGGACCTCATCACTGTGGGTTTTGGTTGTGATGGCAGACGAAAGACAACTGCAAATGTTGATCCAAAAACACGATATCCTTACGTTACAGGTTTACTCGGCCAATTTTTTTTTGTCCTACTGTACACTTCGTCTCTGGTTCACATCTCATGTGTCGTTATTCTTTCTACCGAAATATTACTCTCGCTCGGTTCAGAGTATCTTTGAAGTTGGAACAACATTCAAGGCTCTGGCAGGATATGTGCAGAGTAAAAGTGTTTTACATCACTGCAGGACATGGATAAAACAGGACATAAGATTAATTTCGAACAGTTGGTCATCTTTCCTTTCACGATGAGTTTATAGTGTGGACAAAATCCGACAGAACACCCCAGAGTGTAGTGTATGAGCACTACATATTGTAGACTCTTTTTTGTATTCCTTTCGTGCTGTGAGCTTAGGCGTTAACAAATGTGCATGTGGGAATTTATTCTGGCTATGGGCCAAATTCCGATGCACATACAATATATAGTGTAATTTTTTTTTTTTTTGTTTTTGTTCAGTTTTCTTTGCTATCACAGGATATTCCCGTGGATGTTACAATGTTTACCTTAAGGTTATGTCCTTTGTGCAAAAAAAAAACAATACATATGTAGTATGCATATATAGTATAGGAACTTGAAGCATAGTTGCAATTGATTTGAATCAATATTGTCATTTTCTATTATTGGAATGGCAATCCTATATGTCGTGTATTATCATTGTATATGGTCCTTGTAAGTCATTGCTTTTTTAAGGATCAAAAGTGAAGCCAACCGAATGATTCAATAAAATCTATAAGGAGGTTTTTGGCAGATTATACTGTGTAGACGTATAAACTTGAAAGTGTAAGACAATAAAGGAAAACAAAATTCTAGTGGAATAACTTTATCTTGTATAGAAATGACATTGAAATTCTAAAATTCCTACATCGCTACCTATCAAGAAGAAGCTTTGAATCATGGCGCGTATCCATAGGCAGCAGTTCATATGAAAAACTAATATTAACATCAAAAGGAATTTATTTTATTTTATGTACCTATTTGTGTAAGGAAAAATATTTGACATAATCTACCCTTTGCCATTACGCGTTCGTTCTTTCGCATGGTGTCACATTTTGGTTTAAAGGACCTTCGACTTACAAATTAAATTATCGTCCTTGTTTTAGAAAATTTTCAACTCCCTTTATTGTTTTTTGCGCTTGATAATTTCTAGCAGCAGTTTATGTTTTTTTTTTGTTTCTTTCTCTTTCGAAAAGTAATCAAATCCATTCGCATAAACACAACAAGGACATTATACTGAGTGGGATATATTTACTTGGAAGCAAGGACTCTTGAGCATAGGGTGAAAACCGTTCAACGAATTATCAACCATCTGTTAAACCATCAAGGGATCAGACTTTTTGAATTTAATTCTTTCGTTTCACCCATAAAGACCCTGAGGGATTTAGTATGTTGTGTTGTGTTGTGTGTATTAGTATAGTGATGTGAACGCGGCGCACGACACGACACAAGCATTGATTTTCCTTTTTCGAATCAGAAACCATTCAAACACACACACATTTCCCAGCTCCGGCTGCGGCTGGATGACGAACGAAAATACAGTACCTCACTTTAGGAAAATTTCATTGATTTTGAATACCTACATATTGCGCGCGCTAAAATGAATGTCATTATGTGACACGATGAGATGGGCGGCCATGCGAAGGACGAAGAGGTGGATCTACTCGTACCTTGTACACAGGTTGCAGGAGCAAAAGTCACCACCAGATATTATGTCGCGTCCTTGTCGCTGGCTCCTGGTTGGTTTTTGAACTAAATTGTTTTTTGGGGTCTATTAATGGAAAATGGTTTTGAAATTGGAAAAAAAAAACGTCCCAAGCTCTACGATTATATATTAATCATAATTTTCATGTGCTAACGGTGAAATTGAGGGTGAACTTGCCAGCCGCCAAAGTTTGTCGTACAAAATTTATTATAGCTACACCAGATTATGATGGGGTTAGATTTCATTGGCCAATAGAATGCCACCACTTGCTTGTGGAAAATCCATGGGGTTTCAATTTATAAATATTATTATAGGTTAAGGTGAGTTTATAAATTAATAGATTTTAGATAAACAAAATAATACCTTAGGGGATCAAAGGTTTTGCATTGCAGACATTTTCCGTGAACCTCTGTTTCTATTTTGGATTTAAAAAAACCATGCAAGCAAATGAAATATGTAGAGGCGTGTATTCTTGAAAATACCGTGAAAGGGGAGCATAAAACAAAAATGACAAAAAATAGATTGGTCTTATTGAATTACTCATTTGAACATATAATTTTGATTTCTTAATTGTAAAACGACGTCTGTCAAATTGACAATTAAATTAATATATAACATCTGTTCTTAAGATTTTTCTTCAAGCTAGAGGATTGCCAAATTTCGAGTAGAGGGGTGAAATGCTATACGAGCGAGAAGAACTAAATCTGGCTAACTTAAAATGTCAAAGAACAGCACTAGAGTTGCCGCAGATCAATAATAATTCTAAATTAAAATTTTGAAAAAATCACAAAAATGTATTTGCTATAAATGTGATTCCACAAAAATTGGGTAACTTGCTGTCATCAGTCAATTGGACAATAATTAGTTCAACTATATTTTTAAATATTTTTTTATTTTATTCTAAAACAACTTACGTCTCTTATTTGGTCACCCAATTTCAGCTATTTATTTTAAATATAAGTTTATAAAACACCAAAATATATTCTCAAAACGTCAGTTGTTTGGCATGTCACCACTCCAAAAATCCGCAATCAAATGGTTGTGTATTAAATATTAACTTTAATTTAAGCAAATTTGGTAATTCACTACAATCTGTGAAGTACTTAATAACGTATATCACAATTTTCGTAACACAATATTCTCACTGCTGTTGTTAAAATAATAAGAAACTTTGTGTTCAGTCGTATTCGTCAGTCCGCTGTGGAGGTCGGGTCAATAAGTCTTTTTGAATTTCTGACCTCTTTACTGAAACAGCAACACTGCTCCTGTCAACAGGCATCTGTCAGTTGACTCCTGTCAAAATTTAAACTTGCTGCGTCAGTTAGTTTGTGTTTGACAGCTATTTTTATCAGACTGCTCACTAATTTGAGGAGAAAATGGAAAAAAGTGAATTTCGTGTGCTTATTAAGCATTATTTCTTGCGAAAAAAAAACCATTACCGAGACCAAGGCTAAGCTTGATAAATACTATGGGGACTCTGCACCATCGATTTCAATGGTAAAAAAGTGGTTTACTGAATTTCGTTGTGGCCGTACAAGCACTGAAGATACCGAACGTCTTGGACGCCCAGTTGAGGTCTCTACACCCGAAACAATCGAAAAAAATCACGATATGGTGTTGGCCGACCGAAGATTGAAAGTGCGAGAGATTGTGGAAGCCGTAGGAATCTCGCATGGTTCAGTGGTTTCAATTTTGAATGATCACTTGGGCATGAGAAAGCTTTCCGCAAGATGGGTGCCGCGTTTGATCACAGTCGACCACAAACGCAATCGTGTAACAACTTCACAGGAAGGTTTGGCGTTGTTTAATCGCAATATGGAGGAGTTTTTGCGCCGTTTTGTAACCGTGAACGAAACATGGATCCATCACAACACACCAGAGACCAAACAACAATCAAAACAGTGGGTTTCTAAGGGTGAATCGGCGCCAAAGAAGGCCAAGGTGGGTTTGTCAGCCAATAAAGTTATGACGACTGTTTTTTGGGATGCACGCGGGATAATCCACATTGACTACCTTCAAAAGGGAAGAAGAATCAATGGGGAATATTATGCCAACTTATTGGACCGATTCAATGACGATTTAAAAAAAAAACCAACCTCATTTGGCCAAGAAAAAAGTTCTTTTCCACCAAGACAATGCAAGGATGCACACATGTGCAGTAGCCATGGCAAAAATCCATGAATTGGGCTAGGAATTGCTCCCTCATCCACCCTATTCTCCAGATTTGGCTCCGAGCGACTACTTCTTGTTCCCAAACCTGAAGAAATGGCTTGGTGGAAAAAGATTTAACTCCGATGATGAAGTCATCTCGCAAACAAAGGCCTATTTTGAGGACCTCGACAAATCATTTTTTTTTGGAAGGGATAAAAAAATTGAAGAAGCGTTGGACAAAGTGTATAGAGTTCAAGGGAGACGACGTTGAAAAATAAAATTATTTTTTTATCAAAAAATCTGTGTTTTATTCCAAAAGTCACGGACTTATTGACCCGCCCTCGTATCTACTGAAATCGTCAACAAAAGTTAGAAAATATCTTTTCCCGCTAGGTGTTTTCATGTGTCCGCAAATGTCACTGTGAATGAGGTGCTAATGGTGCAGAGCTCTTTCTGTTTGACTTTTACTTAAATGGTTGACGAGTCATTTTTCTTTCCATACAAATTTCACAGTCCTTGATCTTATTACAATTTATAAACTTTAAAGGATCACTTACCATTTTTTCCGATTCTAGTCGTTAAGAGATTCGTAGTTGCGATGGCAAATGTGCGGTGCCAGTGATCTAATCAGTTACCTTCCTCTCTGCATTCTTCAATATATAATACTTTGATTCCAGTTTCTTTTTATCTGAGCTTAAAAAGATTTCCTACTAGATCTCCAACCTCGAATCAATCTTTAGATCGAATTTCACATATGTAGTTTACCACAAAAGAGAACTGTGTATCCTTTTTCCATTAACTTCTTTATTGATAGTAAGCTCCCTTGCAGATTTGGAAGATAAGGGACGTCTTCAATAAGTATTGTAACCTCTTTGTTCTTGCTGTTGGTGGTCTTTATTTTGCAGGTACCACTTCCTTCCGAAGTGATTTGCTCTCTATTTGCTACTGTAATATGAATTTATCCAGCTTGTTTGAGATATGTGCCGTGACTCCTGAATCCAAAAACCCAGCCTTCACCAAGTAATATCCGTACTCATCTTATGTTTTGTTACCTTCATACTGAATTACTTGGACCATTGTTTTGATTTTGGCGAGTATATACTTCTACAAGCTTTCTTTCAACCAAGTCCAAAGTAAAATGGGATTCGTTCCTTGTTTCCAGATCTGTTACAAGTGTATCACATTTTTCAGATAAACTTCTGAGTAACATAGCGATAGTCTAATTATCTGATAGTTGATTCTCCCCTAGAGCAGTCAATTTTTCAAATAATGTTTCATCTTTTGGATGTGTTCATCCATGTTACAACCTTTCTCCAGTTTTAAGTTACAAATGCTACGCAATAATTGAACCTTATTACTAAGAGTAGCCTTTCCATGGTGATCCTTGAGCTTATCCCATGCTGCCTTGTTGTTTTAGCCCTTCTCACATGATGAAGTTGTATATCTTCTACTGATAGGCCAATAATAGCTCTGGCTTCGCAATCCCTTTTGGTCCATTCCGAAGTGACTGGACTCGGTTTGATAATAATGTCCCACAAACTATCCCTCCGTAGTAGGAGTTCCAGTAGGAGAGCTCTGGACACATCACCTATTAAATCTAGTTTTAAGCAAATGAATATATATATCCCTTTGATATATACTGACATAAAAACACGATATTATTTCTGTATGGATTTTAATTTTAGAATAAAACAATAAACTAAAGTTTCTAATTACACAAACATATCTGCCTTCTAGAGCAGTTTTTACGTTGTATGTAGTATGTAGAGTGAATACAAGCACACGAATATTATATTCAACAATTAAATCCTAAAAAACTTCCACTAAATGTTAATAAATTCCATTATTTTCTTATGAAGTTGTGTAGTTTATCAGTACTGTCACCCTCGTCAGTGAAATTAAGAAAAAACCGATATATCTCAGAATCTACATAAAAAAGTGACTGGCCCGGCCATGAGCAATATCGTCATTAGATTAGCAATCTTAAATATCAGAATTTGTAGGAATTTGGTTTAAATAAACAAAATATCCTTAAAAGTTACCCAATTTTTGTTGAATCACCCATAAATGTGAATTAGCTATACATAGTCGGCCAAAAAATAGTAAAAGCTCGTGAAGAATATTTGCTTTTATTCAAATTTTTCTCCAAAATATAGCGAATCTTAAATTTAGCGAAGCATATTAACAGATAGTTACGCGTTTTCAACTACAAAATGGAACATTTGTTTCTTATTGGGCGATACATAAATATATGTGTCAAAATTTAGCTCAAGTCTAGTACGCTGCTGAAGCAGCGCGAAATATAAATGCAAATTTAGCAACAAAATTTGGGAACAATTCTTTCAGGTGTCAAAAACACAACTGACAAATTATGAATGGGACTGCTAGGTTTTTATTCTTCTAAGATTTCGAAGGAGAAATCACTAATAACCAGGCAGAGTCTCAGTTGTAAAAAAATGTGCTTGTGTTTCTCTTTCACTCAGAGCGTTCAGAGCTCCGAATGTGTATTTAGTTTTCCATTCTGAAAATGTTCATTCTTAGTAAATTGCTGAGCACACGAAATGCCATGTGTGCCAAGAAGGAACACGTAAAGAAAAAAGTAATCAGATACAATTATTAAATTGCGAAAGAAGTTAGTCGCTTGTTGATTTTCTGTATATGGTGTGTATTTGTGTACAAAATAAGGGTAGATTTGTTTTATATTGCATTTAATGGTTAAAACGGAAATTTTTTTCTGGTTTGTGCGGTTCAAGTGAGTTTCGGAAGCAAATCAGAGCGCTCAGAGCTCGCTCTGTTCGGAACGTGTTTAAAGCATACTTAATGTAAACAGATCAACACAGACAAATAAAAATTTAGAAATCACATGTATTATTTCTGTTGTCAAACTCCTTTTTTCTCATTTATAAAATAGTCAAATCTACTAAGGGCCAATTTTTCAATAGTCAGATAAGCGGTCAGTTAGTAAATATTCTCCAGATAGAGTAAAAATCAGTTTTTCAATAGTCAGACACAACTTAATCTAGGAATAAAGTTATCTGCTCATTCATTTTAGAACGGAAGAAAGAGTTATCTGAGGAATAAAATAAATAGCTATTTTCGACGTCAAAAACACTTTGAAAAATTATTGCTTTGAAATAAACGTTAAACAAAAATTAATTTCTATGAAAAGTTCGATACTCGAAATAAAAGTGACGTTCAAATTAAATATTTCTAATAATAGATTGTTTTTTCTTGATTGAAAAATTCAATGTTGTTATCCGGTTGTTTAACAGTCAAGTAAGTTTATTCCTCTGCGGCAACTAACTGCCTCTTTATCTGCAGATTGAAAAATCGGCTCTAAATTAGGTATCACTGTATAGGAATAAACATAGTGATGACATGGCACCAAAACTTTATATTATACAGTGCGCCCTCGGTAAAAGCAACTAATAGAAAAACGTGCGGTTGCGTTAATTGAGTTTCTTGCAATAACCGAGTTACAAAAATTTTGATCCATGCATTTAAATTTGACTTGTAAATTAAAGTATCAAAAATTAAAGGAAATTGTTTGGTAGGAAGGTAGGTCCACAAGTAAAGAAAATTTATTTTATTTACCTAGTTTTTAACGTTGTTAAAAAAATAACGTAAAACAACTTATGGTAATTTCAACAAAAAAATCTTGAAAAAACAATACATGGTTTCGTTAATTTTTTTTTTTTTGAAATATTGACAAATAAATAAAGTGCCAATGACTCCCTGAGTTTTTGCAGAGTTAATATGTCTTCAAACTAGTCCCGTGCAATGCAGGTTGAATTTAAAAGACCTTATGTCTTACAGGCATATAGTTAAATTTAAAAAAAAAGTGAAACTGAGTGTTCTTCAGCCCAAAGGTTGATTTGATCCAATTATAAGTTTCACAAGGCGAGAGAACAGATTCACCATAACTCAATTTAGTTAAAATCTCGGCCTTCTGCTTAATTGAAAGTTTGTGAACTTTTTTAACAATGGCCACAGCTTCTTAAATAAAACTTGCAATTAGTTACCGATCCGAAAACGAACAAAAATTGCATGAAACTTAAAAACTACATCCCAAATGAAATGCTCATACGATCAAGAAAAGTACAAATTCAAAGAAAAGAAGCTGTAAAATAACTGCAAGTGACAGTTTTACCAAATTCCAGAAAATAGAAGCTCAGAATGAATGAGTAAATAGATCATAGTTGGAAAGTTGCGATTATTGAGTCATAATTTTTTGAAAAGTTATTTGGTGTTGCTTCGAGGTTTTGCGTTTATCGAGGGTTGCTTTTAATTTCGGCAATTTCAAATAATTCAATAAATAAATAATTTGATATCAAGAATGTCTCACGTTTAACCCATTGAATGAGTGAAAGAGACAAATATGTATTACTTGTATGTAATTTTCTATGTTTCGCTTGCACATTAAGTGAGCGGAGGAGAACATTTTGTTCGCAAGTGTTTAGACGTCGTTAATGACCAACGCAAAAATTAGCGGACTTAGAACACATCCCTGAGGGACTCCGGTTGTGCGATCTGCACACGCATTTTTTACTTTTAACCCTTTCAGCAAAAAGAAACTATGTGTGTTCCTTCCTTCTCATCTCATAAACTCTAATAAATTCTCACCAGTGCTTATTATCGTGCATATTCATTCTTACTTAGGTGAATTTGAAAAGTAAAATATTATCTACATACAAAATTACTTTTCCCATGGTGCGATTTGAAAAAATACTAAGATTTAATAACCTAGAGAAACACACGGCGACTTTTTGATGAAATTTTGAAACACGTTTTCGTATATCAGCTCTGAAATTTCAATATACATAATAAGTGTATTCTTGAAACGGCGGAAAACCCATATAAGCCCGACGGATATACGGGTTTTCCGCCGTTGCATGAATTATTATAATTACAGATAAATCCCACGACTGGGTCAAAATGGCAGTTTAATGTCTACTGCTTAAAAATGGCGAGGAATTAAAAATAAAACCTCTTTTAAGAACCTGTATAGGACACTGAAGGAGTGAATTTCACTATTTTTCAGTACAATTTTACTAAAAATTAAAAAAATAGTATAAGTAAAGCTTCCCTAATTTCAAACAATGTTTGCCTTTCGTAATTCTAAATCAGCAACAGCATATGTATGCATGTAAATGTATATTTCAATTTTATGGAAACCGTTCAAAGAACAACGAAGTTGAATTTTTTTATACTAGCCCCGTACTTACTTAAATACATCGTCCATAATGACCCCATCTTCCAATTGTACAATCGTCACCGTCGCGTCGTTTGAACTTTCATTCATGTTTCAGCAATTTTACATTATACTACTCCGTTCATATAAATCAACGAAGTAGATCCACTGAATCACTGGCAACGAGAACATCCACTTCAATATTATACACATTAATACAACACAATGAGCGCCAAATAAATAAACAAACAAAAAATCGCCGTCAAATACACAGAATTCGTATTAATTTTATCAACAAAACGAACCAACAAACAAATTTCTCGTCAAATACACAAAACGCGTGCATTAATCTATACGAATCCACAACGAAACCAAAAAAAAAAAAAACAAAAAAAATTAATAAAAAAAACAGAGCAACAAAAAAAAGAATTTCGCGTTGAATACACACAATTCATGTAAGTCCCTACAGAACATGAATCCACAACATGTACCAACAAATAAAATCCTCAGAGAATACCCACAATGCAGATACATACATATCTGCACTCATCTAATGGTATTTTCGATTGGTAAATTGAGATTTCAATCTAAAAATTGATTTTTTTCATGACAAATGGTATACAATAGCAATAGATTTTTTTTTGACATTGTACTAGTGTAATTTCGTGCCTGTGAAACTAATAACTGCTTCTATTTTTGTATTTGGATTAATTTTCTTTAATATTTTGTTTAACTTTTCACAATCGAAACAAATTACAAATTCAAAACCACATTTGTCAAGCTGACAGCTGAAAATTGTATTTGAATTGGAGAGGTAAATTTATTGAAAAATCTGGATTTGCAAAAATAATCTAGATTAAAAAAAAAATCAATGTATTATGCCCAATGGTACACAAAAAAGATGAAAATCGGTGTTTTGACAGATCTAGAAATTAAAATTAAATTAATTTATCTTCCCAATGGAAAACCACATAAGAAAATCCACAAAACGAACAAACATCTTATATGTCGGGTCACGTCAGATGTCGGTCGGTTTGACAGCTCCATAGAAATTTGTTTACCCCCAACGCCGCAAAACAAATTTAATAAATTGGATTAAAATATGTAAGAGACCACTATTTTATTAACAATAAATACCTATTTCGATGTTAAATCTCGTATCTTACAAAGTATTTTGACTTCGTTAATATTTTTTTTCGTTTGTTTAAATAAATATCTTAAAAAAAAACATTTATTATTTACCTTATAAATTCAAACAATATTCATCAACGACAAGGAGTCGCAGTAGTATCCAAGAGAGTCTACACATTACCGACACAAAATTTGTTCATGGCAACGCACACCTAAAACTGATACATATAGAAATAGAGCGAACAATTTATTTCCACAAAACACTCATAAACCGATCAATTTTGTTTAAACTAACTATAAAAAATCGCTTAACCGCTTATTGAACATTAAAATATTATTATTTTTTCACTGCACATTAAAAATTTATATTAAAAATAATTTTTTTCTTTTAATTTACGATCGCCACAAACCAACACGACGCCGACGCACTTCATCAACTAAATTTTTATTTTACCTCTATCTCTATTGCTTTGGCAGTAATGGGTGAAATTCTCTCTCTCTTTCTCTACAAAAGTGCTTTGAGCTAAGCTTTCTCTTACTCGATGACAATGCAATTAATGGGAGATAGAGATAGGGGAAGCTTAACTACATTATGTGAATGCTGTGTTTGGTGGACAATTGGTTGGATGGTGTTTCTCTTCAAAAGTTGATATTGTGTGAGATGGGTAGTTGAGAGGATCAATTTAGAAAAGGCAGCATGTATCGAAAGTGGATTGGTTTAGTTTGTTATTTTCAGGCATTTTACATAATTTTTTTCTCTCTGACATATTGGTTACATAGGGTAAGATTATCCTGTTTTTACTGCTGTTCATCGGTCAACGTCATCTAGTACAAAAAAAATAAGACAATATAAATAAAACAAAAGCTATGGCTCATCGTCATCTTCTACTTCCTGAACTTCTTGTTCTTCTCAAACAAATCAGTTCAGATTTGACCCCGATTTGTGGGTTTCGACTGTTCTATCAGCAACACTACACTAGGGATCGTGGGAAGTCATCGGCCAAAAGAGGATTGTGTGCATTTTCTGCTTGTGGCTTGCCTGAAAAGGCCATTAGTTTAGATCCTTGAATTACCTTTTTATAAAAAATGACTTAAAATGAAAAAAAAATATAATTATTAAAAAACAACACTTACAATAAAGTATTGTACTGATTTTGAAAGCGAAAAGTAAAAATTTTGCAATTTTTTTTAAAAACTATCGACATAAATAAATTAATTTAAATTAAGAATTAAAGAACAGACTTTTGGCTTTCAAAACCTATTCAACATTACACAACAAATTAACAAGAAGATCAAATTTACATTTTTTTTGAAATTAAACTCAAGTTTAACAATCGATTTTATGGATACACTAGCGGACCAGGCAAACTTCGTCTCACCCCAATTTAACGCCTTCAAATCAACTGCAGAGCTATAATAATTCACAGATAGCTAAAATTGGAATGTGATTTATTTGAATGGAATAAAAATAAGGAGAGTGATATGATAAACAATGTTTTTCGATTTGTTTTCCGGCGCAAAAACAAACAACAAAGACCGTTTACCAAGCTATCGACTACGTTCTTTTTCTTCGCTGCTAGTATTGCCCGTTCACAAATCCAATCGAGATTTTTATAATTTTTTTGGAATGCCGGGGAACATTTTACTTTGGTGATGAGTTTCTTCTTCGACGTTGGTAACTCGCAAACATTTGTCGGGAATGATATCAATCCAATCGAGACATTAACAGAAATTTGGCCATTGCCAAGCGCCAGCAGTTGTCTTGAAAATTCAGCAGCCGATGGGTCGTACTGCAATGCCATTCATATTTGTGGTCAATTTCAACTTATTGACATGCCGGCACAAAGACGACGATTTTAAGCATCCATTAAGTTCATCAGCAGCAGTAGATTTCAAGAGGACGGGAAGCGTTTGACGAAAATCTCCGCTGAGCAATAACATATCCCCACCAAATCATCTCGAATCATCATGTAAATCCTTCATTGTTAGGTCAACTGCCTCCAAACCTCGTTTATGCGCCATCATGCATTCATCCCAAATTATGATTTTGAATTCTCGCATCAACTTCGCTGTCTTGGCCGAATTGTTGCTAGAATTAACTAAATGACCAATGTCTTGCATCTCCTACCAGGAGCATCGAGCAAGTAAATGCGATTGCGGAATCGTATTCCAAAGCAGCCCGATTGAAGTCTACATTTACCACTTTTCTTTTTCTAATAACTTTTTGTCGAATTTGTGGTGCAGTTTGAAACTGTGCAATAAGGACACGTCTCCATTTATTTCCTCTGCACGCACCTCTTGCGTTTGATTATCACGGACACTCTGATTAATTATTGCAAGACGTGTAACGTCGTCCAATGTTAGATCGGAATCAATGTAAACGTATTATTTAGAAAACGTTTTAATTTTTTACGCAACAAAAAAACGAATTTTCACTCAGTATTGTATTGAAAAAACGCAAATTAGTTTACGTCAAAGAAATACACCTGCTGAACTAACAAAATCGAAATCAGGAATTATACGTTTTTGACAATTTTTTTGTATCTATATATTTGTTTATGTTTATTGTTTATGCTTATATGTATTAGTTCACGAGATTTAAAAATTTTAATAACTCACAAAAACAGCCATACATCGAAAACCAATACACATAAGCAGATAGCACATAGCTTAAAACCTTCTACTCGACCATATATTTCATAAGAAAAAGAAAAGGGTTATCCATTTTGCGGTTTCAAAAGTATAGGGCTGGAATTCGACATCTGTCAAACTAAGTTGTTAAACCAATTTTATTTTTCAGTTGAAAGTCTGACATTTACGAAAATGGATCGCTTAACTATCGCACTACGCATACAAAATGTTAAAACCTACTACAAAAATGGTGATTCTGCCACAGCCACATATCGTGCTTTATTTTTTTTTCACACTATCAGAATTGGTCGAAGAGAGCTTATAGCAAGCTCCGTCTTGCGACCAATGATTTGCCAACACAGAAAACTGTGTTATACCACCGGCTCAGCATTTAGTGCAGTGTTAGTTGTTAGTAGGCAAACTCTATTACAAATAACACTAACACAAGTACAGCATGAAAATATAACATATAATATTACGTCAATACAAAACAAGAACATAACAATAAACAAAAGAACATTTAGGAGCGTGGAACACTGGTTTTGAGTAGATTTTTTAATTTAATTTTACTGATATTGAAATCAAAAACGTTTCAATTCCAATTTAAAAGTCTACCCATACGTGTCAATGGCTCATTCATCCCATAGTTAGTCCTATGTGTTGGAACTTTAATCAAGTCGAGGCCACGGAGATTATAACCTCCTCCCCGATAATTAAAAGAAACTGAACATAGTAGGTCTGTTGCATCTGTGACGCCAGTTATTATTTGGTGGAAGAATACCAAATCATTGTTTGTTCTTCTCTGTGCCAGTGTTTGCATTTGAAGAATAGATAAACGTTGGTCATAAGGGAGGGCATTAGAAGGATCACTCCACCGAAGCCCGTTCAATGCGAAACGAGTAAAGTTTCTTTTAACAGATTCTAATCTCTCAATATGAACATCGTAAAGAGGAGTCCAAACCTGCGATGCATACTCAAGATGGGGACGAACCAAGCAGTTGTATAAAGCACGGGTAACATTTGGATCAACAAATTCTTTGGACCAACGTTTAATAAATCCTAACATTGAATTGGCTTTGTTAACTATGATATTAATATGGACAGAAAAGTCTAAATTTTGCGTGAAAAGAACTTAAAGGTCCCGTACAGTTATAACACGAGTTAAAATGTGCCGTGAGATAACATAGTCATGAGAAGAAGGAGAACGTTTTTTTTGAAAATATCATTGTTTGACATTTTGTCGGGTTAAGATTCAAACTGTTCTTTTTACACCACAAGGCAAATTGGTTAATATCCTCTTGCAATAGAGTTCGATCCTTTGAGGATGATATATTTTTATTTTTTTATAAATCTTCATATCGTCTGCAAAGATAAGAATTTCGCTATTGCGTACACAAAGAGGAGCATCATTAATGGCAAATGTAAATAGTAATGGTCCAAGATGGCTTCCCTGCGGAACACCTGATTTGGCAATAAAGGATCTTGAGTAAGAATTTCTGAATTTGACTTGACATGACCTATCTTCAACATACGAGGATATCCACTTGATGAAAGATGGAGGAAACCCGTATGAATTAAGTTTAAACTTGATAATCTCATGAGACAATTGATCAAAAGCTTTCGAGAAGTCTGTGTATATACAATCAACTTCTTGACCACTTTCTATGGAGTTTAAACATTTATTTTCAAAGAGAAAACTAGATTAGTAACAGTAGACCGTTTCTGCATAAAACCATGTTGTTGGTTGCAAATAATATTTTTACATATAAATGTCAAACTATCACATACAACTTGTTCGAACAACTTCGGAATGCAAGAAAGTTTAGAAATTGGTCTATAGTTGATAATATTGGTTTTATCTCGCTTTATATATAGCAGGGTTATAAATGCATTTTTCCAAACTGAAGGAAATTTACCTAATTTCAAAGATAGTTCGAAAATATTACTCAGAGGAAGAGCTAAAATGGACCTACATTTTTTTAAAACAGCTGGTGGTATTCCATCAGGTCCAACAGAAGTGGAGATTATGATTTACATAATCATCCAACTACGCAAGCAATTGGCAAAATTGTGAAGAAATTTGAAGAGACTGGATTGGTTACAGATATTGCTGTAAGTGAAAGTGTTGCCGAAGACCCGAATGTGTCGATTCCTCGTCGTTCTCAGGAATAAGGACTGTCTTACGGCACATTATGTCGTATTTTGCATTTGGATCTACACCTACATCCATATAAAGTCCAGCTGACACAATAACTGAAGCCAGCTGACCATTCACAACGTCGTAGATACGTCGAATGGGTGCTTGAACAACAGGCGCTGGACGTCGATTTTTCGAACAAAATTTTCTTCAGCGACGAAGCACATTTCTCACTCGGTGGGTATGTTAATAAACAAAATTGGCGTATTTGGGTTCTGAGAATACTCAAGTAATTGAAGAGAGGCCATTACATCCACAAAAAGTCACTGTTTGGGGCGCTCTTTGGTCCGGAGGTGTGATTGGACCTTACTTCTTCGAAAACGACGATGGAACGACTGTCACCGCCAATTCGGAGCGTTATGGTCATATGATAACCGACCTTTTTTTGCCTGCTATTGAAGAATACGACTTGGAGAATTTGTAGTTTCAACAAGACGGTGCCACATGCCACACAACTTGAGTGAATATGAATAATTTATTGCAAGAGACATTTCCTGGCAGCGTAATTTCTCGTCGTGGCGATATCAACTGGCCACCAAGATCATGCGATTTGACACCGCTAGACTTTTTTTGTGGGGCTACGGGAAAGACCGCGTTTATGCAGATAAACATTTAACTCTTGAGCACTTGAAAACCAATACTCGTCAAGTTATCGCCCAATATGTGCCAAAAAGTTGTCAAAAATTACCTCAAAAGAATCGATGCTTGCAACAATTCGCGTGGTGGTCATTTAAATGATGTAGTGTTTCACACATAATGTCAACGTTCAAACTTTATAATAAAAAAAAAGAAATATCATGAACAAAAATATTTTAAATGTGTTTTATCTACGTTTACTTTTGAAACCGCAAAATGGATAACCCGTTATATTGAAAATGGTCGAATGCCAACTGAGATCATTAGCGTCATACGTTTTTGACAACATTTTGTTATATACGAGTATAAAGATTTAACGTGTTCAGATTCAAAGATATATCTAACGCAGGATGATGCCTATCTTCGTTTAATAATATAGTGTTAGCTGGAGTTACAACAATGTCAGAGTTTACTGAATTCTTAAAGAAGACAAGATCCAGTATGTTATTAAATCTGTTTCGAACACCTTTACATTGGCTTAGCCCGAATGAGGTCATTCCGTCGACGACTGAAAATTTATTAGGAGATGATAAGTTTCTTTCCAATTCAATTTTCGGATGTTGAAGTCGCCAAGAATCAGAAGTTCGTCGTTAGGTTTTAATCCGTTTACATTCTGGTAGTAGATTAGTATCTCATGAAGCTGCTTTTTTGCGGTTTTGGCATTGTCCGTTCTTTCTGAAAAGGATTAGTTTTGGCGTTATCGAGTGCATTTGTTGAAGAATGGAGCTTAGAAACAAATATTGTCGATATCCTTCTACTATTTTTAGACCGGATGTCATCGGAGAGTAGTTTTGAGTAGGTTGAAATAATTGCCGAATGTGTTGATGATATCAAATTACTTATAGCATCATGGTTAACATGCTTTGATGTAGGCTTTGAATTTTCTATGATCGTATCATCTGATAATGTTGAACTTAGCGAATGTTTCAGTTGTTCTTGTCGTGGTATATTTATAGTTGGTAGTTGCGATGTATTAATTGATAAATAGGTAGCTGGTTTCTTTTTTTTTAAATTCATTTTTATGTCATATTAACTTATAACTATCTTAATGCTAGACAAAAATGTTTAAAACTAGTCTAATTCTCAATAACTTACAACTAATTTACTGGCCCTATACGGGCGCTCTAAACTAATAATAACTCCTTGAACTAATGTCTTTCGACCTAAAAACTATTTTATTTAAATCTAATTATTTTATTTTATTTAATTTTTCCAAGGAAACTTTCACAAAAAAAACTTGGTATCTTATCTTTTTTTTGTTTTTATTGTTTTTTTTTTTTTTTAATTTTTTTTTTTTGTTTATTTTTTATATGCATGCAGACACACACCAACATGCAACCCACCCATACATGTACATACGCACATACATATACGTACGCACATACATGTACAGACACACAGATAAATGCACGTATGCCCCGCATACATACATATTTTTTTTGGTGCCACCCCGACTGTTCCCTATACCTAATGCCCTAAATCTATGTAAGTCGGCCAAGATATACCATCTTCATCGACTTTAAATATCACGATGCTGTTCAGAGAGCCACCAGAACTGGTTCTCCTGTTTCGCCCTATCCCTCCGGTCCCGATCGGACACAGTCCTACTGAACCGAAGGCGCTCTTCTCCACCTTGAGCGATGACGTCTCGACCATACAGGAGTCGCCTATCCACAGTTTTCCGGCTGACTTGGTAGATGAGCGGAACCGCCCCTCCATCCTGTATCAGCCCTCGACTGTTTAAATAGAGGAATGCCTCAGGAGGGATGTAGCCACTTAAACGCGCACTCTCAAAATATTCGTTATTGGGGTAATAAGCCCCAAAAATTAAGCTGTTAGTTGAGGACATCGCTCTTGCAACGTGACCCCGAATCAGCTTAAACAAAAAATTATCTATTCTGTTTATGTAGGCTCCGTTGTATAGAACCTGGTTGGAATAATATCTTGCGTCGTACTCCGACTCTGGAGTTCTGTGTAATCCAAGGCAACGTCTAAGACATTGCCTCTTAAACACCGAATCTTTTCCATTTGAGATGGGGCAACGTTGAACCAAACCGGGCATCCGTAGGCAATCATCGGACTGATGTGGGCCATGTAGCAAATCACCTTCACCCTGCTGTCAAGACGGCTGCTATAAAACAGTCGTTTTGTCAAGGCAAAGGCTCCCCTAGCCCTGGCCAAAGCAGCACCTATATGTCTGTCGAAATACAGGTACTGATCCAACCAGATGCCAAGGTATTTTACTACACTTTTACTCGCCAGTGGATGTCCATGTGGCCCTACGATCACCAGCTTGCGCCAGTTCTTTCTCGTATCCCTTGAGGCGCTAGACAACGGAGTCCTAAACAAAATAGTTTCTGATTTCTGGAAGTTGATTTTCAACTTACAGTTATCACAATATCGCTGAATCTTGTCGAAGTCACTCTGCGATTTTTGATGACCTCAACTGTATGAGCTGTTCTGTACGCAATTAGATCGTCGGCGTACGCAATTGCCTGAGTTAGACTACCTATCAGTTCGCTGGTGTAAATGCTGAATAGAATCGGCGAGTAAACCGCTCCCTGCTGAAGACCATTTTTAATATTAAAAATTGCGGTAGAAGTTACATAGCCACTCTTGACAACAAACTTTCTACCATTTAGCATGTCATAAAGCATATACAATAGAGGTTTACTTATACCTAGTCTGGTTAGCTTTAGATAGAGACCTTCTAACCATATGGTGTCGAAGGCCTTCTTCAAATCAACCAGACAGGCACCCGTACACTGCTTTTTAGTTTTGTTCCATTGGATATCAGAAACTAGTTTAGACGCGGCATGAATTGTGTCATGTCCCGCCTTAAAACCGAACTGATTATCCGGGATGATATTTTTGTCCTCCGCCCACTTGAACAGGGCTCTATTAATAACCTTTTCAAATACTTTGCTGATACTTGGAAGAAGACTTATCGACCGGAGATTCGCCGGATTGGAGTTGTCCTTTCCCTTTTTTGGGAGAGGGTGGACCGCAGCTGTCTTCCATCACACTGGGTAATATGCATTATTCAGCGCGTTGTTAAACAGTGTGGTATAAATGTCAACTGCTTCTTGAGGCAAATGTCGTAGTACAACGTTAGATATACCATCGACTCCTGCTGACTTCTTTTTCTTTAATGAATCGAAGATGAGCTGGAGCTCATTCTTCGAAATTAACAGGGACTGGGCCCATTTCGGTCGGCGATTATGGCGTTTGCCAAATCTTCATCATTAAACCCGGTAAAACCAAGGTTCTCAGATCGCCATTCGGTTATATCGTTCCGGAGCCATAAGTGATGAAGCAGAGCTCTGTTCTCCAGGTCATGATTCGGGCGAATGCTAGCATTCACCTTGTACACTTGCTGGAAAGCAGCTCCCATAGCCTCCATCTCTCCTGCGGATCTTCGATTATATATAGCTGGTTTCTTTCTTAAAGAATGTATGTCAGATGTTTCTATATCGGTTTTGTCAATTTTTCGTTTATGAAGTGCAGTATTACATGCTGAAGGATTATTCAAAGGTATATTTAAGGAATTTTGGCTTTGTTCTTCTTCAAGTAGTGAATGATGATTAGCGATAATATTTTCCATTTGGTTGTTTAGTCCAAGCAATTGGTTATGATGATTTTCCATCATAATATGAATATGAAAATTCGTGTTCTATATATTACGAATATGAACCGTTTTTATACATATTGTCTGTAACAGGTGAGTTTGACAGTTCGAAAATGAATTCGAAGTGAATTGGAAGGAGTTGAATCCACTCGAAATACAGAACACGTTATTTCATTTTAAGTGAAATTGAAATTCGTTTTGAATTAATTTTCACTCGCAATGCAGAACATGTGTGAGTATATTGTAAGTTTTTTTTAATTTTAAGTATTTTTTTTTCTAAAATTGCTCTTATATCCTCCTAAGAACAATTACAAAAAATGCTTGTTTTTGACCTCTCTACAAAAAACCGTTATCAATTTTTGGCACCAAAGTTATCGTACTCTCCATAATAGCACACTTATTACGATTATCAACCATCAATTAAAAATTGATAAATATTGACATTCGATACATAACAAACCAAGTGATAAAAGTGTTGACCATTGAAAATGTTCAATGAATTGTGAATGGCAAAAAAATATAGAAAACTGCTGAAAGTTACGGATTCGCTGCCGTTTAAGAAGAACTTAACACGTGGGTGAAATGTCGAGTGTTTTTCGTGAAACCCGAATCTGGGAATTTGTGGTCGTCAATGTAAAATAATTTCAGCCGCTTGAGTGCCCCTAATATATTTGCTCATGTTACGCTGATCTACGATGGATCTCTATCCAAAAAAATTCTCTGTTTTTCTGCTATAAAAAGAAAGGGCACTACTCAAGCGCAGCGCCGGTAGAGCCATTTCGACCCATTGAGGAAAGAGAGTAAGTTTTTAACTTTTGTATCAGACAGTTCTTGTAGATCAGAAAAGAAAGCCCTTCCAGGGGATTGCATTCTTTGCCTGGCCAAAGCGGCACACTTGCAAAAGAAGTGAAACACTGTTTCCTTTTCCAACTGGTTTTTACAGCTGCAGCAGTAGGTGTTATTGGGAATACCCAGTTTTGCTGCATGCTCCCCCAAGGTCCAGTGCCCCGTACAGGTAGCGACTATCCTTGCAATGGCCCGCCTTGGTCTACAAATGAGATCGTTTGTGCGGGATTTATTGTACGAAGGCCATATCATTCTAGATATCGCGCAGTCAGTTATATTATTCCATCTTTTGTTGGATTCCGTGAGGAAAATTGAAAGAATTTTGCCCTTCATAGCAGCGAGTGTTATAGATACATTCTCTACAAGCGAGCTATGAAGGGATGATCCCTGCCGGGCCAACTCGTCTGACGGTTCATTGCCGTCGATACCACTGTGTTCTGGGACCAAGACTAAAGTGATTCTGTGGTAAATGTTTCGTACCTCATTTCGACATAGTTGTAGCAGTTTTGATGATATTTTTGTTGAATTTACGGCTTTAATAGCCGCTTGGCTGTCTGTGAATATTACCGAATTTAAATTTTGATTTGGCCTTTGATTAAGAATTTTACATGCTTCTATTATAGCTAGTACTTCAGCTTGAAAGACGATAGCAAAGTCGGGAAGTCGGAAAGATCTAGAGAATCTCAGTGACTCTGAGAAGACCCCTGCTCCTACACCGCACTCCATTTTAGATCCGTCGGTAAAAACCTTTACATCGAAATCTTGGGACACTTCGTCATCTTCCCAAATCTTCTTGGAAAAACCTTTGCCGAGGTTTAGAATAGTAGTGCAGTAGTCAGTGTTTGTCGACAGAATATCTGGTGAAATCAGATTTAATGTGTTCCTATGGCCGTAAGGTTTTGCAAACCAGCATTTTGACTCTTTGAGTCTTAACGCACTGCAACATACCAGATGTTTAATGTGGTGGTCAAGAGGTAGAAGATGTAGAATAACACTTAAGGCACTTAGGGGTAATAATCTTAAGGCCCCTGTGGCACCAACGGTAGCAGTTCTCTGAATTTTCTTAAGTCTATTGATGTTGTATTGTTTGTATAAAGCAGGCCACCATACAATCGAACCATAAGCCAGGATTGGTCGTACTACTGCTGTGTACGTCCATAGGATTATTTTCGATTGAAGACCCCATTTTTTACCCAATGTTTTACTACAAACGTTGAAAGCAATGCTAGCCTTCTTAGCCCGTTCTTCAATGTTGAGTTTCCAGTTCAGTTTAGGGTCCAGAATGACTCCGAAATATCTCGCACTGGAAGATAGTGAAAGATTGTGGTCATTTAATCGAAGTAGCGTGAAAGTGGGTACCTTAGTCCTGGTAGTGAAGAATAGCAATTCTGTTTTGCGTTGGTTAATCCCTAGTCCGCAGCTCGTGGCCCGATTTCTAATCTTAATCAGAGCCCTCTCTGTGATTTCACTAATCACTGTTGGGAATTTACCTGACACTAGAAGTTCTAAATCGCTTCCGCTTTCACACCACTATTCCTCAGCTTGACAAGAATCCTATTCATGACTAAAAGCCAAAGGAGCGGCGACAGAACTCCACCCTGTGGTGTTCCTCTATTTACATATTTGGTATCGGTCGAGTTCCCTAACGAAGATATTATCATCCTGTTACTAAGCATAGAGATAATGCTCCTTCTATGTCTAGAAAGGTAGGGAGAGTATACTCCTTATAATGGATGTTTCGCTCGATCGTGTCCACTACTTCGTGTAAGGGCAACCATCCACGATATCCCTAATATGAGAATCCAGAATGCGCTCTAGGGTCTTAAGAAAAAAGGATGTCAGGCTAATTAGTCTGAAATCCTTCGCGAATTCATGACCCCGCCTGCCAACTTCCGGAATAAAAACCACTTTGACTTGTCTCCATGATTCGGGCACGTGTTTGTGGCGAAGACATCCTTTGAAGATCATTTCCAGCCATGACACTGCTATGTCTTGCAGTTTTTGCAGCATAATTGGTAGAATGCCGTCCATGCCTGGAGATTTATATGGGGAGAAAGAATTTATATGTTCTGTGTCTATTGAGCTTAAATCTGTTGAGCAAGTTCTAAATTGGTTGTCGGTTTTACAACCTGGGAAGTGCGTTGTGAACAGTAAATTCAGTGACTCGGTTGGAGAAAGCAGTTGTAGGTACGAGAACTGAGGAAGTCTGTTAAGTTTCAGCTTCTCTGTCTTTATCATTAATAAATATGTATATATTCTCTTTTGGATATGAAGTCTGAAGTCTTTATGTTTTAATCCAACTTACTGAACTATATCCCTTGCTGTATTTAAAGACTTAAAAATCCGTAAAGTTCGGGAGCATTTGAAGCTGTCAATTAAAGGTTTGGAAGCCGCAAGTTTGTTATTTCGCCATGTGCATAAATTTGAATTTGGTTGGAAGAAATCCAAAAATAAGGCCACATTCCAAATTACACTTTTACTTCATATAACTATGTATGTAATTGAAGTAAAATATATAAGACTTTCATTTGAAAATAATTTTTTTAATAAACCGTCACATCCTTACCGGTTTCGAACGCTGTCAATGGAAAAATACTTAGGACTTCTCTTAAAATGGATAACAAATTCAACTTTCAACTCAACTCCTAATTAACCCCCAAGGAATACATTTTTCAACGTTTTTTTTTTTCTATTTACTTAGTACTTGAGAAAAATTGTCCTTCTTAATTCAGTTTTCCATTCAAATCAGTTCAAAGACATCTGCTTTCACTAAAACCCTTTCAACAACCCTTATTTCATCTTCAAAAAAAAACTCTTTTACCACTTACAGATTAAATGTAATTATTTCACGGAAAAAATTACCAACCTCCATTCTCACTTATTAAACTCATCATAAATACCTTCAACAAAAATAAAAAAAAATAAAAAAAGTAAACGAAAATATAAAAAGGTCGTCAAAATATTTATAACCAACGAAAGGACACGCAACAAAAATAAATACAACAACAACAAAAAAATAAAAGAAAGCGAGTACCTAGCAAATCTGAATGCATAATGATGGACGAACGGACGGAACATCGGACAGGCTGAAAAAAAGTGCTTATTCATTCATTTCCATTACAATGATGATTATAAATCCTTTTTAAGGATTTTTTTTTTTTTTTGGCCTTCTTATACTGTTGCAAAGTTGATGCTTCTGCTATAGCAGCTTCATCCTTCGTCTCACTCATCAAATGTGGGTCGCAAATGAGTTTGTCCTTTTTGTCATTTTTCATAAAAGATGAAAAACTTCAAAAGGATGCCCCGTACCATAGTATTGATCCCATCCCAACCCAACACCCATCCAGCCATTATCAACACTCCTTTTTTTGTGTTAAAGCAAATCCACGTCTCTTCGTACTTCGTCGCATAACCTAATGCAATAATAATGATAAATGAACAATAATGGGTTTGTGGACAACTGAGCGACACATTGGCCTTTTTATAACACAATAAGAATAGTCCCAGGATTTTGCAAACATCACCATCATCATCATCATCGCGTCGCGTCGCGTAGGTCGTCTCGTTCTAGAGTTGAGTGTTCAGTGTCCTGTATATGTACAATGTTCGGGATTGACTGACCCGTTCGCCCAATTTTAATCGCATTTTCGAAGCCCATTGTCGTTAGGGGCATTCATTCTAATTACGTATTAAAAATGTTCCGCTATTTGTTTCTCGTCGTTCGTCCTTTTTACTTTTAATAATTCGGGAAATTTTATTTTATTATTTTGTCTGCGGCCGCCCTACCGAGATCTATTGTTATTGTACAGTTATTATTGTCTCTTTTGAGTACTCACTCCTGGACATGATTAATTATTCAATTTGTGTGGAGGACCTTTTTTTTACAGTTGGATTGGGTTTGCCATTTAATAAGTAGGCATAGGCAGGTACACCTTCAAAGCTCAAAGGTGACTTACAGAAATGAATTTGATTAAGATATACCCAGGTGGGGCTGGTAGTTGTTTTTTTTTTGCTTGGTGTTCTCCAAAAAAGTGTTTATTAAAGTTTTGTCTTAGAGTAAAATTTTGTATATGAATATTGATTACTTTGTACAAATACGAGTATAATTTTGAAGCTTAGTGAAATAATGGTTCAAAGACACGACAATCACAAAACATTGAAAATTATAGGGCAGGGCTGTTTTTTTTCGTTTTTTTTTTTTTTGTCACACGTACCCACACTAATATCATAAATGTCAATTTTTTTTTTGTTGTGAATCAAGGACAGGAACTGTCATTAATGTTGTGTATTTATATTTTTTCTGACCTCGATTGGGTATATTTATGCGGACTTGGAGTCTCTTGAGTTGGCACTGTGGAACTTTGCTCTATAGCCCCGCCCGTTTCATTAGATGTTTTTTTTTTGGTTTTTTGTGTATCTAACCTTTTGTGTATCCTTACGTCTTTTTTTCTTGACATGTTTTGTATGTAAGATAAATTAATAGGTAAGTAAATTTTTGTCCTTCTGGGAGGTTTATGTTAAGTCAGACAATTTGTTTGTTTGTATTGCGTGAATGTTGATTTTGAGAAAGGTGGGTGCTTTGAAATAGGACTAATTTTGGGACATACTCGTAAATCTTTAATTTTTAAATTTGTGCCTGCCCATAGGAAAAGTTTTGGTTTACTGTAAAACTTAAGTCGACCTGTGCGTCTGTACGCCCACCTGTATATGGATGTAATTTTTGCACGAATTGATGGAAGTTCTCAAATAATTATTTTACTTATGAGTTATTTTCTCATATATCGTCAATATCTTTACCAATTTTGTTGAGATTTTCTCTGGTTTTTTCGATGATTAAATATCACCTTCATTTGTGGTGGCATTTCAAGACTTTTTAAGCTAACCAAATCAATTTAAAAATAATATGGCTAACTGATTAAAAATGTGATTTAAAAAACACGAATTCCGTAGCAGGGCTAAATCTCTTATTTCAACTTTATAAAAAACAGAACTCGAGATTTTGATCGAACTTGACAGAACGATAATATGGAAGACGAAAAAGCGGGTCTCTCTATTTTGACCGTCTGTCCGCGAGCCTACAGTCTAAACGGTGTTGTGGATTTTCTTCAAATGTACATATTGTTTTGGGGTAGTATGCCCACAGGATTTTTTTTTTCATTTTTTAAGACCAAAACTAATTGTACCTGCCATACATTTTTTTTAGTCAAGAAGATAGTTGTTATTTTTCTCAAACGCAAACTGCCGATTTGTTGGAAACGGCAAGAAAAGAACGAATTGTAGCGAATATGAAAACACGGTAAAGCTTTAGAAACTAGATTAATAACAATTTAGTTTTACCAAAGAATTTGAGTTACTAAAAGCTTGCTGGCTGATTAGAGAATGATCATGAACATCTATTACAAGTTATTGACAACGGCAGAGGTAAGTATGTATCAAGCACAAAAAAAGAGATTAACATTCACAGCAATTACAAGTAAAGTTACATAGGCCTTTAGAATATAAAATGCAAATTTTGGTAAACAAGTCGACAAATTATTAGGGTGATTTACTAATGTTTGGCAAAGTCACTCACATTTTACAAAATATATTTAAGATATTAGCAATCGTTTAATTAATGAAATTAAATGCAAATTAATTAATTAATTAACAAGCAATTTTAAATACTGAATGCAATACACTTGCAAACAAAACTTGAAACTAACCACAATAAAACTTTTTTTGAACTAAATATGTATTTCAAAAACAATCAATATATTCCAGAAAAAAAATTAGATAAAAAAAATGATGAAACTTCGAAAAAATTCCGACAAAGCTGAATTTTGGTGAAGAGCTTCCTTTTTATGTCCTAAGCATTTCCTAAAAAGTACCTTAAATTTGGAGCCGAGCAAAAATTTGTGGGGGGGGGGGGAATTCAGTTTTTACCAAATTACTCGAAAACTATAGGTTATTTTGTAGCGCATGTTATTCTACATAAAAAAGGTTAAGACACTTTTTATCGTACAATTCATACATTTGGAGAAAAATGGTCCAAATATTGGGGAGTTATTGGACAAAATAAGATAAATTATTAATTTTAAGATGACAACATTTCTTGTGTAGAATAACATGAGCTACAATGCGTACCTAAAACTTTTTTCAAAAGAACTTATAGTTTTCAAATAATTTGGAAAAAAAATTAATATTTCTCCCTTTCCCAACACCCCCACATCCCTAAAAACGTTTATCCGCTCCAGATTTAGGTTAATTTTTAGGAAATCATAGGACGTAAAAATGAAGCTCTTCACCAAAATGCAGCTTTTTGGAATTTTTTTTTCCAAGTGAATGTTTTTCCTGGACTAATAGATTTCTTTGGAACTTTTTTTTACATTACTTTTTTTGACATTCTCTTGAATACTTGAAAAAAAAAAGAAATTTCTCCAAAACAGCACTTAGAAAACGGCTCCAAGAAGTTTTATAGAATATGTATGTGTTCTTAAATTGCAAATCTGCAATTCATTTTTAAATACAAAATTAAATTAATTCTTACTAACGGTACTTTCCATATAGAACCACTTTTCATACTTTCGGTTTTCTTATTAATCGGTGAACCGATCAAAATTATTATTTTTATGCTCATGCTCCTTAAAAGTCTAAATAATATTGCATATTCAATTTTTCAAAAAAAAATGTTTTAAAAATATAAATTTCTTTTTAATTTATTTTTCAAAAGCCTGTTAGTGAATATTTTTCAAATTAAAATTTTATACGAATTTTGAAAATTTCATTGAATAAGCGATCTTATTTTTTTCCTAAAAATGTTTTCAAATTGTTATGCATAAAAACTTATATTTTTAAAACAGCGGTCCAACGATTATTTTTTTTTGAATATATTCAAAACCTAACAGCTAAGCAATCTAACCGATTTTATATAAGAGAATCAATGAATTTTTGTGGTACAATTTTTTTCAAAAAGAATTCAACCAATATCGATACATTTTGCATGACCACTGTGATTATTTTAAAATATTGGAATAAGGAATAAGACCAGATCCAAAACGTTGTCTAACTGTTTCATAATTTTAAATACTTTAAACAACTCTTCTAACTAATAAGGATTCCACAATGTAGCGTCAACTAATAAAGGATCAACAAGAACAAATATGACTGATGAAGAGTCAAATCAAAACTAAAAAACAACAACAAAAAATAAGTTGAGCACATTCATTAAAACGCCTTTAAAACAAATATTTTTTCGCCGAAGAAAATAAGATTTACAAAATATGCTTTAAATTATGTTGTTAGTACATGATAGTAGGTAATAAAGACAGAATAAATTTGAATACTGGTTTTGAAAAAACAAATCAATTTTGTTGTTCCTTTCCAGTGGAAAATTTTCGTTCTGATATTAGTTTATTTTAAATGAATGGATTATATTTTTAAGCTTGTTGCATTTTCACAAAGCTCAAAATATTTAAAAACTTTCCGAAAACATTTTGGTTGTTTTCTTTTTTCGTTGTGAAATTATTAATTATGAGTTGGATAAAGTACACTAACAAATAAAGAAGAGCTAAGCTGCTTTCAAAGTTAGACGAGTGCATAATGGTTAAAGTATACTTTATATCGTTCAAAATTGCAAAAGAGTCGACTTCCGCTTTAAAAAGAGATTTTAGAAAGGACTCGTGTTTAAAAAGTGATTTAGAGTTGGTTTTAAATGATAAATATTTTCCGCCATTAAATTTAAAAACTAATCAAATGCACGACTGGATCGCACCTAGCTGCTCATATTATCAATCAAATTGTAAGCCCAACATTCCTAGTAGAAACGGCAATGCATATTTTTAGGTCGTTTTTTACTTAATTTTCTTATATACTGAATCCTTTTAATTTTTTCTTAAATGTTGGTATACGGATTTAAAGTATTTAATAATATAAATTTAAAAACAAAAGAAAAAAAGTCTAGATTTCAAAAATCTAAAAAATAATTTTGGTTGCAGTATTAATTTGTAAACACCTATCTTTTTTTTATAATCTTTACACACGCTCAGCCTTTATATGTTTTTTTTTTTTAACAACATTAACATAATTACAGTATTTATTTTTTTAATTGAGCCAAACTTAGAAGATCAGTAAAAACAACAATTCATAAACAATATCAATTCATGATTGCTCAACTTTAGATTTCCACTTGAATGTGCCTGCTAACCATCAAAGGCAGATGTAACTAGGTACATCTATTTCTTATTATGTATCTAAGTTCCAGTTCGACAAACTTCGTAAAACACAGAAAAATGAAGAGTTCAATACATATATTCTCCAGACAATTTTTAAGTTAAGATATTTATTATATTAAAAATTATTATTTTCGGCATTAAAACTATTTCAATACAAAATTTCAATGTATCGTTCTATTTCTCAAAATTAGATAAAACTTGGTTCAGTCCAGCGCACGAACCATAAGCGCCATTTTATAAAAATAAAAAATAACAATGCGGTGCATAAAATAAATACCGAAACTCAAAAATAACGAAGAAAATATAACTAAACTTAAAAATAATGAATACAAATGAAAAAAAAGTAAGTATACGCCACAGTTTTGCATTGCTTCTTTTTACTTGCGATACTATAGGGCAGGTTTTGCATTTGGAAAACAAATCGAACTCGAAATCAAACTTGATATAACGATAACAGACAACACCAAAAAGGTGGATCCCGCAATTCCGTCTGTCTGTCTGTCTGTCTGTCTGTCTGTCTTTCTGCAGAACCATATACAGCCTAAGCGGCTGAAGCGATTTTCTTCAAACTTGGTAATTAAGCGTTTTAGGTGATTCTCTAAAATAAATTTTTAATCGTTTTTTGTATTCCCAACAATAATACGGTACTTGCCTAATTATTTCGAAAACGGCTCTAAGGATTTTGATATAAAAAAGTGTCGCACTACCTTAGGTAAAATCTTCATTTTGGTCAACAATTTTTTTTTAGATGTTTTGTTATTACGGCACCTGCTATATAAACATTTTTTTTTATTTTCGAATTTCTCTTAAACGGCTATAAGGATCAATCAAATCTTTTATGTAGGCGGTCCTACGAATTATAAATAATACTGCATACCAAAATATGTTTTTTGAAAATTTAATATATCGAAAAAGGGTGGATGATTTTTTTTTAAATTTTTGTCTTAAAATTTATATTATTACTTAAAATTACCATACCAATTTTCTTCGAAAAAAAATTAAAGAAATGTTGTATATTACATAAACAAATTTAATTAAAAAAGCCTTTAAAAAAATATTCAAACGTTTCTACTAAGAATCTTGTATATACGATGTGATCAAACATCAGAGCGAGTATGTGCGATCCATAGCGTGGATTTAATTTTAATGGGTTTTGAAAGATGGAAGACATTGAATTTACAAAAGATATCATTTCTGATAAAAGCATAATTGATGTAGTGTTTGAAAACTGCTTTGCCAATGAACATTAGGTGTGACGGATCTGGCAATTGACAAATTTTGAAAAGAGGATACAGCAATCCGAAGGGGACTCAAGTTATTCCAAGTCGAAATTCTTCATAAAGTTAGACCTGCCTCCACACGAATTGAAGTTTAAAAAAATACAAATATCTATATAAGCAACGATTAGCAGATTTCGGAAGGACAAAATGTATCTTTCGCACTTTAAAAGGAAAGGAGCACCAATTGGTAGAGTGCGAAAGAAATGTTCCTAGATCCTTGTAATGGACTAACAATTGGTTTATGTGTGTAGGTTTTGCTTCCATTTAAATTAATCTATGGTACTTACCACGTCTCACATCAAAATTAAATACTTGACTATCAAAATATGGTAGGTACTGTATTTACAAGAGTTTATAGAGGCACCATAAGCTGCGTGTATATAATGAATTTAAATTTGCTGTCGTGTCATTATTTAAAAGTCATAAAACTAATTTCGTTTTGATATACCATTATTCTCGCATACAAAATCTGCTATTTTCTTCTATAAAAAATAATTCTTCACTGAGAAACCTTTTAGCATTTGCTTTCAGTAAACACAAATCAATGGCGTAATCCTTTAAGCTATTTAAGAAAAACAGCAAAAAAGAAAAAGGAGTCAGCGTAAACAGCAAAATCGATTTTGTATACAAAGTCACAAAATGGTATTTCACAAATTTTCCTATTTAATGTATCTACCCAATTCTTTGCACAGAGTGGGTCAAAAATTAATGCTAAATTTAAAATAAAAATATTATTTTATTTTTATAATTAAAATTTTATGAATTAGGAGTGATTAGGGTAGTTCAAAAAGATTTAATAAGAGGTAAAAATTGGAATTTCGTGCGTTGCGACTAAAGAAGAAATCTCTACAATTGAATGTATATTAGAATTTAGGTAACATGGTAAACTTGTATGTATTCCCAGAAGCGAAGTACCAAAGCATTGCCATTATGTCGGGCAGCCAAGCTGCACTCAAAGTACTAAACTCCTACAATATTAACTCTACATTGGTATGCGAGTGTGGTGGGAGGCTAAACGAACTGGGTAAAAATAACAATGTAACAGTCTATTGGGTACCATGTCACGCGTTGTTGTCCATGGCAATGATGAGGTAGACTCTCTAGAAAAAATTGGAGCTCCAACGCTTCTAGTAGGTCCAGACCCATATTACGGATTAGGAGAAAATGTGATTCAAAATATTATCAAAACAGTAGAGAAGGCCTAAAAAGACCAAAAATCTGGAAAGCATTCCCTAAGCTGAGACAGGATAAGCTACTACTTGCGAACTACAACTGGGCATGTATTATCTCATGTAGGAATGTATAATAACGCCTATCCTCACAGGCTTGGTGAGCAGTACTACTATAAGATTCTACATCTGTAAATTTTCAACACATTTCTCTTCTACAGCCGATTTTACAGTTCTCTCTTGTTTTGCGGTTAGTAAACACTACAATTCATCACAAATAAATTATCAACCCAGACTCCGGAAGCCATTTTTGCCAAATGTGAACATGGTTCAACTCGAGGTAATAAAATCCAGATTTTATTCAAATTCAGATAAATCTAAAAAAGTGATGTTATTATACCGTCAGAGGTTCTGTAAATATTTGCATATAAACGTTTCTTTGTGATAGATATGTCTTGCTCTTAAACGAACAAACCGATTTCCCTTAAAATTGATCGTAAGCTCATTATGCGATTCCTCTCTAACTATTTGAACTATTGAATTTTTAGTTAAACCGATCCAACTATTTAGATTAAACTTTGTAGATATAGAACGTAGTTCTAAAATAGATACTTTTCAGGTTATTGTCAAGCAAATCATAAACGAAACGAATACGTACCAAATGCCGCAGTGGATATAGGGTCAGATTGCTAATTTAGACGATTGGGTTCGTGTCCCACTATAGGCAGCACTCTTTTATATATCTTCAGTTTAACTGGATGCCACTAATGGATTAAGATAATAAACACATTATACCCAATCCACTATCTCAACAACTAGTGCCGTGCAATTTACGTTGCATTTAAGAGATCTTAGGTCTTACAGGCATTTAGTTAAAATTATTGTTTTTAAATCAAACAAAAATACACGAAAAGGTAAAACAGTATGTTATTTTTACTTGCGATATATGAAAAAAATCGAACTCGACATTTTAATCAAACTTGACATTGCGATGATAGAGAACACTAAGAATGTTGGTTCCGCAATTCCGTCAGTCTGTCTGTCTGTAGGTCGACCCATAGCCTTAAGTACTGAATCGATTTTCTTCAAATTTGGTTCCTACGCGCTTTAGGTGAATCTTCTTTAAATATTTTTTAGCTCCGAAAATAACGGTATTTGCCATACAAATTTTTGGGGCAGAAATAGTAAATCTCAAATCGGCTCTAACGATTTTGTTTAAAAAAAACAGTGCACCTTTATAGATACATAAAGACAAATATTTTCTTCAAAATGTTCGTTTTTCGATTATCTCCTAAACGACTTAACGGATTTCGATACAAAATTTTATAAAGGAAGTCATTCAAACTCTTAATAATACTGCACGCCAAAATTTTCGGAAAATATTTTTTGGGATATTTTGAATAAGACAATCATTTTTCAATATTTCAAAAACAGATGGACGATTTTTTTGAAATAATGTTTTTAAGTCAATTTAAAGAAAAATGTGTATAAAGAAAATTAAGTAAAAAATGACTAAATATATATTTTGACTTTTTTTGCTAAAAATCTTTGGCATACGATGTGATCAAACATAAGAGCACGTACGTGCGACTTTTTTTTTTTTAAACGTTTGCGCGCACTAAAGGGGTTTTGACTACCCTTAATATTAACAAGCACAGTGCGAGCGTTAGGAGATTAGGGAAGGATGCAAGAGGAGATACTGATGCACATTGGTTTTGAATTTCTGAATATCAAAATGGGAGGGGAAAATAGAGCCAGGTAAAGTATTCCACATTCGCGTTGTACGGCTAAGGAAAGAATCTCTGTACTTGACAGTACGTCCGAAGTTGGGCTCAAGGGTAAACTGATGAGCATTCCTAGAAGCGCGAGTATTACGGTTGAAAAATTTAAGGGGAGGAATGCAACTGGCTATTTCGCTGGAACAGTGTTTATAAAAATAGCGATAAAATAATGACAGACATGTAACATTTCGACGGTGTTCTAGAGATGTAAATGTCTCTACTATATTTCTGTCGCCTATCATTCTTAGAGCTCTATTCTGAATTCTATCTAAAAGAATCAAATGTGTTTTGGGAGCTCCTGCCCAAATGTGCGAGTTATTCTCCAGTTTTGGACGAATGAAGGCCTTATAGATTACAGCCAGATCAGACGGGGAGAAGAATTTCTTGCACCTTTGAAGAAAGCCCAGACACTTTGCAGCATTTTTGGCGACATCGAATATGTGGTCGTTCCACAAGAGGTGGTCTGTGATGCACATACAAAGAACTGAAAGCTGATCGGTTTCTTCAATGCAAGTGCCGCTCATGGATAGCGGCATGGGGGGTGGGTTCTGCTTTAACGACAGAAGACAGCACTGAGTTTTAGAAGCATTAAATTCTACACGGTTTTTAATTCCCCGTTGGACAATGCTGTCAAGATCAGAATTTAATGAGCTTATCATACGCTGCCGTTCCAGTTGCACATCCGAAAAACAAGGAGGTGTATCTAAAAACGAATATGAAAAGCTGAGAGTACTATCGTCAGCAAAACAATTAAGTGGATTAGAAGTTCCAGATAAGAGATCATTAATAAAAATGAGAAAGAGGGTCGGAGACAATACGGAGCCCTGGGGCACACCAGCATTTATTTTGTGGATATCAGACTTGAAACCGTCCAATACAACTTGTATTGATCGGTCCGAAAGATAATTTCTAATCCAACGAAGAAGAGATTCATCGATACCAAATGCACGCATTTTCGATAAGAGAGCTTGATGCCAGACTCTATCAAATGATTTTGAAATATCAAGCGCAATAATCTTACTTTCTCCAAAACGATGTAAAGATTTGTGCCACTGCTCGGTGAGATATACCATCAGATCACCAGTGGACCTATTGCTACGAAAGCCATACTGCCGGTCATTGAGGAGCTTTCGTTCTTCAAGATATTTCTTAAGCTGATAATTAATCAGCGTTTCCATGACCTTGGAAAGAAGGGACGTAAGTGCAATTGGACGGTAATTAGCGGGTGAAGAAGATTCGCCTTTTTTAGGGACAGGCTGGACAAATGCTGTTTTCCATCCACTCGGAAAGAGACCAGTAGAGTAGGACAGATGGAAAAGCTTACGCAGTGGTTTAGCCAGCGTTGAACAACACCTCTTTAGAACGATGGGAGGGATACTATCCGGGCCAACGGATTTGTGAATATCAAGGTCTTTGAGGACTCTAGCAACTGCACGAGTGCGAAAGAAGATTCGGCCCATAAAATCATTTACACTCTCAAGTACAGGAGGAGTCATTACACTTTCTGGCAGCGTCGAATTTACAGCGAACTGCGCTTCAAGCAAATTGGCTTTTTCACGAGAGCTGACAAAAGGGGTGTCAATAAAGACGAGCGTTGGAACCGAAGACGACGATGAATTCCGAATGTTTTTTACAAAAGACCAAAAATTTTTACTACCTTTGGGTGCGGTCCAGTCTTGCATTTTATTTAACTTTGCTTTTGTTATTTTTTTGACTGTGAATGGATCAACATCTGAATATCAAAGAAATTTGTTCATATTTAACAAAATATTTACATTACATTACATATTATACTACTCCGTAGATAAATCTACGAAGTAGAGACACTGAAGCATTGGCAACGAGACCATTAAACTTTTACGTCAAATTGAAAACCCACACAGTCCACTAAACCAAAAACAAAAATAATATGTAGGTATTATTTGCGTTTTCTTCTATTTATTAAACTTTTACATACATTAATACAACAGAGAGAGACAGAGATAGGACCAGATAGTGAACAAAGATGAGCACAAATACCTCTTTCTGACAACACAGTTAAACGCCGCATTGATGATATGGCTGAAGACACACAAAAATCAGGTTTTGGATTCCGTAAAACAATCTTGTTTTTTTGCAATACAGTTGGACGAGAGTACGGATGTTGCCCAGTGTTGTCAGTTGTTAGTTTTCGTTCGATACATACAAAACGAAACAATTAAAGACGAGTTGCTGTTTTCTACAGAATTAACGACAACTTCAAAAGCAATCGATATAATGACAGTAATCTGTGAATTCTTTGGCAAGCATGAACTGTCATGGAAAAAGTTGATAGTCGTATGCACAGATGGCGCTCCGGCAATGCTTGGATCTCGTTCAGGATTCGTACAGTTTGTCAGAGAAAAAAATCCTAACGTGATTACTATTCACTGTTTTATATACTGTCAAGCCCTGGCGGCTAAGACACTTTGAGACGAACACTCCGATGTCTTAAAACTGTGCATCAAGATTGTAAATTATATAAAAAAGAGTGCATTAAATAAGCGGCTGTTTACAGCCCTTTCTGACCTCTTTACTGAAACAGCAACACTGCTCCTGTCAACAGGCATCTGTCAGTTGACTCCTGTCAAAATTTAAACTTGCTGCGTCAGTTAGTTTGTGTTTGAGAGCTATTTTTATCAGACTACTCACTAATTTGAGGAGAAAATGGAAAAAAGTGAATTTCGTGTGCTTATTAAGCATTATTTCTTGCGAAAAAAAACCATTACCGAGACCAAGGCTAAGCTTGATAAATACTATGGGGACTCTGCACCATCGATTTCAATGGTAAAAAAGTGGTTTACTGATTTTCGTTGTGGCCGTACAAGCACTGAAAATGCCGAACGTCCTGGACGCCCAGTTGAGGTCTCTACACCCGAAACAATCGAATAAATTCACGATATGGTGTTGGCCGACCGAAGATTGAAAGTGCGAGAGATTGTGGAAGCCGTAGGGATCTCGCATGGCTCAGTGGTTTCAATTTTGAATGATCACTTGGGCATGAGAAAGCTTTCCGCAAGATGGGTGCCGCGTTTGCTCACAGTCGACCACAAACGCAATCGTGTAACAACTTCACAGGAAGGTTTGGCGTTGTTTAATCGCAATATGGAGGAGTTTTTGCGGCGTTTTGTAACCGTGGACGAAACATGGATCCATCACAACACACCAGAGACCAAACAACAGTCAAAACAGTGGTGGTGGCAATGGCGCAGTGGATAAAGTGCTTGATTGCTAACTTAGACGTGTGGGTCCGATCCCCACGCTAGGCGCATTCTTTTCTATACCTCCAATTTTAATTGGATGCCGCCCATGGGTTAAAATAAGACAGTCAATACCTGGTTCTCAAATCCACTGTGTCAAACTAATGCCGTGCAATTCTGGTTGCATTTAAAAGACCTTAGGTCTTACAGGCATATAGTTAAAATTAAAAAAAAAAAAAAAAAAAAAAAAAAAAAAAAAAAAAACAGTGGGTTTCTAAGGGTGAATCGGCGCCAAAGAAGGCCAAGGTGGGTTTGTCAGCCAATAAAGTTATGGCGACTGTTTTTTGGGATGCACGCGGGATAATCCACATTGACTACCTTCAAAAGGGAAGAACAATCAATGGGGAATATTATGCCAACTTATTGGACCGATTCAATGACGATTTGAAAAAAAACCGACCTCATTTGGCCAAGAAAAAAGTTCTTTTCCACCAAGACAATGCAAGGGTGCACACATGTGCAGTTGCCATGGCAAAAATCCATGAATTGGGCTATGAATTGCTCCCTCATCCACCCTATTCTCCAGATTTGGCTCCGAGCGACTACTTCTTGTTCCCAAACCTGAAGAAATGGCTTGGTGGAAAAAGATTTGACTCCAATGATGAAGTCATCTCGCAAACAAAGGCCTATTTTGAGGACCTCGACAAATCGTTTTTTTTGTAAGGGATAAAAAAATTGGAGAAGCGTTGGACAAAGCGTATAGAGGTCAAGGGAGACTACGTTGAAAAATAAAATTATTTTTTTATCAAAAAATTTGTGTTTTATTCCAAAAGTCACGGATTTATTGACCCGCCCGTAAGACACTGTTATTTCATACGGAAGTGCGCTGGCTCTCGAAATGTAATATGTTGGCTCGATTTGAACTTCGGGATGAAGTAATTCAGTTCTTAGAAATTCAAAAACAAAATCAATTATTTGTGGAATTCAGAAAACCAGGGGTCCAAGCTATATTTGCTTATTTGCTTATTTAACCCATTGATCTTAAAATAACAAGCCGGAAGCTCGAACATTATTTATCATCGGAATGCAATCACGGCATACACTGAAAAGTTACAACTTTGGAAACGCAAAATTTTGGCACGCAATTATTCGTGCTTTCCTAAATTTCTTTCGATCACAGAAGAAGTGCGCTTTAAGAAGGTTTTGGATGAAACTGACGACATAAAGAATAAAATATCAAACCATTTGCAGCACCTCACGGACGAATTCAAGCGCTACTTCCCTAACTCGTGCGATTGTAATATATATCGATTGCTGACCGATCCTTTTCACGTTGGCATAGATGTGCTGCCAGATAATTTACAAGAGCAAGCTCTGGAAATCAAAAATGATTCTTCTGCCAAATATGATTTTGAGAAGATGGATAGGGCATTGTTTTGGGTAAAATATCTTAAAGTTTATCCCAGCATAGCAGAACAAGCACTAAAATTTGTTTTACCTTTTTCAAGCACTTATTTATGCGAAAAAGCTTTTTCAGCAGTTGTCGCAATAAAAACGCAGTGCAAAAGTTAACTCGATATTGAACCCAGAATTGGAAATCTTGTACAAAACATGTAACAACGTAGGTGTCAGGATAAAAGAAATTAAAGCATTCTTTTATGATTTCAAAACATACATTCGTTTTTGTGTCGAGGAGGGGGGCTTAGGCGTTATCAAATTAGGTCGTAGGGAGGCGTGATACAAAAAACTTTAGGAACCCCTGGCTTAGACGGACGTAGCTATCATATAATGAATTTAGGCATTCGGAAAGATTCTCAAAAACGACTCTAACTATTTTAATTAAACTTCGTATATCTGAAATTTATGATATAATTATTTTAGTAATTTTGGCTTTAAGGTTTTTTTACGACTTGGACTAGATTTCAATAAATCTAGACTTCTGTACTTCTATCTTGTTCAATAGTGTTGCATTTAATTTGTTTTTCAAATATTTTTTTTATTTTAAAATTTTTATATCGCTTTCGAGTTTTCTGTCTGTCACTTTTTTTTAGCATACATTGTCAATGCCGAGCAGTTTTATAATTTTGAATTAAAAGAAAAAATTTCTGAGTCATCAGTATAAAGTTTTATTTTTTTTTTTTTGTAAATGACTTATGCCTCACCCTGTATTGGTCGCCCTATAGTTGTTAAGTGTTAATCCCAAACCCAAATCCAGTTCTCTCTTGTTCTGCTCCAATTATAATACCAGCTGGGACATTATTCAAATCGTTACCCTTTTTTCTTCTATTTTAAAGTCAAAAGCAATTAGATTATAACCTGCCAGGCTGACATAAAATTCAAATAGAAAGAACAACATGGCGGCCAGCAGCGTTGTCGTCGTGTTTCTATTGTTCTCGCGTTTGACGCACGTTAAAAACTGCATTTATTTATTTTTTTTTTCATATTATACAGTAGGTATCCTAATTATACCTACTAAAGTAGCAGCATTGAGCAAAAAAAAAGAAAAACTGAAAAGAGGTACGTTACTACAAACAACAAGGATCCGCGGTGAAGTTTTTGTTCTTATTGTTTGGTTCGTCATAATTACCATAATGGAATTTGCGAATTACTCATGAGAATTATTATTTTTTTTTTGTGTAGTGTTAGTAGTTGTTATTATAGTCCTTGAGTTTTTTTTCTGTTTTCATGGTCACACAATAGAGTTAAGGATACATACATTAAACTCTAAACACACTGAGTAATAGTCATAAAAAGTAACCATTGCTCTCGCGATGGTCGTAAATCGAAAGTTGTATGCTATAAGGAGGCTATCCTTGAAGCTATTCCTTTAAAGGTAACAATATAATGATTGGAGTCATAAAGGACAAAACAGTTTTTCTTCCCTTGTAGTGTGTATGTCCTTTAAAAAGTATTACTATTTTTTCTTAATTGCTATTTTGTCATCTTATCTTTTCTTTTGTTGCATCCTTTTTTTATAAAGAGCAAAGGTATCTAAGGATGTTAATCTCTTTATAGTTTTCTAAGGGCGCTTGGTATGTGATGTGTGCTATAAAAAAAGGACTTCTCTCTATAATGATTCAATAAAGTGTAGCCCACATGTTGCCGGACTTCCTGTGTATAGTTGGTTGTAAGTGTGTGTATGGGTAGGGTAAGGTATATACCTAGGTGTTAGGAGGGAGTTTATATTCACCCCATTTAATGGAAACTTAAAAGCATTTTAGCCCGAAGTAGCAAACCATCATCATCATCATCATCATTCGCAACATGAACATCATCGTGATTGTCGTCTCGTCGTCTGTTCTGTTCCGTTTCGTTGTACTTGTCAATGCCCTGATAGTGTCCTGTCCATTCAACTGTGTGGCAAAAAATGGGATTTCTAAGAGGATCTTTACTTCCGATGTCCTGCCGTCAGCACAATTCATGTGGTTTATGGTGGTGGCAATGGGGTGTACTCAATCTATAATATACGTTGTATGTGCATATGTGTGTATACGGGTGCGAGGCTAATTTTAACTCGTATACGTATAATATGACTCAATTCGTTTGAAGAGTAAAGGCACAAGCAGAAAGCGCTTCTGGGGCGGTGATAGGACCCCTATAAATGTGGTGACCCTTTTGCACCTGATTCGACTTCTAATGTGACGGACCGAGCAAACCGAGACCGACCATCTCAAAAGTGGAGCTATTTCTGAACGCCTGCCTGCCGCCCTCTTTTCTGATATGTGAGAAGTAATTCAATTGATTTTTGTGGTTTAATTTTCGATCGATTTGCTCTTTGTAGCAGTATATTGATGTGTCAGATGAGTGCAGTGCATTTGGGTTGGTGGTGGGGGTGCAGTGAAATTCCTTCTTTTTTTTTTTTTGTTGCGGCAAGAGATGAGTGTGTGCAGCAGCATTGCCGACGGCGGCAAATGTTAATGTTGGAGAGTAGTTCTTTTTTTTTTGTGTCGGCTTCACAGATCCCTGATATCCAACATCCAACAGCCAGCTCGTTTTCAGTTTTAATTAATTTTTGTGAATAGACCAGGTAAAGTGTGGTTAGGGTTAACCCAGCCCGGTGCAGTTTAAGTATTTTGTTTTAGAAATTCATTGCATTTTTTTTTTACTGTTTTTAATTGAAACATCCATAAAAATATATATGTACTCGTATATATTTTATTTTTTTTTGTTATTTTTAACTGAGAATAACACAAGGGCTGCATTTTACATTTGGGTCAAGTGTTTTTGTGTTGCATGATGGCGCGTTTTCTAAAACATTATGAGCTTGTTACTGAGGGCAGAGGTTATCAGGGAGTATAGAAGGGCAGGTACTTTTTGTGAATTAATTATACCTTTTTCCGAGGTGTTTTGATATTTGTGCGGTTTAGTTGTTTACATGCATGTGCATATGAGGGAAGGTAATTATTGGGATTTGAAGCTAAATGGCGCATTATGTTCATGTACATATGTATAAAAGTGGCTAAGTGTAACACACAAAACAAAACAAAGTGTTTTTAGAATAAACGGCTTTGAATGACCGCAACGAGAGTAAGTATTTTTGTTTTTTTTTTTGGAGGGGGGAGCGGGTTGATTTAGTTATTAAATGAGGAAAACTTCAAATTAATAAACGGTGATTTTTTAAGAGCTTGGTTTTTGAAAATTCAAAAAAAAACACAGAAAATTGTAAAAAGTGAATGAAATTTTCATTTGGATCGATAAATCAATTTCTGCCATTTACTTTTTAAAAATAATTTCACTTAAATGTTGCCCGCGGCTACGCTTCAGGTGGTCCATTCTGAAGGTCCAATTTTGGCAAACTTTTTCACACATTTCGGCCGGAATCTC